>CM043115.1:8022723-8451909 GCA_023701765.1 Hylyphantes graminicola | reverse complement strand
TTCGAAAAAATATTACGTTCTAACGACTTTCTATCGCCGTAACTCACATAAAACTTCATTTTATCAATAAACAATGATTAAATAAGTTGTAGACAATTTAATTTCCTATAAAATACACTTATCAAAAATAAGTTTCTTATGTATTCCAAAAAGAAAGGTTAAATTTACAGAAACCCAAAAAAGGTTCTATTTTCACCCGACGATACAATGTTTTATTTTTTTGAAGGTAGCTCTTTCCCATTGTATTGTTTTCTATTTTTGTGAATGCAAAACTTGTAGAAAATAATTTTTTCTTTAAAATGGTTCGGTTTTGTGTTCCATACGAGAAAATGTGACGGAGCTACGTTGTTCGAAAAATGGCGTAAAATCTTGAATTTCGCCAAAAGAGTTTTTTACCACATTAAATCCCAATAATCAAAACATAAAACTTCATTTTAGTGGAACATAATTATGGTGGAACTTGAAGACATCATCATTTATTATATTGGTACGGTCTTAAAAGTTATTTTAGATTCAATACCAAAGAATTTTGGTATATTTTTCGAAAAACATGAGTAGAAGCCGTTATATGTTTTGGCAAAGACACAGAGAAAAGAAGGGAAATAATTTTAGCCCCTAAGATCTTACGATATCGATGCTTTTTATAAAAATATATATTTTAGATATCGTTGCATAGTTGTTATTGATTATGGATATCTACTACACAAAATGGCGTGGAGTCGAAACTTTAAATTTTCTGAAATTTACACTGATTATACTGATTATATACTGTATTACACTGATTATCGTATAGATTGTCGGAAGTACATTCTCAAGCATTATGGCTCTACGGTAATTGTTGTATTTGATGGCTACCACGCCCGGTCAAAATAGAAATTTTAATTTTGAAAAAATCGCATACAGCAAAATTTTGGTTTTGGTCATTGGTAAACTATTATAGCGCAAAAAAAAGTCCTCACCTATGCCATTGTCTGCTAAAAATTTTATTCTAGGTCAAAGTTCACAAATACAGTCTTACCTCGATAACTCGACTTTCTATAAGTCGAATAATCCATTAAGGTGGCCAATCACCTTTGACAGCAAGTTTCTGAAAATTCTATTCCAACCATATCGTTCTGCGATATTATTATTAGTTATGAATATAAAAATAGTTTTGAGAAAATAAATCTTAAAGAAAACTATTTTTGTATTTGTGGAAAATTATAGTAAAATATGCTTCAAAAATCACGCTTACGCAAAACATATCTTTACAAATTTTTAATTTTTTTTCGTTCAAATTTAAATATGCTCAACAAACATTAATATAGGTCATGAACTAAAATCATAAAGACATATAAAGACATCAGCGCCCAATTTTTTTAGGCAAAAGTTTGAAGCAATACATCGAAAACACATAGAAACAAGAGAGTAACAAGCATATACATATTTTAAAATATCCAATTCTTGATAATTTTACACGATTCTAGTTCAAAACCTTGTTCATACTGTTACAAAACTACTGTAAAAATTTGGAAGCAATTGATAATAAAGAACTTCAGTTTTTATGTTTTGCGTAATGCGTTTTGAAAAAAAAATACAAAAACAAGCAAAAAAAATGCTTTAAAGTGCTATAACTTTGGTTCTATTAAAAACTAGAAATTAAAATGAAACAGATTTAGAAAGCAAAACGTTTATTTTATATTAAAATGCAAAAAAAAAAATGTTTGATATTAAGCCGATTTTTGCTCAAAAAAGGTCATCGGATACCTTAACTCGAGCTTTTAGTCGAGTCTCGAATCATTTCTATACTTTTCTTTAAAAAAACTTTCTCGATAACTCGAAGTGAACATCAACCGGTCGAGAAGGAACCATTCATTAGAATACAGCCAAAATGACTTACCCAGCAGGAATATATCAACTGAATCATCTGCAATCAACTGAACCCAGAAGACTGGGGTTGGAAATTAGTAAATGATATTTTGGTGCCAATTCAAACTTTAATCCCATCTGCTCCAGAAAAACTGTGCTTAATATACATACTATATTTTGTAATTGCAAAAAGGGTTGTGCAAACTGTGGCTGTAAAAAAGTAGGATTATATTGTTCTTTAGTACATATCAATTGCCATTGCCAATCTTGTTTAAATGTTGATTCAAATGCAACATATGAGGATTCTTATATAGGAGATAACCGATGCATCTTTACGTGTGAACTATTCTCAGATCTTCAACAAAAGGAAGAAGATGAAGAAGCAAGCGAAAAACATTATTGATGAAAAAGGATTTGAAGATTATCTGTCAGATTAAAATTTTCCCGAAATTTAAAAAAAAAATATTTTTAGTTTGTTCATAACCAATTGTACCATTTTTATTGAATAGTTATTTAATAAAACTAATAGAAAATACTACTGAATGCACGAACTCCATTTGATACGACTGTTTATATTTTGAAACATAGTAATGCGCATGAATAATCAAAAGTATATTCATCGAAGAATTTATCTGCTTATCCAAAATGTCAAAATAATATCTTTTTATTACATGTGTGTATGTGCAATAACTGGCTGCGGTACTACGATAGCATTCAGCAATGTTCAGAAGGGGTAAAACATCAGTATTTAAATTGGTTGAAAAACGTAATGAATGTAACGTAATGCAGTGTACAATAGAAAATTAATCATTTTCTATGATACACTTTCCCATATTTTTTTCATAGTTCAATTGGTAGATGTTCCTTAAACTAAAAGAATTTTTTATTCAAACTATTTGTTGAAATGATATTGAAATCTTTTATCAAAATCACACGTATTTTTCATTTGAATAAATAAACATCTTCGTTTTTTTAAAAAATGTAACTAAATTCTTTGGTATTGAATCTAAAATAACTTTTAAGACCGTACCAATATAATAAATGATGATGTCTTCAAGTTCCACCATAATTATGTTCCACTCAAATGAAGTTTTATGTTTTGATTATTGGGATTTAATGTGGTAAAAAACTCTTTTAGCGAAATTCAAGATTTTACGCCATCTTTCGAACAACTTAGCTCCGTCACATTTTCTCGTATAGAACACAAAACCGAACCATTTTAAAGAAAAAATTATTTTCTACAAGTTTTGCATTCACAAAAATAGTAAACAATACAATGGGAAAGAGCTACCTTCAAAAAAATAAAACATTGTATCGTCGGGTGAAAATAGAACCTTTTTTGGGTTTCTGTAAATTTAACCTTTCTTTTTGGAATATATAAGAAACTTATTTTTGATAAGTGTATTTTATAGGAAATTAAATTGTCTACAACTTGTTCAATCATTGTTTATTGATAAAATGAAGTTTTATGTGAGTTACGGCGATAGAAAGTCGTTAGAACGTAATATTTTTTCGAAACACTCGATTTTACACCCTTTTTGCTGCTTCGTAGCTCCTTAACTAATTGTCGTACATAAAAACTTTTCGTTCCTATTTTGAAGAAAATTTTGTTTTCTACAACTTTGTGTCAAAAAGTTACATTCAAAAATGCTTAGGAAAAAAGTTATAGGTCAAAAACTGGAAAATGGGCGAAATTTCGAACGTTTTTTCAAGATGGCGGAAAACGCAGACATGGGATCGATGGGGACTTTTGATATTTTACTTATAATGGTGTACCAAACATCTATACCAAAATTTAGCTGGGTGCGAATTTTTGCAAACCTACCCCTATTTTTGGTCTATTTTGACCGGACTATTAATATTTTTAAGATTCGGCAATTAAAACTTTAAAATGTCTGTTTATTCAGAATAAAATAAAAATCAACATATATTTTGTATTTACCGTGTGTTTAATATTTTGTATTATTGTGTTGTTAATTTTAATACTATTTCAATTTTTTTTATCATATTTAAGCTTGAATTTATGAATTATTAAATATCGGTGCATTTGAAACCCTTCTCGAAACACATCAAGCACTTTAATACAATAACAAACCTTCCAAAAAATTCAAATTTTTCTTTAATATAAATTCAAATAATAATCAGATTTTAAATTAGCATATAATTTAAGACTTACAAATGAAAACCAATCAACTCCTTTACACTACAAACCAGTTTTTGAGTCGACAACAATTTTGCTTTTTCTCATTTCTTTGATAAAGCAGAGACGATTCTATATATTTTTCATTAAATTTCTCCACTACACAATAAACGAATTTTGACATAATAAATTTATTCCGTGCCTGGGAATGGGAAAAAAATCATTTTATTACTCAAACATCTCCTAAACAACTAAGAAAAGTTCTATTCCAAAATCATAAACGAATTAATTCATGACTATTCTTATTTAGACACGCGAACTTCCTACTGACAAAATAAATGCAAATTCCAAAAATTTGAATAAAATCCTTCTCTTTTGAGAATTCTCAGCGTTTAATCCAGGAACGATCCGTTTTACAAAAGGAAAGCGATTTAAAGTCAAGCCTCAAAGTTAACTGAATTAGCATAATAATAGGCAAGACCGTTTTTGAATAAGGGCCGTTTGATTTCCAGGTTTGACTCATGATAAAAAAAAAATGTGAGGTTGTATGGGACATTTTTAACTTTTTTCTTTAATATTACAGATATCATTACATTTTTTTCTATAAATGTATACTAAATATACTAACTTTTAGATAGTCAAGGGTTTTAAAAAATTATTAATTTTGTTTTTAAAAAATAAAATGTGTCAAAAAGTGACGTTTCATATTTTTGTTATAAGTCAAAAAATTATTTATTGACAAACAAAAATTTATCCTTTTTATAAACAAGAAAATGTACTTAACAAATTGTCTTTACCGATTTTTTTTTATTTGTCAAAGTTTTTCCTTAAAAAAATATTGAATTTTTAAAAAATAATTTCATAGGTTCACTATTTTTTAAAAAAATAATTAAAAAAGAACAATTTCATTACAACTAATCTCTAAAGACAAATTAAAGATATATGTTTGAAAAATATGTGTGGAAAATTTTAACACTGTATGGGCAGTAGATTTTGAGTTATATCAATTTAAAGTCAAAATATCATCGAAAACACGATCAAGGAGAAAAACAGCTTCGAAATTTATGAACGTGGTTAGAGCCAACACAGATGTCATGACACAAGAAACTACACATCTCGCGTTCTATTGCAGATATAAATAAAAATTTTATTTCTAATTATTTCTAAATATTTGTGTTATTTTTTAAGATAATAATAATATTTTGGATTTTTTTGAAGATTTTGTGTCCTATACCCCCTTAAGCGTTTGTATTTTTTCGTACATTGACTGCGTTAGAGGCTTGTATGGTAGCTACATAGATCCTTTTTCAAAGTAAATAGAGTCTGGGAAACATTGGAGGTATGGCAACCCACCCAATTACGAATAAAAAATATTCTCAGAAAGTAATTTGTTGTCATGTAAGTAAATGTAAATTATATAAGATAATGTTAAAAACGTAAGCATAAATATACAACAAAACTCTTAATAATATGGTGGTCCGGAATTCTGAGTGGTGTGGACCATCACGCTAGCAGGCTGCCCGCTGTAACGGGTGCGGGTTCGATTCCTGCCTTCGCCCTGGGTGTATATTACTATATTCCTTTCTCTGTGACAGTAAAAATTCTTTCTGTGTCTGTCTTACTTGACGAAGGCTTCATAAGCGGGTCTCTGATCAAGCACACAAGCCGGAATGTATATGTACAGCTGTGGAAATAAAAAAGTACCCACTTGAGGTTATTTCCTCCGTTATTCATCCTAAAGAATCGGACCTTTTTGACATTGTGAACAATTAACATTCTGAGTTAATTGCATGACACAAAATTTGCATAAGGGGCCATCTTCATATTAAAAATGTTACTAACTTTAAAATTTCCAATAGCAACACCCCTTTTTGAATCCATATTTCAAATCTCTGACCTATGTTAATACGAAATGCCAAATTTTGTTAGTTTTTAAGCATTATTAGAGGAGTTAGAGACGTGCAAAGTTTAGGTCCCATAATGTTAAATGAGTTTCACATTAAAAACTATCCCAATCTATAAATAATTAAGATAATGAAATGAATTTTTTACTGAAAAGAAATTATAATAACCCAAACAAAATGCATTCAATATTGGGGAATTTAAAACAATTATTATATTTTTTAATAATTATTATATTAATTTTTAAAAAAAATTTGAATAGAAACCCCTTAATATTTTTACAGAAATAAATTCAAGACAGGAAGTTTAAGCGAAATCCCTATTTTTAAAAATTTTTATTCATAATTTGCCGAGTAAATCACAAAATACTTTTTAATTACCCTTTAGGGGACTGTGTATAAGATTACGTGTGTAATTGATAAATAAAGACGGCTTTGCATGCATGCTTGCTTGCATTTTAGAGATGGTCCCCAAAAGGTTCACAAGTGATTCGATTGAATAACTCGTCAAATATTCATCCAAATGTTACAAAAACTTAGATTTAAGGGTTTTCAAGAGTGCTTAACATTTCTAAGTTATTAAAATTGGGTGTTGCTATTGGAAATTTCAAAGATCGAAATATTTTTAATGTGAAGACGGCCCCTTATGCAAATTTTGTATCGTGCAATTAACTCAGAATGTTAATTGTACACAATCTCAAAAAGGTCCGATTCTATAGGGTGACTAACGGATGAAATAACCTCAAGTGGGTACTTTTTTATTTCCACAGCTGTACCTACCCCAACTCTTAATGTTAGAATAAAGTAAACAAACACAATTTCAAGATATAAAATATTGTATAATGAAAATATAATTGAATATATATGTATAAAAAGTATAATGGATATAAATGTATAAATGAATATAAGTGTATAAATAAATATAAATGCATAAATGAATATAAACGTATAAATGAATATAAATGCATAAATGAATATACATGTATAAATGAATATAAATGCCTTTCTTCAATAATACAAATTTCAGCGCGTAAATGCATGAATTGAAAATTAAACAAGTGTATGTAAGCATTATAGTAAAAAACAAAATAAATTTGTCTCCAACTTTTGATGATTTAATATCCATATTCATTTTGCGCCAATTTTGGTAAGTTCAAAATATTACCTTCTCATTGATTTTAATTCATAAAATGAATATTTATTTAAGATGAAACTAAACATTCACAAAAAAATGCAAACTTTTTCATACTGAACAACAAACTTTTTTAATTATGTTTTGCACAAAGCAATTCGAGCAACGAAAGAAACATTAAAAATTTGTATGAATACATTGTGTGAGAAAATAACATTTGTTTATCGTTAACAATACAAGAATCGATAAGTTTCGTAAATAATTTGGAGCGTGTTTTATTCAAACTTAGGTTATTAAACAAAAAGTCATTTTTAAAAGGGGAAGGAGGAAAAAAAAAGTAAGATATATGCAAATATATTTTGTATGTAATAAAAAGATTTGCTCAATACAAATAGAAAACAATTTGTAATTATATTATGCAAACATTAATATAATTGCTATATTAATTGTTATGCAAATATATTATTTTTTTAATGATTTAAAAAAAATAAAGAAATATATTGTACTGCACAAAAAAGGAATATATTTAAATATAATTGTCCACGTGTATGCATTCCACGCATAAATATTCAAATATTATATTCCACGTGTTTAGATAATTTCTTTTTTCATTCTTGGATTCCATTGGTGGATTTGCTGATAAATAGTGTAACACTGTAAGCACCTCCCACTATATACATTACCTTATTTTTATTAGTTTAGAACTGTTGCCCCTAAAGACGTTTAACATTCCAATAATTATTTTCTCTAGATATTCATAATACCCGTAAACTAAGATACATTCGTACAGATGAAGATTAATAACTTTTAAAATAATTATAAAATTAAAAAAAATACTGGATGGAATAAAAATACTGGATACTAATGGAATATTAAAAAAATATTTCACAAGTGGATAATATTGCATGTTATCCACTTTGGATAAATAGTTACAAAATTGAATTTTTTGTAAAATATCTATAACTAAAGTAATTTTTCTGTGAAATACCTACAACAAAATGAATTTCGTTTGTAAAATAACGATAACAAATATTTTGATATGATTTAATGAAATAATCGTTATATACGACAAGGTTTGACACACATGTTGTGGTTTCTTATATAAGCCACCTTCACTTGTTGATGAAGACACAGTGACACATTTTATTTTAAATATTTTTTGACTTAAACTAATTAAATGCAAAAATTATCCTTTCTGTAGTGTAAGTCAAGTGTGTACAAAGTGATTATCTCTACCAACTTTTAGACTTTATATTTGAAAAAAAATTTGCGGAATAGCTGATCTGATCTACACTTATTGCAACCAAATAATGTCTGATGTTTTATTTAATTTGATATATTTTTTTCAAATTTAAAAAGCTTTTAATTTTATGACTTACTCTATAATTACATAGAATTAGCCTGACGTAAATGCTATGGCTACCTTGAAGAAAATTTAAATTATACGTTTAAATGGCTCTTCGTCTGTAGTGTATTGCATTTTAACACTTCACCTACGGGCGTCGACTGACCCATAGACTAAGAACACTCTAAGTTTCAAACTCTCATTGGAGAATTTCTACATTGAAATTGACATAGAAACTAGCGCGCTCCCTTTGTGTCTAAGGGAACTAATGTAATGGTTTCTGGCTGCCTATTTGCAGTCACCTTTAGGAGATTTAACAGAGCCAATGACATCTCGTAATTTGGAACCCTTATCAAGTGACGATAGGGATCTATTTTTTACTACAACTTATTTTCGACTTTATTTTTGAATATATACAGCTACTCATTGACTTTTATATCCCTCGTAGGCCCATCCTCAAGATATTTGACCTTGTGCTTCTTTTTCTCCATTAATAAATCTACAGACTGACTACGCTTGTCATTTTAGACATGGTCCCCCAAAGATCCACAAGTGATTCGATTGAATAACTCGTCAGATATTCATCCAAATGTAATAAAAACTTAGATTTAGGGGTTTTTGAGGGTTTTTCACATTTCTAAGTAATTAAAATTGGGTGTTGCTATTGAAAATTTTAAAGTTCGTAACATTTTTAATATTAAGACGGACCCTTATGCAAATTTTGTGTCATGCAATTAACTCAAAATGTTATTTGTTCACATAGTCAAAAGGGTCCGATGTAAAAGGATGACTAACGGCTGAAATAATCACTAGTGGGTAACTTTTTTTTAACAGAGAACATTCCGAAGAAACAGTAGCCCTACAAATGAAAGTACAATTATGCCAATCAACAAATCAACCTTTAATAGTGTTTTAGTTGCTTTCGACACGTTAGAAGAGCTAGGCATTAGATTAAGTTGCTGGTCTAGAAGATTTTTAGTCTACGGGTCAGTCGACGCCCGTAGGTAAAGTGTTAAAAAGGCGCTACGGTTCATAAAAAAACGTTATAGAATATCTGATGACAGTAAAACTATTCAATCAAAATAATTTACTCGATATCAAAAACACACTTCTAAATACAAATCTTCGCAATTTTTCGACTTTATTGCTTTAAGCAAAAGCAATAAAATAAAGAAGGAACCTTTGAATTCTTAAAACAAATGGAACATCTGAGACAAAAGTAAGCAATTGGAAGTTTTATGGGCCCCAATTGTTCCAAAGCCCGCCAACTCAAAGGCGCATTTTCTACTTTTACTGGATAGATAAAGCTACCGAATCGGAAGCAATAAAACCCCCGATGGTTCTCAAACTCACAACTTTATTTCCCGTTTGAGGAGTGATATGGGATATATTTTGTTTTTTAGTTCCTTCAGTCAAAAAGGGAATGCAGTCGGTGACATCTGGCTGTTGTTTTCTAAATTTGTTGGATTCACTGTCGACATTGATTATTTCGTAATGGGCACAGCAATGAGGTATTTAAATGCTTCTAATAATATAAATCATTAATTTTGTCTAAAAAGTAATACAGGCGAAGGCCATATGGATATTGTTTTTGAGATTTGTTGGGTGTATTAGGCAATGATTGTTTTGTAGTAGGCACTTCAACAATGTTCGAATTTTTTTTCATTAATATACATTGATTCATTAGTCAAAAGTTAATGCAAAGGGTGACATATGAACAATGTTTTCTAGATTTATTGGATGCATTGTAGTCAATGATTGTTTTTAACTTTTCGTAGTAATACTGTTTGCAATTTTTCTGGGTATTAATATGCATAAATTTACTATTCCAAAACTAATTGCAAGCGATGATATATAGACAATATTTTCTAGATTTGTGTGTTGGATGCAATGTGGACGTTGATTGTTTCGTAATAAGCATTGTAGTACTTTTGTAATTTTTGTATTAATATGCATACATTTAACTAGCTAAAAGAGGAATACAGTCGGTATGCAGGCTATGACGGATGGACATTATTTTCTAGATTTGTTGGATTCATTTGGAGCATTAGTTGTTTGTAATAGACATTGTAGCATAGTTTGTATTTTTTTCTATTAATATGCATACGTTTAACTAGACAAAAATGGAATGCAGATGGTGACATATGATTATTATTTTTTAGATTTTTTGTATATTTAATATCGACATTATATTGCTAAAAATGCACTCTAATGTTAGATAAAAGTTTTGATCTGTGATATTTTGTAGAAGTTCTCTTAAGATCTCTGATTTGATGGTAGTAAAAGCCATCAAGATGATAATAATATTTTATTTTAATATAATAGTGTTTTAATTTTATATAGTGTTTTAATTTTGTTTATAAAATCAAAACACTGCTCGTCAGACTATGAAATATTAACTTAGAGGTTGTATAACACGAGAGCTTCTGTGCAATGAAACAAAAAAAACGATAGAAAAACAGAACAAAGGGATATGCCTGCAATTTTATGGCAGTTATTTTTTAACTATACTATAACTTATTCCATATAAATATGACATTAATTAGATATTTGGCTATTTTCTACCTTTTCAGGCCGAAATTTTTTTTAATCAAAGATAACTCAGCATTTCTCTTGTTGAATTCCTTATCATTCTATCACATAGATTGATTAAGTTAAATTAACATTAGATCCAAAAGCAAAGTCTTACATTTTGTAAATATAAAAAAACCAACTTTTTTGAAACGTTAAAAATTATAACACACAGGATAAGTTTATTCCTATAAAAAAAATCCAAATCCAAAATACTAAACATCAATAAAAAATAAATCATCGATTTTATTTTCCGGTTATTCCCGAAAACTCTTGTACCTGTTCCCATGTTTACGTCACAGCCTGCTTGGAAAAGTGGCCCATCGAAAAAAAAATCGATTTTCCAAGAAAATCGTCTGAAATTTTAAGTTTCCATTGAATTTCATCGTTAGAAAATACGGATCTGTTTATTAAAGCTTAACTATCGTGCTAATGTATTTCAAAATTTCAAAAATAGATAGATGTTGATGTTTGAAGTTCTTATAATTTTCATTCGAAAACTCATATTCGTCAGCTACGTCACGTTTCCGCCCAATGAGCGATGTGTTCAAGAATCGTTTAGAACGCGAGAAACAGGTGTGGATGAATACAAATCGATCGTCTGAAAGAAGAAAATTCGAACAAACCCACAAAATCGTCAAATTTGACGTCACCTAATAGTGTAAAGGTCCTCCCAGTTACGGAACAAACACCGTTAGCGTTTTTTTTTATTGTTCGCTAAACTAGATAAGTTTAGCCGACAATGTTTTGTTTTAGTTCGAAAGGTTTCTCTTTTAAATTGTTCGAAATTGTTAAAAAAGGGATTTCTCGTTTTTATTTTTCGAAATTTATATCCTGAAACAGGCGTTGAGTGTACAAGCTTTGATGCAAAAATAATGTAATTTATACATAGCCATCTTTGTTTAAAGTGTGTTCAGGCGAACTGAAGCGCAAAATAAACATCTAAATTAAATTTGTCTAACTTAATCGAATTCTTCAGCAAAAAAAAAAACATTCAAAACACTTCAATTGCAATAATGGTAACAAAAATTAAATTAAACGTCTCCATGCGTTTGTCCAAGGCAAACATGCTTTATAATAGATTTTATTTTATAAGTAAGCAGTGTGTTTGATGTATTTTCAGCTACATGTTGAACATTTATTTTTCTTTTATTGAGTTTTTATTAATGATAGACGTTAATTTGGCGTCATTGGATTCGTGAACGTTACAATCCATATTAGTTACTTTCGCTCTTCTCTGATATTTTTTTAACCCGGCAGCACTCGCGCTGGGGTCTAATGGACCCCAGATAGATTAAATACACTCTAGATCTGAAACTCTGATTGGATTACCATTTTAAGGATTTTCTTTATTGAAATTAATAGAGACACTAACTCCCCCAATTGTGTCCAAGGAAACTAATGTAATGGTTTACGGCTGCCTTTTTCTAGCCTCCTTTCGGAGCTTTAGCACAGTCGATTACGCCTCGTAATTTAGAACCATGGTCAAGTGACGAAAACAAACTATTTTTGTCGACAACGCATTGTTGCCATATATAGGATTTGGTATAATATAATTGTAATTAAAACGGGGGTTGAAGTTTTAGTTAAATTTATCTCTTGGTTTAAATTAATGAATTGAAAAATTAACAAAAAATTATTATTAAATGAACGAAAATGAATCGAATTTCGAAGAAACAGAGCTGCAATCGGAAAATTTAATTATTCCAATCACAAATCAATCGTTGATAGTGTATTAGTTCCGTTCGACACTTTGGAGGCGCTAGGCATCAGATTGAGTTCCCGATCTAGAAGATTCTTAGTCCATGCTAAATTAGCGCGAGTGCTGCCGGGTTAAAATTATGTATTACCTTATTTCAAACGTCAGACCTGTCTATTGAGGAAACAGCTAGAGGACGAGGAATCGTCGTCCTCCCAAATAGTTGGTTGGTAGACATATATATTCAGGTTTGTGTGCTTGGTCAGAGAGCCGCTAAAAACCTTCGTCAAGGCCGACACAACACATACACACACATAAGTGGATCCATCTAATTTTTAGAGTTAGAGGGATCCCCAGAATTAACTTGTCACCCCCAGAGGTATTTATTTGGTATGGGAACTTGGAAGCCTTGGTGCCCACGACGGATTTAACGTGCACCAGTCACCATTAGCTTACACGAGGGTTTTCGGAAGACAGCGGGGCTCGAACTAGCAACCTTTGGGATGCCAGTCCAAGACCTTACCAAGCATGCCCTCCCGGCCCCTCCCAAGTATCATACCATGTTTTTAAAGTTAGCTCCTCCTCTGTATATGACGTCTTCCGGAAGAATATGATACCATGACTACATACAAATGCATAATAAATTTTTATTTATATAAATAAGCCAAAACATAATAACTTGTTTTTAACTTATGGTTCTAAAACAATCTAAACTACTTAGCCGAGGTCACATGGCTTAGTTGCATTATTTATTTAAGTTAACTGTATTTATTCATGGAAGTTAACTGTATTTATTCATGGAAGTTAACTGTATTTTTCATGTTTGTTTCCATTACTATTTGGCAATGCTTACTATAAAACATCTTAAAAAATCACATCTTCTATAAAAAAATCATATGTGCTCAAGAGGGGAAAAAAGGGGGAAAATATAGCATTTAATTCTAAATTAATCATTAAAATGCAAGACTTGGCAAATTTAATTTTTTTCTTTCGATGATTCAATACTTTTTCGTTGTTGTTTGCTAAATTTGTTTATATTTCGAAGAATAAATATGTGTTATATTACTCTCTCATCATTAGAAACAAAACATTTTATATCAGCATACAACAAAATTAAAAAAATAAATGATCTTTAAATCCCACTACACCGAATGATTTTTATATACTATTGAAAAACAAAAGGAAATTATCAAGACCTCTTCAAAACGAATAAAATGCATTAAACTATCTTCATTTATTAATAAATACTTAAATGTAAATGAAAAATTAAGTTTGCTTTCAAAATAAAACAAAGTAGAACCTCGTCCGTCTTTATCTAAAATAAAAAAATATTACAAATGATCAAAAAATCCTATTTCGATAATCATATTTTGAAGTCTCTCTTTTGAAACTGACTTAATCACAGAAATTAAGTTTTTGTTTTTTATTATTTCTTGATTTAAAAGATTTAGAAAAGGCCCTTCTTATGCTTTTTAAATGGGTATTCGATTTTGCAGGTTTCTTTTTTTAATAATTGCAGGCATTTTGAATTTGAACTTTTTATTTTATGATTTTTAACGACTTAGTTTGGATGCGCTGAATTACTTAACAGATCTAGGTTGTCTGAAACATTTGTAGTTTGTGCTATAAAACTGAGTGATAGACAGGCAGGTGGTAGAACAAACATGGCATTTTTAAAACATGAAACTTTTTACATTATAAACGTAGTCTGATAGGTAAAAGGTACACATTGATAGTTTTTTTTTTATTATTAGGCACCTAGAAAATGTGCTTCTGATATTAAAGAACAACTTAGAGGCACAAAAAAATCAACGGTATACATGACATAGAGATTTTTTTAAAGGAAACAAGTAACATAAATGTGCCTCAAAAATGTTTATTGTTGTCAGTACTGCCACATACTGTTGTCATTATCCAATTGATGAAATATGAATAAATGAAACTACTTAAAAGCGAATAATAACTGAAGTGCTATACAGTTTTTAAATTCAATTTATCCAACTTTAACCTGTAGTGTTTAGTGGTAGAGTCTAAGTTCCTAATCTATAACATGTAACATACCATAACAAACATTGTGTGTACCCTTGAACTATTGCTTCAACTGGCTAAATGCTCTTTCAAATCAGAAACCATAAAATCGACACAAATATACAAAATATAATAATAATAATAGTGCAACTGCCCATTGCTCCCAGCTCTATGTTATTTTCTCACTAATGAAATGCATCGGATAAGGTTTAGTTTTCATTTGATTTTATTGTTTCTAATGACACTCGGTAACCGAGCCCGGAGTAGAGAACTAACGGATTTTAAAGAGAAGTGGGGCGGCTTCCGTTTTTATTGAGCGCCACAATGGAGGAAGTCCTACTTTTGTCCACCAGCATGACACATCCGTTTTACAGGAAGGTCCCTTTCACACATCCATTTTCACAATCGGAATTTTGATCCAGATCAAAGGCCGATAACCTCCTGATCTGGTACCCCCAGATGTATTAATTTGGTATGGTAACATGGAGGACTTTGTGACTACGTCATATTTAAAGTGCCCCCAGCAACACAGCGGTCTGTAGCCAAATACAAGCGCAGACCCAGCAACCTTCAGAATTGCTAGCACTGCCGAGGATGGAACCCACAACCCTTCCGGTGCGAGCACGCGCTTCACACGACTGAGCTACCGCGGATCACTCTCAGAAATATCACTTTCATTTTTGACGATTCATGAATCCTCAAGCCTTATTTCGTTAATTTTGAGGATTGTTTCGACAAAATATCACGTACCTTTGAGTAAACGCGAATCCTCACTTTTACGATCGTGATTTGACGGTTCTGTACCTTGATTTTGAGGAAACTGAATCTCATTGTTGCACTCACATGCTCAAAAATGACGAAATATTTCTTTAGATTAGACGACATTCAAATCCTCATAAAAATGACGAATCAAATTTCCTCATTTTGAGGAAACGAAAACTCGGAGCAGCAGCCAGTAAACGGATCGTCAAAATTGAGGAAAATTTCGTCGTTTTTGAGCATTCATTTTTTAGAGTGCACCCGCTTTACACGACTAAGCTACAGCGGATCACTTATTTGCTTTTAGTGTGTGCATACCCGATGAGTGGACCGGGGCGGGCAATTTACAGGTACCGGGGGAAAATGGTATTTAGATTATAAGTTATGTCATTTTCTCAGTACTGATTTTTCCACTCTAGCGATCATGTAAAATGTAGTGGGTATGCATTCACTAAAAAAAGTATATGAAAAACAAACGTAATCCAGTACTTTTCATTTGTAAGAAAATAACACTGGCCAGGGTACCCTTGGTTTTTGCTCTATAACTATTCTTCTAAATGGACATAAATATTCTACTTTTTTTTCTACTGCTAGAAAAAGAGAGAATTTTAAGGAGTATAAATCTTAAGGACAGTGACAGTAAGAGTTTTTATATTCTATCTTCTCAACACGTGCACTCGAGTGATATACCTGGATATTTTCGCCGGTCTTGAATGGATTTATTATTTTTTACTATTTGGGGTTTTCTTCTGTTGTGCGCATGATATAAAAAAGTTTCTTCCCATTATCTTCATGGGGGCTAGAGTTGCACGGAGTTGCTGTCCAGTAAAAACCCATGTAAACGCCTGTTTGCCAATTGAAGCAATGATAGCCTTAAACAAACGCCCATATTAACACTTGCAAACTTAAAATTTAATCGAATCAAAATCGATAACATTTCATAAATTACATTAATGAAAACAAGCTACAATTAACCCTCTAGTGCATGAATTTTTTGTTTCGTCCCAAAAAAATATATTTGTATCTCTAATGCTCATACATCACGGGAAAAATAAGGAAAAAAAATTAAATGCATCGGAATTTAAATAATTTCATTTTTTAAATTTGTTACCAAACGGTAACACCATGCATTAAGCGCTGAATAGATGCTTAAGGGATCATAGGAGTCTTACAAATGTGCAAAGAAGGAACTACAAAGTATAGTTTGATCTTTTATGTAATTTTTTAACTACTCAATACATAAGCATAATTTTTTTATATGTAATTCTACAGGATTTATTTAATATGAAACAAATTTTAAAATTTATAAAACTTTAGCCAAAACTAAAATAAATGATATTAAACATAAAGCTATTTGAACACATTGTGATTAGGCTTGCGCGGCAAATTGTGAGGTCAACATTGAAGACATGACCAAGAAAATGACTTTATATTGTAAAAATATGTACAAACAAAGACTTATACCTAAATTCTCAGCTCAATTTTAATTAAAAATTAGTTTTAAAAAATTTTTAAATCAAAATTTTTAATTTTTTATTAAATTTTATAGAAAAAAGTTCTTAAAATAATTTCTAATTAAAATTGAGCTGATAATTTAGGTATAAGTCTTTGTTTGTACATATTTGTACAATATCAAATCATTTTCTTGGTCATGTCTTCAATTTTGACCTCACAATTCGCCGCGCAAGCCTAATCACAATGTGTTCAAATAGCTTTATGTTTAATATCATTTATTTTAGTTTTGGCTAAAGTTTCATAAATTTTAAAATTTGTTTCATATTAAATAAATCTTGTAGAATTACATATAAAAAAATTATGCTTGTATATTGAGTAATTAAAAAATTACATGAAAGATCAAACTATGCTTTGTAGTTCCTTCTTTGCACATTTTCAAGACTCCTGACCCCTTAAAGTTCGAGGTACGAATATTTATTTTTGTTCAAATTATTACCTTTTTAACTTTTTATCTTTCTAAAAAATTATACTTAAAAATAAAGCTTATTGATAATTTTATTATTCTATAAGAAGTTGCAGAGGCACACAGACACATAGTTTTAGGTATAAAATCTTTAATGAAAACGTGTATAATAAACAAAAAAGAGTATTAATATTCAGTACATTTAGATTTTGTTAAACAGAAAAAATTAGTTATTAAAATAATTATGAATAGTAGCTACTTTTGAAACAAAATTAATGTACAAATAAAAGGCAATAGCAGGTTTAGTACAAATAGCAGGTATTTATGAATAAAAATATGCAAAAAATCATTTTTAAACATAATTTTTTAAATGGCAGAATGATACGACATAAAACAGTTATTTTTACTCTTAAAATCAAGTAGTACCAAGCATTTTAAACACCGAACTCTTGTGAATCCGTTACAGAGATACACGCAAATTAGCAAACAAAAGTTGTGCTTAATGCATGATGTTACCAAACGGTAACACATGTAGAAACCAACTACAAACTACCAATTTTGAAAAGAATGATTAGAAAACTACTAAATATAGTTTAAAATAACCCTCTTGAACTATTATATTTATTTCAAAGCAATTTAATTGTATTTAGTACTAGTATTATTACTTTGAATTCTGCCAAACACGTATATTCACAACAGTTAGAAACTTCACTTTTTAATTTTGAATACACTTTTACTACTGTCAATTATGAGGGTTATTATTAACTAAAACTTTAAAATAGAATGTAATAGATGAAAAAAACACAAATTTGTCGAGAGGGAGGTCTATTTTTAATAGAATAAAGTGGATTATGTAACTTGTTACCGAACGGTAACACTATGCATTAGAGGGTTAAAGAAGTGTAAAATAGAGTATACGTAAAAAATGCGTTGTAAAAAAGCATTGTTTCTATTTTATGTTCTTGCATTTTGCCAGATGCGCATTGCCAAATGCAAGAAGGCAATTGTATTTTTCATCTTCTGCAACATTGGTGCTGGTTCTTGATTCCTTTTAAGGCCCATTCAGAACGTTATCACTATCATGAAGCAATAAAGTTCTAAAAGGGGCGCTAAATGCCGTACATTTTAATACCTGCATTGCGCTCCACCATTTTGCTGGAGTTATACCAAAACCGACCTTAAGTTTGCAGTAGAGAAATGTACTACGCGGAGGAATTTGCGTAAACAACGCGGCTGGCGCCGAAGCTTCGCTTGCTCCGATTGGTTGATAATTTGACCCTGATATTCGTGCGCCCTGTTACGTCAAAATCGAAGGAAAAAAATAATTAAAATAATACTCTAACTGAAGTTAAACTAATAAAAATAATTAATTTGTTTATTGAATGTAAAATACCTTTTTGTATTCGATTCTCGCCCTCAAAAATGAGAATTATTTACCCTCTTTCTCGTAGAACATTTGTATACTGCAAACTTAAGGTCGGGTGAGGTATAGAGTAGTAGCACTTTTTGAGATACGTTAAAAGTGGGAGCAGTCCATCCAATACATATTAAGGATCATTAGTCGGTAATGATCCGAGTATTTTACCACTGAGACACAAATGTATCATGCATTTATTTTTTAATTAGAGGTTTCCGTGTGTGTATTTTATTGAAAATAGGATAATTTGGAAAGGTAACTGTTTGTTTCCAATTAAAAAAAATTACCAATGCACATCGGTTTATTAGATTAATTACACTTTAGAAACATTCCTTATTATGCAGGAAATCGAAACTATCACAAGTATAATTTACAATATTTTATTAAAAGTAAAACAGAATAACTGCATCTTACATTTTTCGTTTGTGCAGAATATTTTATACTTTGTTATATGGTACCACATATAAACCATTAATTATATATTTTATTTTAAATAATTTTACTAAGTCAAGCACGTCAATACCTCTTTTCTACTTAATATTATTGGAAATTCTTCGCAATAAGCGAAGGAGAATAAACCAAAATACAGAAGTTCTATTCTTTTTCTTTTTCTCGGAGGGTGGTCCCAAAAAAGACACTATCCACACGTTGTTCAATATGTGTATCGAACAGAGATCATATTGTCACGCAACGTATGTTTTATCTTAGTATTGGTGGAAGCACATCGTGTTAATCTTGTTATAAAAGTATGGACTCCTCTTCCATAAGCTCTCTGTTACAAAGGAATTCTCTTTGTTACAGAGAAATAAGCCAAATTTTTTCGAAATTCAAGATTTTTGATTACCTATTTTCTCTTTTTTAGTTGTACAAATAAGGAAAATGTGCTATTGACCTGGTGGTGATTTTTGTCCTTTTGTCTGATTTCCTTCTAACTTCTAACAGTCAGAGTTTCAAAATTATTTTTTTTACTTGAAAGATATGATATCATATAACTTTATTTTATAATTTTTTTTATCCGTTTTCCATCCATATACCTATGCGTTTTTATGTCCACCCGTTCATCTATCTGTCCGTACTTATTTTAATTCCTGTTCCAATTGTCTGAGTTCAGCAATGCCCAGGCCACAACATGGGACCATTCGCATGCAAATCAAGTCTATGTCTGTGTAAGATTTTGATATAGATAACCTTCTCTGATAGTCTACAGTGAATAGTCTACAGGTGGCAGAGCGACATTCATTCATAAAACAAAGTAAATTAAATTATGCAACAACCTAACCATAATTTATTAATTCAATAAATAATAGAGATGCAAAAACGCACATTATTTCTGCATCATTATTCATAACTTCCATAAAACATCTTCTGTACAATTACTTCGACATTTTATTTCCAAGAATGAGAATTATGAATTATTGAGAATATCCTATTATCAAGCAGCTTTTGTATCATTTTTCTAATGAATTCTTATTACGCCCCGAACAACCAACACAATAAGATACCCTTGCAAACAATAAAAAACCTCAATGAAGGACCTTACACGATAGCCCAATGTTACCGAATCGATTTGCGGAGGTAATCAACTTTATATGCGCCACACGACGAAAGCTAAATAGAAATTGATGACCAAAAATGGATCCTTCGTCGCTGCAAACTAGAAAGTACCGGGTTCTATTACTTCGCACATTTTTCTCCATTAAATCGCTCTATTCCCTTTTGTAACGGGCCTGCTTGTTCTTCCTGGAGTTTTTTTTCTTGTCGCACCAGCCAATCGTTGCTTGCTATTCCTAATAACTATCAAAGAAGCGGTTTTTCTCCTCTGTGGAATGGCAACGTTGGTGTAATGAGGTATTTGTGTTGTTGAGATAGTAAAGAATTATGACAATGTTCTTTAATCTACAAAAGGAACGATTTTTTTTTACTCCAAGCCATATATTTTTAAGTTCTTTTCCAGAATGAGATCCAATAAAGTACTTTTTACTTTCAATTACTTACATAATATGAAATGTATGGTAATGAAAGTATTGCGATAGAAGAATCCATATATGAAGGGCCGGGATAGCCTTGTCGGTAAGGTCTTGAACTGGCATCCCTAAGTTTGCGACTGCGCTCCCCGTTGCCTTCCGAAGACCCCCGTTAACGATAATGGCGACTGGTGCACGTTAAATTCCACCGTGGTCACGAAGTCTTCCACGTTCCCTTACCAAATCCATAAATCTGGGGGTGACAAGTCAATTATGGGGATCCTCTAGTTGGCCTGTCTCTAAAAATTAGATGGATTCCCAGCCAAAAAATTCTGCAGAATTGCTTCCAAAAAATTTCGATCTTGCAGTCATCTTTAAGAAGTCTGCAGTTTTTTTTGAATCAACAGAAAATTGAAGTATATCGAACAGGGATTATGTAGTTTTTCTGTAGCAATTGTGCGACAAATCTATAGTCATTTCTAATGCTTCAAAAAAAACTGCAGTTATTTTGAAGCAACAGAAAAGGGAAGCCTGACTACGGATATATCTGAGGTTTTTTATGCGGCAATTCTACAGCCATTCTGAAGTCATTTAGGTACTTTAAAAAAACTGCAGATATTTTGAAGTAATAGAAATGTGAAGTCTGGCCATGGTTGTACCTAACACCTTTTCTGTAGCAATTTTGTAACCACTCTGAAGTCATTTCGGCACTTAAAAAAAAACTGCAGTTATTTTGAAGCAATATAAATGTAAAAACTGACCACAGATGTATCTGCAGTTTTTCTGCAGAAATTCTACAACCATTCTGAAGTCATTTCGGCACTTAAAAAAAACTGCAGTTATTTTGAAGCAACAGACTAGCGAGAATATTTTCTAACTAAAAATATAGTTTGCTCATATATTTACAGAACCAACTTCATAGCAAGTTTCGATAGCACAGTCGTTAGAGCACTCGACAGCTGCACAATTTCCTCAGGTCGAACCCCGCGCTCCTACTTCCCAAAATGGTCAGAAAAACAACCCACTCGTTCGATAATTTCTTTCTTTAGTATTTTTACATTAAAAACATTTCGCTAGATGGCGCCGCGTTTTCTTTAAAAAAAAGCAAAATATTCTGCGAAACTGCTTTACGAACACTTTAAACAAACTGCAGTTTTCTTGAAGGAATTCTGCAGACTAAGTGTTTCAAATCCCTTCAGAACTTGTGAAGTTTTTTTTTAAAGTTTTTTTGTGAAGCAATTCTGCAGAATTTTTTGGCTGGGTTCACTTGTGTGTGTTGTGTCTGTCTCACTTCACGACCGTTTATAAGCGTTTCTCTGACCAAGCACACAAAAATGAATATATATGTCTACCAACCAACCATTCAGGTTAGGTTAGGTTAGGTTTGAATTATCGTCGCACTAGAGCTTCACGAGGGCTATTGGCGACGGGCGTCGTATTTTAGAACCACAGTCAGGTGACGAGCCCACACCTGAAAAGGCACTCAACGCAACCGTTAAAGGCGACATCGTACGCAGCGTTAGGACTTTAAAGGATATTTAACGTGCACTCCCTTACACGGAGTATTATTCGTCGGACATTTTTTGGCTGCACGGGCCGTTTATAGGTCGGCAGTTATTTTGGCGATGCCCGGACCCGAACCTGGGACCTTCCGCATGCTAAGCGAGTGCTTAACCGACTGGGCTCCCCAGCCCCACCAACCAACCATTCAGGAAAATCCTAAATGGAGATGTTGTGCGATGTTCACGAGTTTCCAGTAACTGTCGGACGTCATAATAAGATTTTCGAGGAAATCGCCTATGCTCAAAGGTTACTTTTTTGGTTTTAAATGTATTGCTGAAAACGGAAAAAAATCTATATACTTGAATATGGAATACTTTTTAAATAACAAAATAGCTGAATTGTCGTTGAAAAAGAACTTAAAATTCTTTTTCAGGGAGAATAATTTGTGGTCTTGTTGGAAAAAGTAAAAGAGTTTTGGTTGTAAATGTTATGGGATAGAATTACATGAATAATGGTTGCGATAAATCAAACAACGTGCGTCGGTACTTGAATATAGGCAATTGACGCCTTGGATGATATTTTTCTTAATTTTGAGACACAGTAAGGATAAATATATATAACACATATAAAAAAAAATAGCTTTTTGAACTAAACACACTGAAATATTCAAAATTTGTATATACAGTGACGGAAGAAATATTAAGTTGAACCGTATAATCGATAAGACACAGTTAATTTTTTTTTTTTTTTTTTGAAATGCAATTAAAGGCTTTCATGACAAATTTCACAAACATATTATAAATTATTCTCTCTTGGTTGTATAATTTACAACCAAGTAAGCGTATAATGCTACAAGAAACCTAGTCAAAGAATATAACTCAATTAACTATTCTCTAAGAGCCAAGTCATCTAATTGAGGCGAACAAAGATTTAAAGTTTCGCGATCAATAAATGTTCAAATAATTTACAAACGACACATTCAAATGCCAAAACGGAAGGAATTAAAGCGACCAGGGAATTACTTCAGGTAATCCCCTAACTTTGAAAAGATCTTCGGATACTCTTTTCAAAACAACTGAGTTTGTGAGACATTTGATAGCTTAGGGAGAGATGTTAATTGGACTATCGGTTTGACAAAGCTCCGTCTTGAATTATTTGGGGTAAAGGGGTTTTGAGAATAGAATGGACGAGTGGAACAACCACGCCTACAATGACGTCACAGTTACGTCAACCGTTAACTTAAACCCCACAAACAAATCATCTAGTAGCTAATGCGTCCGAATTATAAAAGCTACGCCTCTGATGACGTTACACCTACGACCGACATTGTAATCTACCCCACAAATAAACTATTCACCAACCAGTTCGATTTGCCGATAAATTTGTGTACTATTCGATAGATACTCAATAAAATTAAAAAATTATAATGAAAACTTAAATTTTTTCTTACAATCACTACAAACAATGTGTTCTACATGTTCTTATGTTGAAGAATGTTTTAACAAACTATAGATGTAGAGCTGGACCGGACAGGTTGAGGTGATTTGAAAAAGCTGACATTAAGCTATTATGCATTAAGTAGAAAAATTACTATTGACGGTGGACAGCAGGCAAGAAACAGTGTTTAATTTGGTTTAGTTAAATTAAAGTCAAGCTTAAGCTACGTGAGTTACACGTCCCCTTTGAAATTTTTTAACTTTGTATTATTTTTTTTTTAACTTTGTAGTATTTTTGAATGACTACAACCCCCAATGTAAATTTTGTTTCGTGCAATCAACTCAGAATGCCTTTATAAACTAAATACAGACAAACAAAATTTGAGTAGAATATCTATTAAACATCATGGAGCGAGACCTTTTTTTTCGTTCTGCTGTACCATCTATAAAACTATTTTTCAATAACTGTTGCAACTTTTCCAAATTTACTCGGCGCATTTTAAAATCTCGCCTTTGGAACTTCGTGCTTTCCGATAACAAAAGCATAAATAACTTCGTCATTTTCATTAACAGCACTCAAACTCTTCATTAGAAGTGGCTTTATGTCTACCGGGATTTCAATAATGCCGAAGTGTAGAAAGATATCCAGTCTCTGAAGACTCGACGGTTATTTGTTGCCTTTGATATGGATGTCGGTAAATAATTTTGGCGACTCATAAGGCCATGGTAATTGCTTAGTATGTCTTTTAACCTCTTCCTTTTCCCTCCTGTAGAAATGACGGGTAAGGTTTCGGCTTCTATGTCTCGCTCCCATGATATTTTTGGGCTCTAGTGTTCTGTGGCAAAGTAGTAACGTGCCAAAATGAGTGATATTTCTGGGCTCTAGTGTTCTGTAGCAAAGTAGTAACGTACCAAAATGAGTGATATTTCTGGGCTCTAGTGTTCTGTGGCAAAGCAGTAACGTGCCAAAATGAGTGATATTTTGGGCTCTAGTGTTCTGTAGCAAAGTAGTAACGTGCCAAAATGAGTGATATTTCTGGGCTCTAGTGTTCTGTAGCAAAGTAGTAACGTACCAAAATGAGTGATATTTCTGGGCTCTAGTGTTCTGTGGCAAAGCAGTAACGTGCCAAAATGAGTGATATTTTGGGCTCTAGTGTTCTGTGGCAAAGTAGTAACGTGCCAAAATGAGTGATATTTTGGGCTCTAGTGTTCTGTGGCAAAGTAGTGACGTACCAAAATGAGTGATATTTTGGGCTCTAGTGTTCCGTAGCAAAGTAGTAACGTGCCAAAATGAGTGATATTTCTGGGCTCTAGTGTTCTGTAGCAAAGTAGTAACGTGCCAAAATGAGTAGAAATTATTCATTTCTTTTGCACGGAATACATATTATTTATAATTTTACATGCGAGATTTTTTTTTAAATTTTAAGCAATACCAACAAAAAGTTTAACGTGAATCTGTACTGTCCATACACATACTTTTAGATAATTTTTCGGGGGGGAATGTACTCTAATGACCTTTTTAAAAAAAATTACCCCCGAACTTAAAACCTTTTCACTACGAAGGATTTCTGCTTCCTGGTAATATTTGATAGGAATAACATTAGTTGAGGGCATCCTTAGTTGTTCAAGCGTTCTGGGGCTCTTCAGTAAGGAAAGGGTTAAAGCCCCACTCTTAATTTTTTAGAGTCACGAGGTACTGACTACTGAAATTTACATAGTCTTTTCAACCTAACCGGGCGAAATGCTCTCCCTCCCCCCACCACCGCGCTCATCATGGTAGTTCGTAGAATCGTCATTACTTCGAGGGCTCTCAATTGGCACTAAATTGCTTCGGGTAGTGAAAGGAAGCATTTTTTATTTTCTATTGTTCAAAACTACAATTTGACGAGACACTTCTGCATGTATTAGTACAAGTCGATATTGAGTGACACACTTTTTTTACTCACATTTGAAGAGTACACGGGAATAACCGATTGATTTACTAGGCGGGCGCCCGCAATTGTCTGCTTGGCGGCAGAAAACCGGATTCTCTCTTTCTTCTTCGCCTGGTCCAAGCGTTGGGATGGCCAATCGCCTGAATCTTGGTAGCTAGGAACCACAGAGATAGTAGTTAAAGTATTAGCGTGGCATATCACGTGACTTACAACACTGGCTTCATTGGCGCTCTTGTGGGAGCTCCTTGCGCGTCCCGAGGTCACGTGATCTGCCACTCTATTACTTTAACTATAATATCTATGGTAGGAACTGGTTTCCTTACACAAGTGTAGGCGATCACTCGCTATCATTGCCAAAGTGGCCTGCTAAGGAAACTTCTCTGCAAAATCAATCGGTTTTTCCCGTGTACTCTTCATTTGTCAAACGTTTATTTTAAGATAAATAACTAAAGAACATCCATGATCACAGCTGTTAAACTACTCTTTAAATATCAAGCAGTCAGTTTTCTTAAATTTATTTCTTAAATGGTTATATAAAGGATGATCCCCACTTTAAGTTCAAAAATTTCGAAACGGTTTTTAAAAAGATTTACAGATTGGAATGACGTCAAATGTGAAGGAAATATTATTAAAAATGAAGGAAAGTGTGAGCGCATAAGAATTTTTTTTCGAAATTTAAGCAACAGATGGCGTTGACATTAATTTAAAGAACTTTAAAATACATTTTTGGATTATTTTGCTTCTTGTGCTATGAACTTAATTAGTGAACAAAATTTATATGCGTGTGTCGGGACACTTAAGCCTATGAAAATATATAGCCGATATCCTCAAAGAGTTCTATAGTAGGGCAGAGGTTCGATTCGTACTGAGGTGACATAGGCACCCCGAATAGAGTGGCAAAAAATATAATTAATTTAAAATTTTGATACTGCGAAAGGAAGTACGCCCAGGGCAAAGGTGGGAATCGAATCCGCTGCCGTTATACCTCGCGGATTGCTGTCGTTATGGCCTGCGATCTAAACCACTCTGCCATCGGGCCCAACATGCCACCCTACATTGTCTCCGTGTTGGTCCATGGTGCTGTTGCCAGGTTCAGTCTCTACCCTACTATAGAACTCTTTAGATATCCTTAGAAAATATTGCTCAATGTAACAGTAAAGTTAAAAATTCAAACAGCACCATAAGTGAAACCCAACTTCTAAAAGTTACTCAATTCTCTTTTATGAAAAACCATTGTACAACTAACACACGAATCTAATTGGCCTTCAGGGCATAATTACGTAAATGAAGGCGGTCCATTGTCCAAGGCTCCAACCACTAAAATTGCAGTATTCCTCGCTTATTTATTGGCTGTCTAGTCACGGCTCCAAACTTCAGCCACTAACAAAGTTAAGAAGTTCCATTGCAACACAGTGAAATTATTTGTTCTTAACAATGATCGCCTCACAATAAAATTAGGTTTATTAAAATGCATCGCACGAAAGTAGACGGGAAAGTTCTCGTTTAGGTGTGCGTCTTGGTTGTAATTTGTGAATAATTATTCTAATGGGTTCAGTTGTATGTGTTACGTTTGGAGAACGTAGGAAGCACAGCAAGTAAGGCCATCTGATGATTTGGCTTGTTGAAATAAATGTTGGTTTAAAGTTTCCATTGTTGTCTTGGTGGAAGTGAAATGCATTGAGTTTAAATATAGATTTGAAGTTAGAATAAGTTTTGGAGGTTTCAATGATGGTGTGGTGAATCTTATTTAATTTAATTTGTATTAACTTTCTTTGTTTTGGCACCCCATTTTGAGAAGTAAAACTTTTGCACATGGTACTTCACTCTGCACCCGAATCCTTCAAAATTTCGCGCGAACTAAAACTAAAGATCTGTCACCCATATTTCTCACCCAATGGTATAAATTCTAATATACTATTTTATCACAAATCCCTGTTCAAATTCAATAAAGAAAGTTTCAAAGTATATGTTTCAAAAGATGTTTTTTTAAAATTATTTTTTAAAAATAAGATTCTTAGATGTAAATATAATAATAAAAGTACAATTTATAACTTGGTATAATTTTTTTTTGTAACACAATTTTTAAATTGTATGTATACTTTTTCAAAATCAATACTAGGAATTGATCATTTTTGCAGCCGATAAGTATGATCTCCCCTTAACAGAGAGTTAGGAAAGAGATCTGAGCGGCCCATGTGTGTGCGCAGTAACGCACAAAAGAAGCAGGCTAGAGCGGTGCATCTTGGGATACTTCAGTGCCCGTTTCAGTTACTTTGACATGAGCAGTAGCTCAAAAAACCGCTAAAGAAGTGCATCTTGGGTTACCTCAGCGCCGGTTTTTTTTTATGAGTAGTAGCTCGAAAAACCTGACAGCCCTGCTTCAAGCCATTTGAACTGATGGACCCCTCTACTCCTCCTTCCGAACTCTATGCCCCTTAACACGTATTTCACATTTTGCAGTAATCAAAGCCCATACAGTAAAATACTTACGAGAATTTCAATTTTTTAAACTACTGTCTTTAAAAGCACCTGTGTGCGAACTTTTTGACATTGTTACTTTTAATGGCTATAAGAGACAGTGTATCAACTTATTATTTACATTTAAGATCATGCTTGTGTTAACATGTTGTTTCCCATTTAAGATAGGCGAGTTGTGTAACACATTGTTTCTTTATGTATTCACAATCTCTTTTTTTTCTCGAATGGGGCTGCAATATTAGCGGTCAAGCCTTTGCAGACTCGACATATTTCCCAGAACTGAGGGCCATATTTTGTGACATCATCTAGGTGACTCTCGCCACCAATTTTGACAGCGAGAGTCAGAGCGCACAGATTACAATGAATCTGAGCTCTATGTTGATGTTAAAGTATGCCGAGATTTTATTTTGTCGAGAGAACCCAAACCAAATGAGCCCTATAGGGATCTTTTACGTGCCACATAATCGTATGACATGCGTGCCCAAGATTTTCTCATCCAGGAAATCCGACGACTCAGTCAGGACTCGAACCCGCAATATTGGACTTACGAGGCGGACACGTGTTCACGCACGCTGTTGTGTTAACACGTTGTTTCCCATTTAAGGGGACGCATTACCCAAAAATTGGTCAAAAGTCGATTTTTCAGTTTTTACTTTTTATTATTTACAATATTTTTCTAGATATTTACTGAAAGTTTTATAATGATATCTTGCGTAGAAAAAAAGTTATTAAATATTTTCTGGAGTCATTCCTATACGTTTGAATACGTATTTCGTCTGCTGGGACACAGTACTCAATAATTGGTCAAAATATTAATTTTTCAGTTTTTACTTCTGATTATTTACAATATCTTTCTGAACATTTACTGAAAGTTTCATAATATCTTTTGTAGAAAGAAAGTTATTAAATATTTTCTGGAGTCATTCCTATAAGTTTGAATACTTATTTCGTCTGCTTTCAACCTTTTTTTCTCTGTTTCACGTTTTTCAATTCTTGTGTAATAAATCTCTAAGGCTTTTTTGCTAATTAAGTTAGAATTTTGAAATTTTTTACCTGTGTTCTTACATATATTATGTCAAATTTGCGCATGGAATAAGGTCTTCTATGTATAGCTATTTTTTTTTTAAAAAAATTGATTTCAATAATTTGTATTTTTTGTGTATTTTTTTGTGATTTTCACTGTAAATGCATATTACTTTTTAACTGTCTCTCACATTTTAAAATCCATGCACAGTTCCTGAACAAATAGTACTAAGAAGAAACCGCAAAAGTTTGGTGAAGTTATTCTTAAAATTGAAGGAGGAGTAGGGTTTAAAAAAAGTTCGAAATTTTGACTTTTTTTTTTGAATAAATGAAAAACTACTTGTAAATATTCATTTTTATTGCTAGAATTTTTTTTATTTAGAGTGAACATTATTCAAAACCAATATAATTTACAATTTTATGTTATTATTTCTGGAAATAATATTTTGGGTAATGCGTCCCCTTAACATCTTTCACAATCTCTCTTCAGATGACAGAAATTGCAGAGAAACCTTGGGAATTACCCGAATACATTGATGCCCAGTGTAATAGTTGGCAGTTTGCATAAAGAGTGAGATGTCCGGTGCCTCGTATAATTAAAATGGCAGTCTACGAGATGAGGGGTTGCCATGACAACGTTGACATGCGTAATCTTCTAGGATTACAACAGTGATATAACACTCACGGCAATATGGTGCTCGTAAGTTAGTTTGCTTTGCAGTATTTGGTAACCATGCATTCAGAACTTGGGGAAGCGATAGAGGTGTATTGTTACATGAAAATTGTAATGCATGTTTTGTGATTTCAATGGATGGAAAATGAGAAGTAGGGCTCAGAATGTCGAATGGTTATGCAAAATACTTATTGGAGAATAGCATTGAATGAAATAGCTGAATAATAAAACATTGAAATGCGAACCTGTGAGAGATGTTTTCCTCACGGATCAATATGGGACTTAACGCTCAGGCCAGCCTAGAAGATAGCAATTGTTGGCTAATTCCTAACCAAAATGTAATTATGGTAGTAAAGACTAGTGGACTGTAAACTCAAATATTTATTAAACAATTAAAAAGGTATAAAGATAACATGAACAATAAACTAAACAACAATAGAAAACACTAGAAAGACACTACTTACAACAAAACAAGTAGGATCTACTAATGCAAACGCAAGCCAAGTTACAACAAATTTTTGCAGCAATTATAAATATCGATAGAAATTAACCAGTAAACTAAATCCCTTATGGCTTTGTAAGGAGGATCCTTTTATCCTAGAAATCGGCTGAAGAAAATTGACACTAAACATTAAAATTGAACGTTAAACTTGAAACTGAGGATTGAAAGTTGATATTAATACTGACACTGATGTTAAAAAATGGTTAGGTTAGGTTTTGAATTATCGTCGCACTAGAGCTACACGAGGGCTATTGGCGACGGGCGTCGTATTTTAGAACCACAGTCAAGTGACGAGCCACACCTGAATAGGCACCCAACGCAACCGTTAAGGGCGACATCGTACGCAGCGTTAGGACTTTGAAGGATATTTAACGTGCACTCCCTTACACGGGGTATTATTCGTCGGACATTTTTGGCTGCACGGGCCGTTTATAGGTCGGCAGCTATTTTGGCGATGCCCGGACCCGAACCTGGGACCTTCCGCATGCTAAGCAAGTGCTTAACCGACTGGGCTCCCCAGCCCCGTTAAAAAATGGATACTGAAAGTAGGCGTTGCCTGCTGGATTTATTAGGGCCGACTTGGCGGCCGCCAACAAGAGCTTACAGGCGCTAACATCAATATTGCGACAAAATTCTAATCCTATCTAATAGATTTTTCACCCTTTCATCTTTCAATTAGGGTAGACTGGGTACGGTTGTGACAGTCGCTATAATTAGCGAAACCATAAAGAATACCGGGTTGGGTGTAAGGGGTAAGGAGCAGCTTGCCTGCCTGAACCTGTTCCACAGTATACCATCAGTCATCGCACGACATTAACCCTACCAGAGACCTCGGTTACTTTTTCACCGTCAAAAAACTCAAAAGTAAGTATTTTTATTCCATTTCTTTTCATAACTGTTAGTATATGTGTACAGATAAAGCAATGAATTTTTTCCTCGTTATAAGTTAGACTTTAATTATGAAATACCAGTGATTACTTTGAATGTAAATTATTTTGTATTGTCATGGCGATTGTTTTTTTTTTTGCAAAAGAGGAGGCTGGGTACGGCTGTGACAACGCAGAAAAATGTATTTATTTTTCTTTTAGATGCCTATAAAAAGCCTGAGGAAGGCAGAAAGGGCACAGTGGGACCTAAGGAAATATTAAGAAGCTTTTATAGAAGTGAATCGCGAGATTTTATTACGAACAGCGGCAAAATATCACCAAATTAATCGTGTCTTTGTTACGATACATTTGTATTGATAAAGCATCAAATGTGCAAGATTTTTATGACAATATGCAAATTGTTATGTACATACACACCTATGAGCCACAGGATATATACATTGTTGACGAAACAGGTGTAACTCAAAAATATTTATTTGTGTTATATATAAGAACATGTATATTTTTTCATGTAGATAAGATATTTTGTGCATTTTTAAAAAAAAAATCACATTTTTATGTATTTGTTTTGTATTTGACATGGTTACAGCAATGTATAATTATAAATATTTAGTTAACTTTTTTGATGATAGTGATAATATGAAGATTTCTTATTAATAATTATAAATTAATTTATAATTATTAAATTTATTAATTAAATGTTATTATTATAAATATTGAATTTATAGTTTCTAAAGATGATGCAAAAAGAGTGACTTGATGACATTATGGTGTCTTTTTTGACTCTGTCACAACCGGTTGTGACACTACTTCTTTTTTCTAATTTGCTCTTACAAGCTAACTATTGTACTTAGGGACGCAATTTTTTATTTATACGTAGACAAGTGTTGCACTTTACTATTAATGCAACTTTCATCCAGCTAATCGGCATACTAACGAATTTATAAGCGATTAACCGAAAACTGTCACAACCGTACCCAGTCTCCCCTACTCTACATAATCTCAGGTAAAATCTTGCACAATTCCAACCTACTCTTTTTTTTTGGGCAGCATCTAAACATTATTCGGTCACGATAATTTTCTCATGCCCAATGAACTTTATTCTAATAAATAACCCGATTATATCTCCTACCACAATTTCAGAAACGTACTAAATCATAATTACCCTGCAAGTCAGAATTATGTAGGAGTTATACCTTTTGAATGATTTTTACATGTAGTGTAATTAGATAAAATTAGTGAAATGCCATACATATGCGACAGCACTGACAGTGTCATGAATAAAGTTAATTTAATCACAGTATGCTGCTAACGCACGATGTTAGAGCAGAATAATTAGTACTTTGGTACTGTGGTACTGGTGTTGTGTTCGTGGATATGTGAGGGTTGCCAGATCCTCTGAATACCGTGGTACTATTTTGCGTTGTACTTGAATTCATATTGTGGTTACAAAAATATATTTATCATTATAAGAAGAAAGATTATTCAGATGATAAATGGATAATAAGCTATTGTATTAATTTGGATTAAAAGTAATGGGAATAGAAAACGGTTCTAACGATTTAACCGAGATATAACTTATTAAGAACTGAGCAAAAACCTACAAGCATATTCTTAATCTAAACATACTGTTTATACAAATATATGCTAAAAGCATGTTTTGCAAAAAAAAAAATATGTTTAACAAATACTTAGGGACACGGCCTTAAACTCTAAATATAAACATTTTTGCGCTATAAATGCAACATAAAAGGCCGTTTCGCTTATTTATAGTTAACATATTGTTTAACATTGTTTTTAGTGCAAAATGTCTTTAAAATTAACTACTAAAATAACTTTTTGAAAATTTTTGCACATGTTATATTTTATATTTTCAAACTTACACATGGCTGGAGAGCACCTTTTTTAAAGCTATTTACGTTTCAGAAAAGGATTTAAAGAACTTTTCTATCTTTTTTTTCTGATCTAAAGTTGGAAAAACCTGTGAGAGTTGATTTATTTTCAATGAACACACGAGGTTTGAATCTTAAAATAGAATAGTTTCTTAGAAATATTCTGGAAAGTCTCGGAAATATTCTGGATTTTTTTTCAAATAAAATAATAAATAGCTTGAAAGTTATTTTTGCAAAAGTAGAAAGTGAAATTTGAAGAAGAATAAGTAAGTTTTCCGAAGTCGTACTTTTCATACATTTTAAATGTGTTACATGGAAAAGACATGGTCTGTGTATTACTTATAAAACTGTCAACTCAATATCATTGAGCGTAACAGTTAGGAATCAACACTTGAACACATTTGTCATCGTGGAAAGCTATTAAAAAATTGAGCTAAACAAGTATGTATTAAGATGGTTTTGAGAGATTTATCAGCAGCCGATAAAGCTAATAAAAAAGTTTAATTTTAAAACTCAAGGGGAGCATAACTAATTATTATTTATTTCGTAATCGAAATAAAAAACTGGAAGTTTCTTTTAAAGTTACTGTCCAATAAACATTTAAAAAGAAATATGAAAAGTAATGACAATAATTTTGTTGTTTAAAGTACTAATGGTTTTAAATATAATCATGTAAATAAAAATATTTTTATTTACATATTTTTTTTAAATTTCTTTTCTGAGTTTAAAACAAAAGTATTATGCAAAAGTCAAATAAGCGGCATTGAAAATGACTAAAAAACAATGTCATTCCAAAAGGAAGCCTAAATTGTATGATGTATAAAAAAATATTATACAAATATCGAGCAATGTATTTTTCATTTAATCTCACTTTAAATTTACAATCAAATTAAACCACGTTGTAAAAAAACACAGATTAGAGCATTAACTTTTCGATTAAATTATCCCAGCTATCAAATTATTTTTAAAACTGTTTCTGTTAAATATTTCTTGATACAATAAAAATACATCAACATACTATTCATTTGAACTACATTTATAAACAAAAATAGCAGTAAATTAAATTAAGAAAACTGGTATTCATGATCTTTAAATCTCCCAATGCTTAAGTATCAATTCAACTATAAAATACAGTCGAACCCCTTTAACGCGAACTCGAAAGGAACACCGAAACATTTCGTGGACAAAGATCACGATTGCAAGATCAAAGACAATTTAAAAAAGCAATTTTTTCATGGATAAATTTAGGAGAATTTTTTTTTTATGGAATGAACTATTGTTTAACCTCTTAAGACCAGTGCAAAATCCTACACGTATATTCTTATAATCTAAACATACTTTTCATACAAATATATGCTCAAAAGTATGGTTTGCAAAGACATTTTTAAAAAAAGAATGTTTTTAATAGTTACTTAGGGACACGTCTTAAACTCCAAAACTACACATATTTTGTGCTATAAATGCAACAAAAAAGGCCGTATCACTTATTTGTAGTCAACAGATTATTTTAAAATTGTTTTAAATGGAATTTGCCTTTAAAATTAACTACTAAAAGAACTTTTTTGAAAAGTTTGAAAAAAAATTATAATTTTTTTAAAAGAATTCTAATATCATATTGACCCTCATTCAACTCATTCCCTTCCAAAAAAGAAGACTGATACCTGTAATCAAAGGCTGAAAACTGATATTTGGATCTTCCTCTGTCGGACCAGGTCAATTTCGGAACAAATTAACGTGTTAAATGTTTGTGGGGAGGTTTTAACAAATGTCCCCAAATGGTCGCAAATGGTCCCCTAGGTCGCAAAAGGATACTCTTTGGGTTCCGAACAGGACGGATAGTGTAGCGAGACAGAAAGCTTTTCCGACCTTATGTTGAGTCGGCTGAGGAACAACCAACTTTGAGGCGACCAGCTTTTGAAATGTAAGCAGTTCTACAAATTGAACCACTGGCATCACTTTGAACTGTTGAGTCGGCTGGGGAACAGCATGCACTCTTACATTTTACGACCAGCTTTGAATTGTAAACAGTTCTACAAATTAAACCAGTGGTATCCCTTCGAACTGTTGAGTCGACCGAGAACAAGGCTCTTACTTTTTGCGACCAGGTTTTGAAATGCAAACAGTTCTACAAATTAAGCCACAGATATCACTATGACCTGTTGAGTCGGCCGGGGAACAGCATGCACTCTTACATTTTACGACCAGCTTTGAATTGTAAACAGTTCTACAAATTAAACCAGTGGTATCCCTTTGAACTGTTGAGTCGACCGAGAACAAGACTCTTACTTTTTGCGACCAGGTTTTGAAATGTAAACAGTTCTACAATTTAAACCACAGGTATCACTATGACCTGTTGAGTCGGCCGGGGAACAGCGTGCACTCTTACTTTTTTACGACCAGCATTTGAAATGTAAACAATTCGACAAATTAAACCACTGGTATCACTTTGACCTGTTTAGTCGGCCGAGGAACAGCACTCTTACACTTTTGCGACCAGCTTTTGAAATGTAAACAGTTCTACAAATTAAACCAGTGGTATCACTTTGAACTGTTGAGTCGACCGAAGAACAGGACTCTTACTTTTTGCTACCAGCTTGTGAAATGTAAACAGTTCACCAAATTAAACTACTGGTATCACTTTGGCCTAAGAGTGGGTTTGGTATTTAAGCAGCAAACCCTGAAATAATCGCACTGCTTTGGCGAAATTAACCCCGTTAATTAGAACTTTTTCTTCTTTTCACAGCGAGGAAATTCTTCGTTGCAGACGATACTATTACGGTTGCCATTCCCGCTGATGAGATAGCAACATCCGGAATAAAATTTCATGGTTAGCCTGGAGAGTTTAATTTGAAGAAGTTCTTAAGTTCGTTCTTATAAAATTTTGCATAGAAATCAGCCGCGAGCCAAAGTTTAGTATAGGTACGAGAGGTTTTGTTCTTAAAGTTTACTTTTTAAATGTTTTGAATTGAATTTGAGTACATGGGTTTATTAATTGGCGTTGCTGATAGGATTATTGATTTCAGGTTTTCAATATATATTAAGTTAGATCTAATAGGTTACCTAAACATTTTATCTAACCATAAATCTGCTCGATTATATTAAAATTTAACAAATATATTACATTTCCAATTTTTTTTCTGACATTGAAAAGAACAAATGGATGAACAAATGTGTTTAAATTTTTTAATTGATTTGGTTGCAAAGTGAACTAGATTATTATAAAAATCTTTGCTTGATAATTTTCAAAATTTATAACAGTTGGAATCCTAAATCATATATATACTTTTACCTCGTACATAAATAATACTATTGGCATTGAGTGCCCTCAAATATATTTCAAAGAAATAAAAAATTCGACATTGTTGTGTAATTCCACAATAATAATCTACAACGTTTCAAAACAGCGAAATCTCCACAAATTACAAAACCCCAAACATTTCATCACAGGTATATTTGAAAGAAGTATTTAAGTATTTTAGTTTGATAAATTACTTAAAATTAAAATTATGAAAATATATAAACTAATCTTTCAACCACATTAGCTTAGATACTCTAACCTCCTACATCAAATAAAACTATTGACATTTACTGATCTCAAATATTTTTTTTTAAAAAGCGCATTGTTGTAGGATTCCTCAATAATAATCTACAACGTTTCAGAACAGCGAAATCTGAACAAATTACACAAACAAAAACATTCATTCCTAGGTCTATTTGGAAGAATTGAAGGTTTAAGTATTTTAATTTGGTAAATTACTTAAAATTATGAAAATATTAAATGAACTAATGAACTGTCATGTGCATTAGCTAAGATACTCTTACCTCCTACATCAAATAAAACTATTGACATTTAATGACCTCAAATATACTTCTGAACAAAAAAAAAACATTGTTGTAGGATTCCTCAATAATAATCAACAATATTTTCAGAACAGAGAAATTGCCACAAATTACATACCAAATGAAAACATTCATTTTGGGCCTGGATTCGATAGACTTTTATTTCTCGTGGAACAAGACAATCTTTCCTAACTTTTTCCATTCCCTAAATTACGACACTCTTTATTCTGCAAGTGACATTTTGAAGAGTTTTAGAACGACAACGATCCAAGTCCAATTCTGACAAGAACCATTTTCATTCCCTTTACCTTTCTGTACTTTCTTCCCAGTTGCAATCTGTAAGAATGCAAAATGGAACAAGTCAGAAGTTGACTTGGACCTCAATTGCTTTGTACACATTCCTTTGTGGCGGTTACCACACACGAAACCTCAATATTCCATCAACAACTAGGTGGCTCTGATTTACCGCCCGTGTTCCCACCACTATTCCAGATTACAACGTTAATGGTAGTATATAAGCCGAAGTAACTCACCTCCGCCTTGAGGATTCTTTTGGCAGACAATGGGTTATCGAAGCCGCTACACCTTTATTCTAGTGAGCGGGGAATAAGGTGCCGATGCTGTTAAATCAGAACGAACGCAACACCGGTTTGTCAAGTGAAAGCCACTATCTCTTTCATGATACGCCCAAATAAACACTTGAAGAATTATTTAACGCTTTTCTAACGATAATTGTATGCTCTCTTTGTTTCAAATGATTTTTAAAAGTTATTTGTCACTGGTTTCAGCCACAAGAAATAAAAATCAAATACTTTGTTTTCCTGTAAAAGGAAGTAAGTAACATTTTATTATTTCTATCAATCTCGTCCAAATAAATCCTGCAGCCCCCCAAATAGTCTTTTTATTATAGTATCCGATTATTATTAGATTCAAATGGACAACTGGAATGACCACGCCTACGGTGACATCACAGCTGCGCCAAACGTTGTCTTATAATCCACAACAAACCGTTCGTTACTTGACTGTGGTGCTAAATTATAACAACAACCAACAACCCTCTTGTGAAGCGATAATGAAACGGTAATTCAACAAAATCTAAACAATACAACCCACCCGGCAGCTAATTCCTAAAAGAACGGCCTAGTAGCGACGACACAACTGCATCTAACATTGTTATTTACACCCATACAAGCAAACCACGAGTCGCCACTTTTTAAATCGTCCATTATATTGCGACCTGGTTTCCCCATTTGGAAAAATTTTAAAACCTCTCCATAAACAATTAACAAGTTAATTAGTTATGAAATTGACCTGGTCCGATAGAAGAAGACCCAAATATTAGTTTTCAGCATTCGATTACATGTATCAGTCATTTTTTTCTATAAAAAATGAAGTTGAACGAGGGTCAATGCAATAGTAGAGTTCTTAATTTTTTTTTAACTTTTCAAAAAGTTCTTTTAGTAGTTCATTTTAAAAGCACTTTTCATTAAAAACAATGTTAAAATTAACTCTATTTTTTGCATTTGTAGCACAAAAATTGTGTATTTTTAGAGTTTAACCCTTTAACCTCAGAAGCTAGGAGAATTTCTCATCCCCGAAAAACGAGTTTTTCTAGGCAGGAAAAAAGCGAAATGGAATCGTCCTGTATAAAAAAATACCCAAGTGATTATTTCGGCCGTTAGTCATCCTATGGAATCGGTCCTTTTTTACTTTTTGAATAAATTACATTCTAAGTTATTGCATGAAACAAAATTTTCATAAGGGGACGTCTTCATATTAAAAATGTTAAGAACTTTGAAATTTCCAATAGTAACACCCATATTTGATTATTTAGAAATGTTAAGCATCCTCGAAAACCCCTAAATATAAGTTTTTGTTACATTTGGATGAATATTTAACGAGTTATTCAATCGAATCACTTGATGTCCTATGGGGGACCATCTCAAGGTTGTTGGTTTATTGATGTTAATCTTCCTTTCCAAGGCCGTATTTGTTTATCAAGTTCATATATAATCTTATACACAGCCCCCTGAAGTGCAATTAAAAAGTATTTTGTGATTTACTCAGCAAATTATGGACGAAAGAAATTAAAAATTGGGATTTCACTTAAACTTCCTGTCTGAAATATATTTCTGTAAAAATATTAAGGGGTTTCTATTCATAATTTTTTTAAAAATTAAAATAATAACTATTTTAAAATATAGATTGTTAAAATATAGATTGATAAAATTGTTTCAAATACCCCAATAGTGTCCGCATTTTGTTTGGGTCGTTATAATTACTATTCAGAAAAAGAAATCGTTTCAATATCTTAATTATTTATAGATTGGGATAGTTTTTTGTGTGCAACTCATTTAACATTACGACCCTTAAACTTTGCATGTCTCTAACTACTCTAATAATGCTTAAAAACTAACAAAACTTGGTATTTCGTGTTAAAATATATCATAAATTTGAAATATGGACCCAAAAAGGGGTGTTGCCATTGAAAATTTTGAAGTTGGTAACATTTTTAATAACAATACGGTCCTTTATGCAAATTTTGTGTCATGCAATTAACTTAGAATATTATTTTTCAAAGTCAAAAAGTCAAAAAGGTCTGATTATATAGGATGACTAACGAACGAAATGATCGCTAGTGGATACTTTTTTTTCCACAGCACGCTTTATTTTTAACATACCCAACACCCCTATTTTTGAAACGTAACGGCCGAAAACGGCCTTCCCGATGTTTACTGGTAGAGCTGTCCTGGGCCGGTTTCGAGGTTAAAGGGTTAAATCGTGTCTCTCAGTAACTATTAAACACATTTAAAAAAAAAATACGTTGCAATACATACTTTTAAGCATATATTTTTATGAAAAGTATGTTTAGTTTAAGAATATTCGTGTAGGATATTGCGTGTGGGTCGTAAGAGATTATACGCTTTTGCATTGAAATCCAATCGAATGAACTTGTTTGGAAGTTGGCGACTTTCACACAGTTTCATTCTTTTTTGTAGCCAACCATCTACATCTTTATTCCGGCCCCCATGCTTTAGTCAAGACAAGATTTTTGTAGCCAATCCGTGGCCAACGCAGCGTTAAGAAATAATTTCCGGCCCCGGAAGTTTTATTGTGGGTGTAAACGTCAAGCGGCAGACGACCCTCCCTAATCTTGTTTCCGAGGGAATAACATATTCCAACGTTCCAAACTTAGTTCGGATGGCTGGGAGGCATTTAGATGAATTACGGAAATGTCTCAGGGCACCCGAGCGGTATGAGATGACAATTAATTGCTTGCGATTCTTTCTGATATACGCAATCTATTTTCGGTGTAAGCTAAAAGTTTGCTTGCAGTAGCGCAGTTGTAATGAGATATGGTTGAACATGAAATATTATTCGTCAAGCTTGTTTATTGTGAAAAATCAAATATCAACTTCATTACTCTACCGAGCTTCACAATAACATTGAATATTTAATCTACGTAAATTTTTGAAAGAAAAAACAACACTGCAAAAAAAACCTGAAAATTTACGGGCATTTGCTCTTCAATTTTTACAGGCAAGGGCCGTAAATGGTGAAATACGGTCTGACCCACTAAATAAACGGCCTTACCCCTTAGACTGAAAGATAATCAGGTCGATTCACGTATTTTTACTGTTTCAGCCTATCTATTAGCTATAGGAAATTATGGCCAAGAGTGTGTTTTTTTAATAGGGTGGAGGCTGGAATCCCAGCTGCCGGTCCCTGCCCGTAAATTTACTGTAATTTTTTTAAACAGTGAACGGGAAAACGTTTTGAAATATCGAATTAAAAAATTTCGCTTTTCTGCATTATGATAGCAGTGGAAAAACTATATATTTTTAATCATCCTCGTTAATTTGTTATAAGTGCTTAGTTAATCAACAGCATTTTGAATTGATTGGTTAAAATGAAATTTCTTAAGTTTTCACATTCGTATGAAATTCAACACCCACTATTAAATATTTAATAGCACTGCTAAATAAATTTATCATCAATCGTCACTCGTTGCGAATGTAATATGATAGTGTGGCATGTGAAAGATTACTTGAGTACCAATTTGGATTAGGTTATCTCGGCATACTTCACTATCAACAGAGAGCTCAGATTCATTGTAATCTGAGATCCAAATTCGGTAGCGAGAGCCACCCAGATGGCGCCACAAATAAATGGTTCTCACTCCCAGTTCCAGGGAATATACCAAGTTTGCAATAGGCTACATCAATCAAAAAAGCAGCCCCGCCCCGTTCAGGGAAAAGATAATTTATCACTAAAAAAATTATCCTTAAAACAGATTTTTAGAAATACAGAGTACTTAGAATGTTATAGTATTAAGCGCTTGTAGAAGCACTAGCATATATATTTAAATTATTGAATATAATTAAATTATTATAAATAGTTAAATCAAGTTATGTAAAAACAATAATAGTAACAATAATAATGCCTTTATAAGCGGGTCTCAGACCAAGCATACAAGCCCGAAAATATATGTAAATCAACCAACCAATTATGCATTTTTCATCTCATAAAACTATTGTGTAGTTCCATAATCCTTCTAATAAGCATTTGCTGCAGAACTTTAAAAATATATTATCATAAGAATATCTAAATTTAAATGCCGTATCATATAGTATTTATGATAAGGAAAAAACTTTTTTTTATACTCTAAGAGTAAGTAGTTTTTATGGTAAAATTTAAAGTACCACGGTCTATTTCAAAACATCTTTAAAATGTAAAAAGTATTTTTTTTCAGAAAAATTTAAAGAAAACTTAGCATTAAAGATGCAACCAAAACAAAAATTGTGCAACGTAAAGAAACAAGAAGTTCTAAAAGAACTAAAATAGCCTACTTTCATGTTACTTAAATACTTACTAAAATTCGTATCTTGAAAAAACTAGGATCGTCACAGTAAGTGACATCAACAACCGTTTCTACATTAAATTTATATACAAAAGATAAAATTTCACTAACCACAGCATCTAGCTATAATTTCAACTTCGTAAAGCCATTATTTTCATTTATTTTCTATCACCAATAAAATAAATATTACTTATCGTCCGCATGGTTTATTTGCAGTTATAAATAAATATTTAATTTTTCGTAGAAAAAACCCATAAAACTATTCCAAAATGCACTTAAAATAATAAATGTAAATAAACAAGTAGGTTTGTAACAGAATCTGTCACTTAACCTGCTTCCAAACAACAGTTGTGTTTAACAGGTAAAAAGGCGCCAAACACAGCATTAATTCTATATTAAACATTTACCAGCTAAATTCAGCTAGTTTCATTTATTTTATTTCGAGAATTAAATAATTATTACTTAAATCGGTTGCAAAAAATTATATTTCAAAGAATAATTATGAAATATTTTTCTCTTTTGAATAGAATGAAAACATTGCTTACCTACATACAGAATCTTGAAGTGAAATATATTTGACGTCATTTCAAACTGATCGATGTCGCAAAAATAAATTTATTTTAATTCATTGTCTAAAAGGATTAAAGTTTCTCAAGCGATTGTTGCCATGGCAATGGTGATTTATTTCTAATAAAATGGCTTCCTATTCTTTTTAAATGAGCATTAAATGTTAAAGTTTAAGTAATTGAAGTACTGAGAATTCGAATTCTTTTCTGAAATTTTCAATATATTCTCATTTGGATACGCTGAATTTTTTGACGTATATCACTTTTCCGTAGCATTTGTAGTTAAATTCAGCGATTTAAATGACTCGAAATTGAATTTCAATGCTAATTCAATGGGAAATTCGTCGACAAATAGTAGATTTATGTCCGTCCGTTCGTACAGACAGACGGACAAAAAGTATGAAAGTCGGGTCTCTGAGGTCATAGCTTTCTAACAAAAAAAGAATTTTTAAGATCGGGTGGATAGAACCGATTTTGGAAGGGGGGTACGGACAGACGGACGGACAGACAGACGGACGGACGGACGGACATCGACCGCATGTCAATACCTACTTTTTTATTTTTTTTTAATTCTTCGAATTAAAAAAAAAGAAAAGTAGGCTAAAAAATGAACTGGTTTCTTATGTTTAAAGTAAAGTTAATTACAATAAAACTCCAAAATACGCCTTATGTGGTGCGAAGCTTTTTAAAATGTACTCCGCTTCTTTTCTTTAATTTTATCTCTTTGTTCTTTTATCTTTTTTCTGATTGAGTTTCTTTTGGTAACTCGAAGTTATTGGGGTTTTTTTCGCCAAGCTTTCAATTCTTCGCCACACACAGTAAATCTCGCCAAATTTTACCTGTGGCATATTAAGGGGTCATAGGAGTCTTAAAAATGTGCAAGAAGATACTACAAAGCATAGTTTGATCTTTCATGTCATTTTTTTAACTACTCAATAAATGAGTATAATTTTGTTATATGTAATTCTACAAGATTTATTTATAATAAAACAAGTTTTAAAATTTATGAAACTTTAGCCAAAACTAAAATAAATGATATTAAACATAAAGCTATTTGAACACATTGTGATTAGGCTTGCGCGGCAAATTGTGAGGTCAAAATTGAAAAAATGACCAAGAAAATGACTTTATATTGTACAAATATGTACAAACAAGGACTTATACCTAAATTCTCAGCTCAATTTTAATTATAAATTATTTTAAGAACTTTTTTCTAAAAAAATTATTAAAAATTTTAAAATTTTGATTTAAAATTTTTTTAAAAATAATTTCTAATTAAAATTGAGCTGAGAATTTAGGTATAAGTCTTTGTCTGCACATATTTGTACAATATAAAGTCATTTTCTTGGTCATTTTTTCCATTTTGACCTCACAATTTGCCGCGCAAGCCTAATCACAACGTGTTCAAATAGCTTCATGTTTAATATCATTTATTTAGTTTTGGCTAAAGTTTCATAAATTTTAAAACTTGTTTTATAATAAATAAATCTTGTAGAATTACATATAAAAAAATTAAACTTATATATTGAGTAGTTAAAAAATTACATGAAAGATCAAACAATATTTTGTAGTACCTTCTTTGCACATTTTTAAGACTCCTATGACCCCTTAAAATCTCACTAAACTTTGGTATTTTTTATACAGGGTGAGGCAAACAAAACCGGCCCCGAGGTGGAGATAAGAATACGACAGAAATATTGCCAAGTCAAAAACCAATAAAAAACAGGTTTGCTAACTGAAGCTTTTGATCGCTTCAATATTAAGCCCAAACAAACGCTTGGCGACTTATTTGCTATGGTTAGAAAAGCTAGTTGAAATGAAATATAAAAGGTTTGTAGGGCTGATAAAAAAAGTTCCCACTTGTGATTATTTCGGTTGTTATTTATCCTAGAGAATCGGACCTTTTTGTTTTTGGTAATACAAAACATTCTAAATTGATTGCAAGACACAAAATTTGCATTTTGGGACGTCTTTATACAATACGAACCAAGATCTGAACTCACCACTAGTCTATGAGTAGCTCTAATGTGAAGCTAATCCGATCCAACCAATGCAAAAAGCAGGTTTCAGGCGGCTTCAAGATTTTTTCTCGCCAAGCATTTCTACGTATTCCCATCTCTAAATCGGGGCCGGTTTTGTTTGCCTCACCCTGTATATGTTTCTGCTGCAGTCTCATTCATAGTAGTATGATATGATAATCATACAAGTACGTTTTAGCGGTATATAAAAAACGAAATGCTTTTCAATGTGTCATCATACAACTATTCACTGTTCAAAATTTTAATGCTAGATGTCGCAGAAAAAAAGGGTTCCTAGTAACTGCAACGGCAGTGTGGTGAAATGTGTTACCATATTTTCTGTATTAGGTTGAATAATTTTTCTTATCTTTGGAACCAAAATTTAAAAACTGGTAAAATCGAATACGGAAATTATCGTAAAACATTTTACCACACAATCGTTGCAGCTACTAGGAACCATTTTTTTTTAGTTAAACCCAGTACGAATCTAATACAGTGGTGGAAATTGATTTATGAACTAACATTCTTTTCACCAGATATCGCTTTGTATTAAGCGCTAACAATTCCAATTTTTTTCTGTTGGATATTCAGAGCACAATAAAGGAATTTCACATATAATTTTTTTCAAAAAATGATATTAAATAAAAATATATCTAATTTTAGTTTTTAAGCATGTCAAATGATGGAAATTGGTTTATGAACTCAAAATATTTTGAGCCCAGGTACCAAATATTTTAACTAGTTCTTCATTTGAACTTCTGGGGAGCTTACTATCAGTGTTTATAAATAAGATTAAGGCCAAATTTGTTGAAATTTATCTGTTTTAATCCCATTTTACTAAATATGAAAGCTTGCGGGACTGCCTGAAGTCAAAAAGGTAAAAAATGACCAATATATAATATTGTAACAAATCTGTAAGAGAAATTAGCATATTAATTAAAAGATCAATAAATATAATTCATAAATATTTGAAGAATCATTCTGACTTCGGCAAAAACCATCATTAAAAAAGGTGTAACCCTCGTGGGACGAGGGACAAAAGCAGGATTATTGGACTTGTAGCCCAAAAAGTTACCATTTGTGTCAGCATTTGTGCATTTCAGGGCGAATTTGTTATGAACAATCACTTCCTGTAACTCCCAGAAGAGTAGGACAAAAATTGATATCGTCGTCGAACTTGAAATGTTCCAAAATGAAGGCTGGTCCAAAGCTTATTCTTCACCACAAGAACAGGCTATTAAAATATAGTCGTAACTACATGAAAATGGATTGGGTGGGGGTGGAGTGAGAAATGGGAAAAAAGTGACATTTGCTGATGAAAAAAGTTCAATTTGGATGGACGTGATGGTTTAAAATGTTATTGAAAGTATCTTCGGAAATAACCAAGATCTGTCTTCAGCAGAAATGTTAGTGGTGGAAGTTTGGTGGTTTGGGCCCCGATATCTTATGATTGAAGAAACAAGGTTACGTTTCTGAAGGGCTGTCAAACATCACTTTATTGCAGATTAGTTCTAGAAAATTCTTTAATTCCTTTTTGCAAGGCAAAACTATGCTTTTGATTAGATTTTTATGCATGATAATGCAAGTATCCACATTTCAAGCGAAATGGAAGACTGGTTAAATGAACTAACTGTTGTTCATTTAGATCATCCTGCCCATAGCCATGACTTAAACTCCAAGAATAATGTCTGAGATCAATTGGTTTGAGTAATTTACTCAAATGGAGTATGGTTTTAATGAAGTGTGCATCAGTTATGGAATCGAAGGACTTAATCATTAAAAACTGCAAATTGCTTGACTAAAACTTGACCCAAAGTTTTGTGTTGTCTATAAAAAACAAAATCAAGGAAGTATTATCGACAAAAAATAGTTTTAACAATTATTAATTGAGATTGAATGTAAAAGTTCATAAATCAATTTCCCTATGCTAAAACTAATATATCAACAAAATAAATTGTTTACGAATTTATATAAATTTTTATTTACGTGTATAATTTATAATGCAAAGCATGTATAGTATATAAAATTTAATCGATAAAAAGGCATTTAATAAAGAAATACTGTTAAAAAACTGTCAGTTCATAAATCAATTTCCACCACTGTAGCATAGAAACGTCGAAAACTTAAGCATTATAGTATGAAATCTATAGCACTTTATACCACAAGATACTTTAGATCAGGCGAAGTGTCATTGCATTATTTAAAATCCTTTTGGCGACGAGTTGAAAGCTTGGCGAGAAATACCCCCGAGAACTAGCACTTCACCACTTTCTTTAATGTATTTTGTCAAATGGAAGATAAATCGTATTATACACTTTCCTAAAATGTCACCATTCTATAAATTAAATGTTTCACTCTATAATTCACGGATGATTTCTTTTATTTAATTACAAGATACAGTTATTTGATTTAAAAACGTTGCCTGTAAAAGTATCTTTACGTAAAATCATTTTTATTACAAAAAGAATTTTCCCGCCCCGAGTTTGTATTCAGTAAAAAACAAAAGAAGTTTAAATGATGTGACTTTATTACTCATGACTGAAGTTTAACAAAGAAACTTTTGAAATATTATAGGAAAAAACCTCGGTTAAAATATAATTAAATTTAAGAAAATAATTATGTTTTGTAATAGTTTTGCTTTAAAACGAAGATAATATTCTTTCATTAAAAACGAGTTTGTTTTTTGAAATCTCTATGGAAGAATAAACTTAATTTAGAATTAGGAACTTCACTTTCATGCAGATTAAAGTTTTTATTAATTTCAATTCACTATTTTTTTCTTAAAAAAAGACTCTATTTACATGCAATCATCAAGGAGTAAGGAATAAAAGGTTTAATAATGGAGTAATTTTCTGAAAATTTACTAAATGAAATAGAATTCTAAATGAAATTTAAATCTGAGAACTTTAACCTCCCTGTTCGGGGAAAGGTAGTTCAAAGTGCGCCTTCTACACCACTTCTGCCCATGCCCAGTTAGGTTTAAATAGTATATCGATACAAATGATATACTATTTAAACCACACGGCTATAATAATAAAGATATACTGCCCCCAGTCGGTTAAGCACTCGCTTAGCATGCGGAAGGTCCCAGGTTCGGGTCCGGGCATCGTCAAAATTGCTGCCATCTATGAACGGCCCGTGCAGCCAAAAATGTCCGACGAATAATACCATACCCCGTGTAAGGGAGTGCACGTTAAATATCCTTCAAAGTCCTAACGCTGCGTACGATGTCGCCCTTAATGGTTGCGTTGGGTGCCTATTCAGGTGTTGGCTCGTCACCTGACTGTGATTCTAAAATACGACGCCCGTCGCCAATAGCCCTCGTGTAGCTCTAGTGCGACGATAATTCAAACCTAACCTACTCTAGTGTGCAATTGTCATGTTTTAGGTTAAGTATTTACTTCCAGGTTTTCATTCTTGGCTTCCTTCCATCGTTGTTCCGATTGGTACTCTGTTCTCAAATAACATTAATTCACCAAACTATAGGCTCGATAAAGAAAAAATTTCATTCAGCATTTTAACAGAAAAAAAATCAAAACATTTAGTTCAACCACAAATGCTGAAAAACAACAACAATGGAATGTATTTTGAATACTTAACTTGTGACAATGAATTGATACAAAATTTAATTTAAGATTATTTTCGAAAATAAACAAAGGATCCCCGTTTGGTTTTCGTAAATCTTAATGTGCCATTTCAAATAATCTATAAGTAATCCTTTAAGAAAATAAAAACAAATTGCTTTGGTAAACAAAAAAATTATATCCTTCGAAATAACTCTTATTCCAATTTATGTTATTCAGGCAAAACAAATAGATATCATATTAACATTTAATATAAAATTACTGCGCTACATGAGTTAGAAGGGGGGGAAAATGCATAAAAACTATCTCATTATGGAAATTAACCGTAAGAGAGAATGCGACAATTCGAATAAAAAATATATCGTCTGACATGAGCCATGTTGCCATTAATTTATCCTGTTTAAGTCAAGTAATGCTGTTTTCACATATTTTTTTTGTAGTCTCCTGGGCAGTAATTACCTCTTCGTTGGAGATGGTGGAGACATTAGAATACGGGTGCTTTCCAATAACAAATCGTCTTTATTTCTGTTTGTTATTTGCTGATTCGTTATTTGTCATTATTGTTTTTAACAAAATTGTTCAGCTATTTTTTGTAAGGCATTCAACTAATAAACAAAAATGGAGGGAGAAAATATATATTTATATGGGGATCATTAAAAATTATGAACTTACATTAGAGGGTTACTATCTTACGATAAACAAGTAGGTTTGTAACAGAATATGTCACTCAGCCTGCTTCCACACAACATTTGTGTTCAGCAGAAAAAAAGGCGCTAAACACCGTACTAATTCTATATTAAACATTTACACTCTTAACTTGATTTGTATCATTTATATTATTTCGAAAATTTAATAATTATTTTTATCGTTTGCTAAATTAATTTATATTTAAAAGAATATGAATATTCCTTGCTTTTAAATAGAGACAAAACATTTCATATCAACACACAAACAAAGAATCTCTTAGTAAATTGTATTCGATGCTATTTTAAACTGATTTTCCGTCGCAAAAATAAATTTCTTTTAATTTATTATTTAAAATAAACAAAATTTCATGAGCGATTGTTGCGAATGGCAATGGTGATTTAATTCTAAAAAAATGGCTTCATAGGCTTTATAGATGAACATTATAAATTTTGCATTTTTTAAATAAATGAAGTACTTCGGATTTAAATTTCTTTTTCTGAGATATTCAATGTCTTCTCATTTCAATGCGCTGAATGTTTTGACTCAGAAGACTTGTCTGTCCGGCTAGAAAGTGGGTGACAGACAGATGGACGGACAGACAGACTGAGCGATTATAATTTCCTTCCACTTTGTCCGTGGAAGCTAAAAGTAGTTTACACTGCTCAAAACAATTAGGGGAGCACATGTTTTAAACTCTTTCGCTCCCAATAATTCCTTTGGGAATCATCAGATTGTGATTTTTTTCTGACCAAGTTAAATTCGCCACTTATGTATTGTTAGATTCATCGTTAGATGGAAGAATAACGTATTTTGAAGAATTGAATATTTTTTTATATTAATAAAAATATGAAAAATATGGTAAAATATATTTCACTTTAAAACAGTTTTAGAAAATAAATTGACCCTAAAATTTTCATGCTTGCATTTTTTAGATGTTTAAAAATATATTTCAACTATTTTTAACAAAAAAAGTTTTGAAAAAATTATTGTTATAATTTATGAAAAAGTTATTATTCCATTTCCCCCCTTTAAATTTAAGTATTAAAAACTTAAGATTTTTTTTCTCCTGTTTTTTACTATTTCATTTCGAATGCATAGTGAACCTATTTAACAAATTTTAGATTTATAGGACAAAAATTAAAAAGTTGGGAGTGAAGTTAAAGTTGGAATTAAAAAGTGCTCCCCTAATTGTTTTGAGCAGTGTAGTTTAAGCAACAGCGGAAATATGCTGGATGTTTCAAATTTTACTGGCCGTTTCTAATGTGTGTCAAATTACCTCAGCAAAAAACACTTATTTGAAGAAGATAAAAAGAATTACAAAAAAAAAGCTTGTACAACAGCCCTGTTAGCGGCTACCTATCGCAACTCTGCCCCAACCGCCATTTTATTAAGACCGGTGAGAGGAGAAGATATAATTCTTTGTAAATTGTAACTTCTGCTTTACTTAATTAAATATCTCTTTTTTTTGCATTGAGTTGCTTTCTGCTTAACTGCCCCTCCTCTCTCCTGAAAATAAATACAATTCAGATTATGGTGTTCTTTATTTAGCACCATTTACTGTCATGATGATATATTTACTGTAGTTGGTCCCTTTGTGCTTTTTGTGTACCTAATGTACAGTAATGAAATTCATTGTCAGCAATATTTTTTGTACTCTTAATGAGTCTGGCGACCTTATTCCAATCGCTTGCTATTTTGGAATATGATGTTCTTTATTTAGCACCATTTACTGTGATGGATATACCTTGATGATATATTTACTGCAGTTGGTCCCTTTGTGCTTTTACTGTACCAAATACACAGTAATGAAATTCATTGTCAGCAATATTTTTTGTACTCTTAATGAGTCTGGCGGCCTTATTCTAATCGCTTGCTATTTTGGAACGAAACAAGAGGACATTTTGTTTTACTTTCATTCGTAAAAAAAGGTTAATTAATTGGTTTCAGATATCCAGTTTATATCTTTTGTAACCAGTTTCTATCTTAGTATCTTTTTAGAATTTAATTATATTGCCTGGTTTATTTCTCTTATTTTTTCAGTATTCGTGAAGATTTGAGCTTAAAGAGGTTAATCATTTTAATCAGAAAATGTTTTGAAGGTTCTTCAAAAATTTATTCTCAAAAATTTATGTTAAAGAATTCCGTTCTAGAAGTGTAGTTCTGGAATTTTGTAGTCTAATTAATATCATCAAATTATAAACATAATTTTGATCATTTTTAGGAAGTCTTGTAAACAATTGTGACATATTTTCGCTTGAGAATATAGTAATAAAAGTATTAGAACAAGTTCATATTCTAATATTTTTGTTAAACGTCTTTACTTCAGTTGCATTTTGAATGGTAATTTTGTAAACAATCATTCATTTTTTTTTCGTCTGCATAAAAAACATCTTTCGGTAGTTTAAATTTGACTTCACGAAATTTTTAGGTTGCCATTTCATTCGGATATTTATCGCTTAAATATATATAATTCATGTTTTTATGGGCATAAGTGATTTTTCGCAAATAGAGTGAATAAACGCGTTAAAATTCTGTCTTAAAATAGCGTTCGAAATACCGTAAACGCCAGGTGTTATGGCAACTATTTATATTAGAGGAAAACACAGAAGTATTCGGCAGAAATATAAGTGTTTATGTATATAAGCAACGTTATGTACCGAATGCCGAAGTGCTGTGTGCGTCATTTAGAGCCAACTTTAGCAATGTTTTAAGAAATGACTTCTTGAAATTTGTGGGTGGTGAGCTAAGAAAATCAAGGACTTTTCAACGATTGTTTGTCAAAATCAAGGTGTATTAAAGGGTCCTTGAAATTGAAATTAAAAATCAAGGACTTCTTAAGAACTTTCAAGGACCCATGGGAACCCTGTATAAGATGTTTTTTCAACTGTATTGTACTAGCTGTTATACCCGACGTTGCACGGGTAAAGGTGAAAAAATAAGTTAATACTCAATTTAACCATTTTTTTTTCTTTTATTTGAGTTACATAAGATATGAAGATTACCCAGTAATTTTCCATTTAATTACCCATCCTGGATATAGTTATGATTAATATTAATTTCTCGAAAAAATACCTTTGATAAGAAGCTCAAATTAAAAAGAATACATATTTAAGTAAAAAGTAATCAGTAATAATTAAAAATAAGCTACTCCAGCAAACAACAAACTATTTGCATTTTTATATAGGTCAGTTCAATTCATCTGTCATTTAATCCGTTATAGAATAATAAGCTTATGTTGCTGTTACCGTTCGTTATAAAGTACAAAATCCCTCTTCTTATATTACATTAAAAATTCAAAATTAAAAAAAAATGCTATAAAATTAACGGATAATGTCGTAGTAATTCCCTGAATAAAAACATTTTATTTCGTTTGGCGTGTTTGAAAAATTTGGCGAGGAAAATATATAGCTACCATTACACCCATTCAGCTCTAGCGCAAAGACCATCGCACAACCAACCAGCTATTTAAAAAAAAATGCTCTTTTGCACGTTCTTTGTAATAATTTGGCGAGTTTGGCAAAGTAATTGGCGAAAGAAGGAATACATGAAACCCTAATATGCATCTGTAGTGCAACGGTCTTCAAAAAACAACATAATTCAGTAAAAGCTTAACTATGCTTTTAAAAAATTCATAATTAAAATCATATATACACAATAAAATAATAGAATGGAGACTGGTAGGATTACGTAACTTGAAACATATCCAACGATTTTTTCAAATTATTAATTTTGTTTCTGAAGGCAATGAACAAATATTAAATAAATTAAACATTTTCAATTTCAATTGCTTTCTAAAAAGTTTTATTAAAATTTTTCTGCCTGATGGCATCACGAAAGAGAAAAAATGATCGGATTTGAGCGAAAGTGGTGTATTTTTTCCCTTAAAACGTTCGAAAACGATAGAAGGAATGGTCCGATTCGAAAAATTCTTAGCCTATGTTTGTTCTGGAGATGAGATGAATTTTTGTGCCAAATTTCGTGACAATCTGTTGCGTGGTTCTTAAGTTTTTGCGTCCTATACAAACAGACAAACAGAAGTCGCCTTTTATGTATATAGATTACCCATCGATTTCCCAGCGCGATATAATTCATTGTATTCCGATTCCTCTGTCCGTGTGAGAGATAATACCATCGTGAAAAGAAGCCAAAAACATCTCTAGAATGACAGAAGAATATAAATGAATTGAGACAAGGTATCTGTGGGCATTGTCTCCATTTTCTTAACGTTCAGCAAATCATCCACACTAAAAAAATCTGTGGTCAGTAACCCCATGCCGTCACTCGGGGTGACCTGGGGTAAGTAAAAAGTTGCTTTTTCTTTATAATTTATCTGTTAAAAAGCAGAATTTGCGTTAAAATTACAAATTATTTGTAAAAAGTAAACAGATAACTTTATTAAATTTTACGCAATTTTTCTGGCACACCAGTTGATAATTTTTTTTGTGTGAAAACAAAAGACTTTTTGGTTAAACTAAAGAATAGTGGCCGGATATTTTACGCCAAATCTAGGAACCCAGATTTATTAATATTTTGGCAACCTCTGGCGAAATTAGCAATGGGAAAGTTTCTTATCATGTCACGTTCACCATACTGCAGCCATTCATTGGTTGTCTCGGCACGAGCCGGAGTTTGTTGTCATTCGTCCTGGCGATATTTTTGAAAAGGCGCCAAATCCGGCCACGATTCTTTAGTTTAACCAGCTTTTTTTTACAGTGAAGTTATGAAATAGTTTGATGATATGATAATTGGTTTAAAGTTCCAAGAAGGCGGCTGGCGTGTGTTTCTTGTGGCTTACCTGTGCGATTTGATCGAATCTTCCAAAGAGTTCGTTGAGGGTTCGAACCAGGTCAGAAGCAGAGAGCTGCTCAGACAGCGGAGTAAAATTCACAATGTCGGCGTATAGGATGCTGAAAGAAAACTATAAATTAACACTTTTGAAATACTAGAGAATCATATATATAGTTTTCACTAAATTTTTCCATTTTGTTCTTTAAAATATAAATTATAACATTAATACTTAAAAATAACAAAATATACGACCAAGAACTGGATTTTGTAACCTATAGTGGAAGTAGAGGTGCGTTACCTTATAAGTCAACCTTATAAGAGCAATACATGTAACACGGTTCAAACGGTACCGATAGTAATTGCAGCACAAATGTATTTTAAAGTGAATGCCTTTAATATGCATTTGTGATATTTAAATTTAAATTAACCAATACAGAATAATGCATAAAAAATATAACCTTATTCCAACTGATCTTTTATTTCTATAATAAATTTGTAATGTTCTCTATATTAATTTTCTATAAATACAATTCCATAACAAAGGTTGTTTAAAATTGCGCAGTATTTTGAGCAGCTCCTCGCTGTTTAAATGACATTTTTAATCGGAACTTTAATTACAGTAACCCTTTATAAAGTGTTGCTTGACGTGGACGTAAGATTAATGTTTAGCAATGAATTAATGTTGTGGATTTAATCCACTTATTAAATACTAGCTGATATACCCGACGTTGCACGGGTAGAGGTGAAAAAATAATTTAATAGTCAATTCAACTATTTTTTTCTTACATTTGAGTTACATAAGATAAGAAAATTACCCAGTATTTTTTTCCATTTAATTACCCATCTTGGATAAAGTAATAATTAATATTAATTTCAAAAATACCTTTGATAAGAAGCCAAATATAAGAGAATACATATTTATGTAAAAAATAATCAGTAAGAATTAAAAATTAGCTACTCCAGCAAACAGCAAGCGATTTGCATTTTTTAATTTCTAATAACCTTATGTTGCTGATACCGTTCGTTATCAAATTACAGAATCCTGCTGCTTATATTACATTTAAAAATCAAAATTTTAAAAACGCTATAAAATTCACCGATGAAGTCATCGTATTTTCTCGAATAAATATTTTTTAGCTCATTTGGCGCTTTTTTGCGAATTTGGCGAGGAAAAGATATGGCTAACAACACACCCTTTCAGCTCTCGTGCGATGAACTTCGCACAACCAGCATTTAAAAAAAAATTGCTCATTTGGTACGGTTTTTGTGATAACTTGGCGAGTTTGGCAAAGTATTTGGCGAAAAAAGGAAGATATAAAACCATAAAATGCATCTGTAGTGCGATGGCTTTCAAAAAACAATATAGTTCAGTATAAGCTTAACTATGCTTTTAAAAAAATCAAAATTAAAATCATATGGGCACAATAAAATAATAGAACGGGGACTGGTAGGATTACATCACTTGAAACATATCAAGTAATTAATTTAGTTTCTGAAGGCAATGAACAATCATTAAACAAATTAAACATTTTCAATTTCAATTGTTTTCTAAAAAGTTTTATTTCAATATTTCTGGCCAATGGCATCACGAAAGGGAAAAAATGGTCGGATTTGAGCGAAAGTGGTGTATTTTTTCCCTTAAAACGTTCGAAAACGGTAGAAGGAATGGTCCGATTCCAAAAATTCTTAGCCTATGTTTGTTCCTGACATGAGAGGAATTTTTGTGCCAAATTTCGTGACGATCTGTTGCGTGGTTCTTAAGTTTTTGCGTCCTATACAAGCAGACAAACAGACAAACAGAAGTCGCCTTTTATGTATATAGATGTAGAGATCATACTGCGTTTAAAAGTGCATATCCTCTTGCGATCGGGTGTCCCATTTGGGGAGATTTTAAAAACTTATCCGCAAACAATTAATTAGTTCCGAACTGGACCTGGTCCGATAGAAGTAGATTCAAATATCAGTTTTCAGCCATTTGAAAACATTTATTTCTATAAAAAATGAAGTTGAACGAAGGTCAATACGGAATTAGAGTTCTTAAAAAATTATTTTAAATTTCTTTTTTTTTCGAACTTTTCCAAAAACTGTTTTATTAGTTAATTTAAAAGGTATATTGCATTAAAATCAATGTTAAAATAAACTGTTATTTACAAATAAGTGATACGCCCTTTTGTTTTGCATTTATAGCAGAAAAAAGTGTATTTTTAGCACTTAAGGCATGTCTTTCAGTAACTATAAAACATAACTTTTTTTAATTACTTAGCCAAAACATACTTTTTAGCATATATTTGTATGAAAAGTATGTTTAGATTACGAATATATGTGTAGGAGTTTGCTCGGGTATTACAGTCCTACACAAAAGTTTAGGCACCGACGCAATTCATGAAATAATCGTCAATGTTACTATTTTTAAGATTTTTTAAAATATATATTCTGCAGCATGAAAAAAAATAGGGGGAAATTTTTGCCAAAAAATATCCATAAATTTGACTTCCATCAACAAATTAAAAATGGCAATACTTTCCTTGCCACAAAAGTATATGCACAAGTTTCAGTTTTATGCAAATTCTTTACACAGGGTGGCTACAGAATCTGTGAAAACAAATTCCCTGACTTTTCCTTGATTTTCCAGGCTAAATGTAAAAATTTCCCTGATTAGCGGCATTGAACTATATTAGCATGCTGCTTTCCTCCTGGTATTAGTAAAACCACTTTCTAGTATATTTAACATTAAAAAAAATTTAAAAAAGGAATTTAATTAATGAGTTTATACAATGAATGTATGAATATACAATGAGTTTTTTAAAACAAATCCATAAATGTAAAAATTTCCCTGATTAGCGGCATTGAACTATATTAGCATGCTACTTTCCTCCCGGTATTAGTAAAACCACTTTCTAGTATATTTAACATTAAAAAAAATGTTAAAAAGGAATTTAATTAATGAGTTTATACATTGAATGTATGAATATACAATGAGTTTTTTAAAACAAATCCATAAAAAAAGCAAGCATTAAAGCCCATATAATAAATTTTTTTAGTTATCATAAGACTTATTAAGGTTACCAAGCTATGTAAGTGAAAGCTTTTTCAGGATTGAGCTTTTTATATCCTCTCTTTTACCGGTTAAAATGGCACTTTTGGAAATTTTCCCTGATTTTTTAAACAAAATCAACAATTTCCCTGACTTTTCCCTGATTTTTCCAGATTGATTAAATTCCCTGACTTTTCCATGATTCCCTGATTTCCCTGATCCTGTAGCCACCCTGTTACAGGAAGTGATTGCGTCATCAAAGGGGAGAAGTTTAAGTTGCTTTAAAAGGTTGAAGGTAATTTTCAATGCTTAGAAAAATTCTGAAGTCAATAGAATTTTCGAACGAAGAGATTTTAAGGATATGGACATTTAAAATTCTGAGGTGAATTGTGGTGATCAACATCTACCAAAATCTCGGTCTGGAAGACCTCGAATCACCAGCAAACGAATGAACAGAAAAATATGAAAATTGGCTTCAGACAAACATTGCTCTTCAAATCAAGTTAAAATCCCAATTGTGGCTAAATTTTCAATTAAACCTATCAGGAGGTGCATTAGTGAATCTGGATACTTGATAAAATCCAAGATGAAGCGAAAAACCTAGCTTGCTATCTCATCATAAAGATGCAAGGCTGCAATGGACTCAACAACACACGTCTTACAGCTATCCATTGCAGTCTTGCATCTCTATGATTAGATATGCATGGAAGTATTGACATTTTAAATTTGTTGATGTAAGTCAAATTTCTGTATATTTTTTGGCAAACAATTTCACCATATTATTTTTCATGCTGCCCTAAAGCATATATATTTTAAAAGAAATCTATTGAAAAATAGTAATATTGACAAATTTTTCATGAGTTGCGTCTGTACCTAAACTTTTGTGCAGGACTGTAAGAGGATATAAAAAATTTTCTTTATCTTATTATTTCATGAAACATGCAAAAATAGTTCCGAACTGGACCTGGTCCGATAGAAGTAGATTCAAATATCAGTTTTCAGCCATTTGAAAGCATTTATTTCGATAAAAAATGAAGTTGAACGAAGGTCAATACGGAATTAGAGTTCTTAAAAAAATATTTTAAATTTCTTTTTTTTTTCGAACTTTTCCAAAAACTGTTTTATTAGTTAATTTAAAAGGTATATTGCATTAAAATCAATGTTAAAATAAACTGTTATCAACAAATAAGTGATACGCCCTTTTGTTTTGCATTTATAGCAGAAAAAAGTGTATTTTTAGCACTTAAGGCATGTCTTTCAGTAGCTATAAAACATAACTTTTTTTAATTACTTAGCCAAAACATGCAAAGTTCGGTATATTTACCCTCTGGGGGATAAGTAAATTGACCGAAATGTATATTTGTTTTCTACTGCATGAGATTAAAATAAAAATTTTAACCAATTTTTTTATATTATATTTCTGTAGAAGATGATTATAAATTACTCCTCCGATACTTCAAATATTAAATATAATAGTAAAATTATAAAATGTACAGATTTTGAAAACTTATGTATGTTGCTGGACGAAGAGGATATACATACGTATAACCGACGGTAAATAAACACAATTTTTGGGTTAGGTTTGAATTATCGTCGCACTAGAGCCACACGAGGGCTATTGGCTACGGGCGTCGTATTTTAGAACCACAACACAATTTTTGAAGTGATCTGTACTGCGAAGTATTAAAGAGAATATTTATGATATTTTGCGCAGATAAAATGAAATAGACACGCAAAGATTCAGAATATTCCCTTGAAAATTCCTATATTTGTAGATCCACCCACTTTTTTGCAACAATCCTACGCATAGATTTTTTAATAGAAGCTTATTTTTTAATGAATTATATAAATATGCTTTTGAATGTTTTTATTTTTAAATAAATAACGATTAACATTTTGTGAAAGACACTTTAATTTAGTAGAATTTGAAGTTTTTATTCGTAAAAAATGCAGTTTTTGTGTATGCTATAAATAAACAAACAAGCTCTGCAGTTCTTTGTAATGGAAAATCGATTAACACATTTTTAAATGCTATGTCTTAAAAATTTACAGCTGAAAAGACTAACTGCGCAGTCTGATATTTTATATTTCTGAAAATTGAATCATTGTTAAATTAAAAAATGTGATACCATATTTTTAAAAAGTAATAAAAAAAATTGAAATAATATTCATTATAAAAAACATGTTTTAAAACAAACAAAACCAAGAATTTTCATATGTAATTAACCATTACTTTTTTAAAAAATTCTTTTGCCGTTTTGTATGACCAATGATTCATCTGAAAAATAAGGAAGCCAAATAAAAGATCAAAAATACTTCTTCCACAAAGTGGCAATTAAATAAAAAAGAAACCTAATGATGTAGGAAGAATTCAGAGGAAAATGGAGTAAGTAACGTAAAACTTATTAGTTTTATATTACGAAAATCAATGAGAGCTCTAGTTCGATTTCGTTGATTTGGGAGCCAAAACGGTTAGGCATTCACCTGGCAAACGGAAGGTCCCAGGTTCGGGTCTGGACATTGCAAAAATAACTAACGACCTGTAAACGGCCCGTGCAGCCAAAATTGTCCGACGAATAAATTGTAAGACTGCTAGATATAAACAGCAAGAAGCTTTCAACCTACCTGAACTAGTTCTATTTGGGTGTGGGTTCGATTCCCGCTTTAACCCTGGGTGTAATTTCTATCTGTGTGTCAGTGAAAGTTCTGTCTGTGTCTGTCTTACTTGGCGAAGGTTTATAAGCGGATCTCTGATCAAGCATACAAGACGGAAATACATGTATCAACCAACCAACCTATTTACTGATATGGAAAACTTCATTTATTAGGAAGAGTCCATAGTTAGGAAGTTGTACTTACATATTTTAAGTAATCTTCCAAAAATAATATTTTTTTAATTCTAACACTTGGTAAAAAAAATTGACAAAAAGTATAAACGATGTGTCCCTGATATTTAGAACCTTTAAAACAAAAAATCAGAATTTCGAACAGTTCGAACGGAAATTGAAAAGTACGGAGATATTTACAAAAGTACATTTATATAAAATACAAGTACCTGATCCGGCATCTTTAATACTTTCTGTCTCAGTTTTCCTGTCTGTACGTTTCTTCAACTTCCGTTTCAGACTAATTAATTTCTTTCTTTCTTTCTTTTTTTTTGTGAAAAGTTTGACTCAGAGATAAAGCTCTAGATTAGCGGTCGCCAGTCGCCAACTGGAGACTATTACATCAAAAGTGGCATCGGGTAATCGATAAATTTGCATTTTATCGATTACCCGATTTTTTTTAGAAATGTGATATATTGTTGTTTCAGTAAATTTATTTCTGGACTTGACTTATGCAAAATTTAACATGATGAAATTCTTCATGGTAGGGGGTAGTTCGGCTTGTGTGCGTGATCAGAGCCCCGCTTATATACGCCTTCGTTACAACAAAAAGAATTTTTACTGTACTTACAGAGAAAAGAAAGTGCACAAGAAAGGCGGGAATCGAACCCTCACCCGTTACAGCGCGCAAGCGCAGACTGTTTGCGTAATGGTCCAAACCACTCGGCCATCCGGGCAGCCTCAAAAAGGAACAGCTACGTCATGCTAATGAGTGAGTGAAATCTTTGTCAATTCTTTAGCTCAGTGGAAGAACGTGCTAAGTGACATTATCAAAAATATTGAGATTTGTTTGTCAATGAGTATATTACTAACTTCTTTAACAATGACAAGTTTCCCCTTATAGTTAAACTTAAAGTTTGGTATATTATTTACCATTTGCAAATTCCGGTTTTAACGTATCTAAAGGGCAAACTAAAAAAGTTAAAGATCATTTTCTCGTTTTCACCGTCTTGTCACTTAGCACGTTCTTCCACTAAGTTCTTCGATGGCCAGAAGCCTGGAGAAAAAGCGATAGCAAGGAGCATTTTCTCTAATTGCGTCCTCATTTTTGAGGCTTATCAAAGAATTTTTCGAATTCATTCTTTTGTGTTACTGGGCACTGCGATGGACACATGTAGGGTTTAAAGCAAAAGTGAACTGAATCAATTTTGCTGACTTACAAATTTTTACTTTGTTATTGATGCCTTTAAATTGAAAGTTCACATTTGGAAACATTCAAGTCTTGTGTTTGCTGATAAGTTTAAGGGGGTCCGATTCCTCAGACATATATTTTTGTTAATTTTTGTACTTATACATTCAAATATTTTTCCCTTGTTAAGCATGTATTAAAAACACAATTCAGCTATTAAAATTTTATATAAGTCTGTTGGGTTATAAAAAAATAATTAAATTTTTAACAATTTTCAAATTCCTACTCCTTTTTTATTTTTCAATATTTTAAACACAAATTTTTATGCAACATTTAGCAGATAATTCAAACCAAAGTATGAATTTATATTTCGATTAAAATGAACAACTTTTTTGAAAATATATTTGTAGCAATTTTGCCAAAAAAATGCAGGGAAAAAAAGAAATTTCAACTTTAAGAATTTTTTTAAAAAAATTTATGTAACAGATATCAAAAATCCAAATGCAGACTTCTGTTTAAAATATATTCAATTCTCTATGAAAATATTCAAGCAATTTTTAAATTTTTTTTAATGGATTTTTTCGCGATTTTGAGGTATCGTACCCCCTTACGAGGGACTGTCAGTCCCATAGAGCAATGCATTAATTTTGAAATCATAACTTTTGAAAAGTATTGCTTTGTCATGATATCCTATTTTCACCTTCATACAACTTTTACATTGGCAGTCCGGTTATGAAATTCTTACTTGGTACACTTTTCCACTAATTCCAGTCTGCATTTCAGTACGTCATTATCAAAGCTACACGCGGTAGAATGCGGTAAATCATGGAAAATTAATGGTTCTGGAAAGTTGAAGAAATGGCTGATTTCGAATGTTTCTGGCTATTTCTCTTGAAAAATTGATGATTTGACGATTAATCTTCCATTAAGGAATGCTAGTTTTTAGGGAAGAAGGTTTTATAAGCTATTGGATCATCAACTAAGTTGAATTAGTATACTATTAATCAGTTTGGGGATTAATTATACATACGTTCTAAAAAAATAGTATGTTAGTTTCTCGTGATTACTGAAGATTTTGAAGAAAACTTGGCTTAAGACTAAAAACCGTTTTCTGTAGGAATTTAACTTTGAATAAGGGTTATAACAAGGCTATTTGTAAAAATATTTGCAGTAAAAACTATTTGTTTGTTTAATTGCAAGAGATACACTTAATTTTACAAACTAATAAATATTTGAGTCCAAGTATTTTGTCCATTTGCAAACTGTTTACAAATTTATCTTGAAGTGTATTCGTTTAAAATATAGTTGTATGCACACTAACTTCTACGTAACCATAATATTTTAAATATTAAGATTTGCTAATGAGAAAGTTGCCTTTTTAAGTTTAAAGCGTTATCTTTAGTACAATTGCAAAGCAATTAAGTCAAAAACAAGTGTGTATAGATTTGGATAACTAATTTCGCATTTACTTTTTGAACTGAGAAAAAAAAAGATGCAAGGTAACGTTACTGAATTAAAAAAAAAAAAAAAAAGACTCCATTAACAAATTAACGAAGCTCTTGTGAATACCATCAACTTATTCATTCGAATGAAGACGTTAACTTCAATATTGTTTGTATTCTTTTTTCATGTAACTGAATTTGTCCTAAGTAAATTGTTTATGACCATGGTCTCCATTTGTTTATTAAGGTAGGCGAATACCCAAAATGTCCCAAAATTCTAAAATTTTTACTATTGCTTAAATCTTTTCCAAATTTGGCATAGTGATTTCAAATATAATGAATAATACTATTTAGGCTTTTGTTTTTATTTGAATATAATTTATTTATTTTAAACAGTGTTTTTCTACTAAAAAAAGAGGTTTACGCCAACAAGTCTACCACATTGAATTTTCATCCTATGAACATTTATTATGTGTTAAATTATTCGTTTTGAACTGATGCATGCAATTACCCTCTAGAGTTACACACAATAACAAGAAAAAAAGTTATTAAGAAAAATGTCATAAATTAACCACAAAAAAGGATTTTTTTCGACTAATTTACACTTGGACATTTTTTTAAAAAAAAACTTGTATATTTACACCAGATGTTAGAGGTTCATGGCACTGATATATATTGAAATAGCATCTGCGAAAAATTTCAAGTAAATTAATGTAAAAAATTTTTATGCTAGAAGTGTTGGCGTAAACCCCTTCTTTTAGTTGAAAAACACCGTTTTAAATAAATCAATTATATTGAAATAAAAAAATTGCCCAAATAGCATTGTTCATTATATTTGAAATCACTGTGCCAAATTTGGAAAAGATTAAAGCAATAGTAAAAATTTTAGAATTTTGGGTATTCGCCTACCTTAAGACCAACTTAAGCATACAGTTCATGTATGATTAATGCCTATGCTTTTGCATGGCAAATTTTGTTTCCAAACGTCGTTAATGGATTAGTAAAAGTTAAATTCCGTTAATCAGTGACATCGGAATTCGTATGCTTGTCATGCACTCTGGTAATAATAACAAGAATTTCTAAAAGAACTAAAGTAGCCTACTTTCCTGTTACTTAAATACTGTAATTCTTATCGGGAAACAACTAGGTTCGTGATAGTAAGTGTCACCAACAAAAGTTTCTACTAAAATTTATACACATTAGAATAAATTTCACTAAACACAGCATCCAGCAATAATTTAAACTTCTTAAAGCAGAAATAAACATTTTCATTGATTTTCTATCACAAATAAAATTAGTATTGCTAATCATCTGCTTGATTTACTTGTAGTTCTAGAAAAAAAAGTGCTGCAATTTTTTCAGAAAATTTTAATTTTCTCTAAAAATAGAACATTTTGAAACCTGAAAGTTCTAAAATCATAATATAAGGTTGAGCTATACATTTTTGCCAAATTACGAGTGAAACAAGTAAGTTTCTCAAGCCTTTGTTGATTTGGCAACAGCAATCTTAACGACTCAAAATTGAATTACAATGCTATTTCAATGCGAAAGTCGTCGACAGATAGAAGATTTGTGTCTGTCCGGACGAACAGACAGACGGACAAAAAAAATATGAAAGCCGGGTCTCTGAGGTCATAGCTTTCTTAAAAAAAAGTATTTTTCAGATCGGATGGATAGAACTGATTTTTGAAGGTACGGACGGACGGACAGGCAGACGGCCGGACATCGACAGTATGTCGTTGCATACTTTTTCATTTTTTTTTAATTCTTCGAATTGAATATTTTTTTAATTCTTCGAATTGAATATTTTTTTAATTCTTCGAATTGAATTTTTTTTAATTCTTCGAATTGAATTTTTTTTAATTCTTCGAATTGAATTTTTTTTTAATTCTTCGAATTAAAAAAAAAGAAAAGTAGGCTAAAAAGGCTTTCATATGAACGAATGGGGCCAATGAGCCGTGTGTCTCCAGACTAAAGTTCCTATATTTCCCCGGCTGTTTTTAAGTATCTTTAAAGAACGGTTTTCCATACATGAGAAATGTAGCTGACTTGCAGGTCCATGAAATCCTACTTTTTGAAATTAGTTGGAATATTTTCTTTTATTTTCAGTAAATAATCGTACACAAAACATTCGAACCAATTTCAAAAAGTTTGATTATAGAGACATGTAAGTCAGTTGCGTAATCAAATATCAAGGTCATTCGTAAAACTATTCAATGCCGCCCGAGAAATGTAGCTTAGAAAATAATTATTTCCATTTTATTAGCGCAAAGGCACTTTACACTCTTAAAACAAAAGAGTGAAATCCACTCCTATAGGAGAAGTGCATTTTCGACACTGGAAAGGAGTGAAAATTAACTCAGACGGGGATAAAATTAACTCCGACGGAGTTAAAATCACTCGTTTGGAGTGATCCCACCGTAGGTTTAACTAAACAAATGAGTGAAATCCACTCCTTTAGGGGAAGTGCATTTTCCTTTAGGGGAAGAATGAGTGAAAATTAACTCAGACTGAGTTAAAATCGACCGTTTGTTTTAGGAGTGCAGTTTGGAGACCACAAATCGAAGCAGAATTTCTATAAATGAACAAAAATATCAAACAAACGTTAACTACAAAGAACTTGACAATATCATCCTCCCCCAATTAGCGGCAATTCTAACAATAGGAACCTAGGTCGGAAATGCTCGAATGGTTCCGAACTTAAATGAAGGGCCCCGATTTGCGTTCGTTCATTCTCGGGACAAAAGGAGAAACTATTAATGGCATTCAAAGGAAATGATTAACAAGGCAATTAGTAAATGATGTTCTTCGAAAAGTACTGCTTCGTGGAATGTCATTAATGAGAACTTATTTTTGGAATGGTATAATAACGGGAGTACTTTGGTAAGATTTGGTTCAAAGTAAGTTGCAGGTTTGTAAATAAAGCTATAATATTTTATTTGATAGCCATTATAAAAAAAATCAGCCTAAATGTTTAAAAGTGGGCATTTGAAATGGGACTGATAGCAATGTCTGTACTTATGGTGATCAGACGTACTGCACTACACTCGTAAAACAAAAAAGTGAAATCCACTCCTATAGGAGAAGTGCATTTTCTACACTGGAAAGGAGTGAAAATTTACTCCTAAATCGCTCGTAATTGCCCTAAATTGCTCCTAATCGCCTTAAAATCGCCCGTTTGTGGTTAAGATTACTGTTATTCAACTACCTAGCTGTTAGCAAATAGTCTGCGTTTTATTTTTATGACCTTTTTTTTTTTTTTTTTTTTTTTTTTTTTTTTGTCATTCAAACAAAATCCGTCAACGAACTATATTTTTCAAAAGGAGATGCGGATGATGCCTTTTGATGCGTGATTTGTGTTAGTCAATGAATGTTTATTTGTCGATGTGTTTGTGTTGTCCTTTCTGTGTGTGTCTCTTATGCCTGCGTCACTTCTGGCGTGTGGGGTAACGGACTATAAAGCCTATCTCTATGGAATGAGGTAACTGCATTGACACTGCACACTCTTAAAACAAAAGAGTGAAATCCACTCCAGTTGGAGAAGTGCTATAAGTACTATAAAGACTATAAGCTCTTCCCTTCTAGAGGGCGCATTCCATGTCGTTTGCCATTTTTTTTCATAAAATCTGGTGGCTTCCGTAACTCACCTGACGTTGTTGTGCCTCTGCACGTAGAGCTCGTGGAACCTCTGTTTCGAAGTTGGTGCCGCTGCGTGGCAGGCGTCCGCCATCTTGAGCATGATGCTGCGCTTCACTTCGGCCGCGATGTACGCGGGGATCACGCTCAACAGGAGCTGCTCCTGGAAACAAACACAGGGTTAGAATAAGAGATTTTAGGCGAGGTTTACATGAGCCATCGAATCCATGGATTGATAAGCAAACTCAGCAATTTTTCCCTTTGGGGATTTTCTCCCAGACAGAACCGGAATTGCAGGGTTCATTGGGGGTTTTGCAAACCCTCCACTCCAATGAAGGAGGGTTTGATGTTTCGTTCCATAGATTCGGCCACAGACTATCATTTGGGTTAGAAATCCCGCTCTACCTCTTTTTCCCCTAAAGGGGATTTTGGCATTCCATGGATTCGATTGCTCATGCAAACGCGCCTTACATACTTTATAACTGGATGATTGGAACGACCACGCTTGCAGTGATGTCACGGTTACGACAAATGTTGTCTTTGACCCAACAAACCATCGAGCTGATGCTAGTTCGTCGAAACAAGAATTGTCACGCCTACATTCCTAAAACAAACGAATGAATTTAACTCAAACTGAGTAATTTTCACTCCTCCAGTCTTGAAAAAGCACTTCTCCGAAAGGAGTGGATTTTTTGCGTGTTAAACCTAAAACAGGATCGCTCCAAACGAGTGATTTTAACTCAGTTTGAGTTAATATTCATTCCATTCCAGTATCGAAAATGCACTTCTCCAACTGGAGTGGATTTCACTCTTTTGTTTTAAGAGTGTGCAGTGACAATGCAGTTACTTCATTCCATAGGGTTAGGAAAGAGAATAGAGCTGTACATGTACGTGCGTTGTAACGCACAAAAGAAGCAGGCTGGATCGGTGCATCTTGGGAGAGCTGTACATGTACGTGCGCAGTAACGCACAAAAGAAGCAGGCTAGATCGGTGCATCTTGGGGTACCTCAGTGCCAGTTTCTATAGTTTCGGCTGCTATGTTATGCGCAGTAACTCAAAAAACTGCTAAAGCGGTTCATCTTGGGATACCTCAGTGCCGGTTTGTTATGCGCAGTAGCTCGAAAAACCTGACAGCCCTGATTCAAACCATTTGAACTGCGGCCAGACCCCTCTACTCCTCCTTCCTAACTCTATGCTTCATTCATTGTCTTCTTTCTTACAAACAAACCAAGCGTTGGTTCCACCAAACTCGAATCATTCACTTGCCGATAAATTTCGCCATAATACGGATTTCTAGTAGCCGCAACATCTGGGCTAAATGTTTCACCAATAGTTTTTTTTTCTAAGCACTATTGTCTAGCACTAATTTAGTTTTTCAAATTCTCAAAAATGGTTCAATCAAAAACTGAAATATTGGTGAAGTGTTCATCAACTTGCTGTTGTGGCTACAAGGAACCAGCTTTGCGGTAAGTAAGAATAGGCTTCACATTGGCGAAGACCAGGGTTGGGAAAAAACATTTTTTTTTAAAAAAAAACATGTTTTTTTTTAAAAAACATGTTTTTTTTAATGTTTTTTTTTATGTTTTTTGTTTTAAACAGGTTTTTTTGTTTAAAACGATTTTTGTTTAAAATGTTTTTTTTAAAAACAATTAAATTTTGGTTTGTGAACAAGTTGTATGGGTTAATAAAAAAACATGGTTCTTTTTAAGTTTTCGTCTTTTATATTTACTTTTATCCCCAATAATTTTAGGCATATGCCTTACATCTTTCTTTGTCGAAGAATCATATAGAATACACACAAGAAATCCTTCTATTATCTGGCGATTCGGTGCCTTCCTTTGATTAAATCAGATAAGCTAATAGAAGAATTTATAACCTAATAATGTAATAGTTTATGTTTGGTATTTTAATTAACTAAAATTATGTACCACATTGATAATTAGCATAAATCTCACAAATAGGGGCTATAACAAATAGTTCAGATTCGAAACTGAAGTAAAATGGTTATTATGAATGGCTATGCACAATATGTTTTTATTGTTTCAAGCTATTTTTATTTCAATCATATTAAAAACAGGAACATATTGGATGCATTTCCCTCATTTTATTTTACTTAACTATTTAACTACAATTAGGCAATTTTGTTAAACTTCTTTTTTGCACAAAGTAATTTCCCATCAATTATATTTGCCTTCTCCTTGCAGCAAAAAAATATAATTGTTTTAAACATGTTTTTTATTACTATGTTTTAAACGTGTTTAAAACAATTCTTTTAAACAAAATGTTTTAAACATAACAACCCTGGCGAAGACTAAATGGTGGACAACATAAATAGCGGTGGTTTAGCTAATAATTATATGCATAATTTTGAACGATGTACAGAGGCTGAACAAAGTCAGAGCACACTCTGTATATCTTTTATATCTCTTTGTTTAGCATCATTTTTTAAGAAAACTACTTGTTGATTCAAGTATTTAATTTAACCACGTATATAACTTGTTTCAACACACATTTTCTTTGAATTTCATGCCACTATTTTTACAAGAGGCCGTATACGAACCTCGCAAACTAAATGTTCTTACCCTCACATAGCAGAAAAAATTCCCATGACTAAGGTTTTTCACAGAAAATTGTTAATTTTCACTAGTAATGTTTTTTCTGTAAATTATTTATTTAAAATCAAAATTAAATCTGCACTTAGACATTACAAATGTACATTCTTTGCTTATCTTTCTATAGCAAAATAATTCTCCCAGTGGAGCTCCATCACGCAAGTATTTCTTAATCTAAGTAGATTTAGTATAGAGTTAATTCTAAATTACTCTCGCCAACGTAAAAGTGTTTGCTTTTTACCTTTATATTTTATTCTACCTTCATAACACCCACGAGTAATTTTTACCGCAGAATATTTCAATTCCCTAGCCGAAAGGGGGCGTTTATAAATAATGTGATGCGATTTTAACGGTTTTTGTAACCCCCTTCCCTATGGTGATATTTCGTGATAGTTGACTCCCCCCCACTCCCCCCTCTCTTCCCAACAACCTCACGTAACATTATAAGAAATTCGTATCTTTATTTGATTTCGACTTGTGATACCTGAAAAACTTCAAAACACTTACTAATTGACTTCTAAACCCAAACTTGGATAGTTCAAACAGCAGCTGCATAATAGCTGCTCAAAATATTGTATTTTGTTGATTGGTTGGTACAAATATATTCCGGTATGTGTGCTTGATCAGAGACCCGCTCATAAATCTTCGTCAATTAAGACAGACACAGGTAGAAGTTTTACCAAAACAGAGAGAGAAATTATACTCGGGGTGAAGGCAGGAATCAAACCCGCACCCGGGACAGTGCAAAGACTGTTAGCGTAGGTAGCTATCTTAATCACTAGGTCATCCGGGCTCCTTGTATTTTGTTATGAATGATACAAACGGAGCGGAAAGTGGTTTGTTTAGAGGTAGAAGGCAGTGTTTGAAGGAGCTGTGCTCAACATTGTAGGCGTGGTTGTTCCGTTCGTCCTTTACAGTCCTTACCCAGTAATTCGAAAATGCAAACACCTTCTAATTAGAGGGTGAGTATGTTGTCTTTAAATTTCGTCGCATACATATAACACGACCATAGTTTTGCGTTTTTTCGAGAGTATGAGCAGGAACAACGAGTCGTAATTTGATCCTCGTCTGGATAAAAACATTTTTTATTTGATAATTTGGGCTTAAAAAATGATGAATAAATAATAATGAAATAGCAATGAGGCTTAGCACCTCTTTGTTCTTTGCGAAGTTTTAATCAAAAGTAGCTTTGAAACACCGATCAGACACTCTAGATCTTAGATAAAATATAAACCAATATATTCAGGGCTGTGAGGCTCCCTGTGGTCAGTGTCTCGATCTACGAATCGAAAGGTCCCGCGATCGAGTCCTGGTCACTGAAAACTCACCGAGTATATGCGGAGTACGTGCTCGTTAAACCTGTTGGGTCCGAAAGTCCTGTGGGCGGTCATTGCACAGTTTCCCACTTGTACAGGTTCCTGGAGACTATTTCCCTCCCCATCAGGGACATGTCTAAATTGTGGGAGTGGCACGTGATAAATGGCAGCATCTGTTACGTATATGTGTGCGTGTGTGTGTGTGTGTTGTGACTGCCTTACTTGACGAAGGTTTATAAGCGGCTGAGCAAGCAAGGTTTATAAGCTCTGAGCAAGCACACAAGCCTGAAAATATATGCATGCCAACCAACCAACCAATATCTTCGATATGCCGAAAGAACCTTCGGATTAGCGCAGCTCGGATTAACAAGTTCAGACTGCAATAGGAATCAAAAACTTCACCAAATAGCTTGAATATAATTTTATCCAACTGTTCCCTCTCAGCAGTTGTTTAATAGAACTCATCAATTCAATTAAGCGATTAACTAGTAAACTAAAGAACACTAATACACGTCCAAAACCAAACGTTTTTATAAAAGATTTAAAAATCTAAACAAAGTAGAATTGAAATATAAAATACAGCTTTTTTTATACGCACACTATTTCTGGTTAGAACGCATTCTCAAAAGAAAACTGTTTAATTAGCAGAAAAGCCTTCACTATTCATTTGTAGGAGAAATTAACAAAAATGTCTTTCGTACTCTCGGATGAAAATTCTCGGCTGTTTAAATGAGGCGCCTAGGATAATTAATCCATTACTTAAACTCATTAACGCAGACAGGAACTAATTAATTCAGATGTAAATAACTATTGTGCGTCTGAGAAGCGTGACATTCCTTTGGCATTCATTCATTTTAATAAATTCGCGAATGCAGTTGGGGGTTGCATTACCTTTGAGTGTTCGTTGATATAAATGCAATATTTCAAGATGACTGCACTCTTTCATCGGTATCAAGTGTTTATCAATGGATTGTTTCACGTTGTGAAATTCAACAGTTCCAGCGGTCTTGTATTGTTTTCAATGTTTGTCTCGAATTACTTTTGCTTCGGTATGCGTGAAAGTTTTCTATAAGAATATTTTACTTATTTTTTTATGTGAACTTCTTGCTCGTCTGATGGTTGTTCAAATAATTTGTTAAAGTAATCTTGCATAGAAAAAAGGTTTCTTTTCACCTATGACGGTCATTTTGGGAGTGAAACCAAAGCAACCAATGAAATCGCATTGCGGGAAACCGAAACAAATAATAAAATCCAGGACGGATAAAAATAAAAACAAAAGCGATACATCATTTGAAACATTCCCATTAAGTTTGATTTACTTTTACTTTGAGTGTTCTTTAGCCGACCCGCTAGTACTGCGGTTAGGAAGCTAGCATATGGAGCTTCTAAGTTCGGGTTCGAATCCCGGTATGGCATGGATGTTTGTGTTTATCAATAAATGTTGTTATTTGTCTAAGTGTTTGTGTCGTCCTTTCTTTGTGTGTCTCCTGTGACTGTATCACTTCTAGTGAGTAGGGTAACGGGCTATAAAGCCTATGTTTCCTCCCTTCTAGAGGGCGCATTCATTGTCATTTGTGATTTTTGAGTGTTCTTTAATAAAAAGGTTCCTTTATATAAAATTATTGCAGTGCCTTATGTGCCTTCCAGACGCAAAGAACCGTTAGTAAGTAAAGATATATAAAGTTAAACATTTTTTAAGGAAGACTGTACTCGTTCATAGGTAGGGGAGAGGAGGGAGGATCGGGACATTTTCACTTAAATATTTTTTTATTAATTATCTACTGCTTATTTATAGATGCAAATGGTTAAATAATAAACTTATATGTTTTAACTTATTTTTAAAAATTACACAGCATTAAAATGTTGAACAATTTTATTACTGTTGTGAAATTCAAATTACAAGAGTTTTGTCCCATTCCTCCCTCTTGGGTGGGAGGAGTGGGACATGAGTATGGGAGGGATGGGACACATTTGAAAATTAAAGAAAAATTATCGAATATCATAATGAGAAAGATTAACATGAAAAGGAAAGCAAGACTGCGATCTACTGATCCCACGAATCAATTGCGGTGGCAGCAATTTCATGATAATATCGTTTTTTTTTTCCTATCATACTATAATCATATCCTGTTGAGGAAAATTAAAATTTCTGTTCGTGTCCTTTCTCAAAAGTTTTACATTGTAACTTTCAGCATTGTCAATACTCTCCACCATTGCAACGTAGAAAAAAATTTACCGTTTGGTGAGGAATTGACAAGCACAAAATCATATTTGCCTATGTTGGGCTTGTCCTTCATCCAGTCAATCTCTTGTGCTATTTCCATGTCATCATCTGAACTGTCATGTAATAAAAATAACTACCCTTCGCTATCACTGGATTCGTATCTTTAAACGGTAATTTTCTTTTGAATTTTTAAATTTTTGGCATGCACATACATATTTTAGTTGGCGCCTTTTTTTCCCTAGTCTGGCAGCTTCTGCTTATTCAATTTCCTTCTTCTTAGGGGTATATGTTTATATTAATGTTCTTTCCTTTACTTATATACAATGGATTCCTAGGTTCCGCTTTAGGAAATGGCCGTATGGACAGTAGGAAGGAAGAATGGACTGGAAGAAGGAGGAATGGACATGTCCCAATCCTCCCTCTTTCAGTGTGTCCCATTCCTCCCTCTACATAATGCTTCTAAAAAAAAACTTCCCACATAAACCATGCTGACTTTTTTCTTAACTAAATTGCTGATAAGCATACATTGTATCTTTGAGAGTACTGTGTCCCTATATTATGTTTGTTTTAGAAATTACATTAGTAAAGAAATAAAACTAAACATAAATAAAAAACTTTCTCCGGAAGTGTGAAAATAAACTTTTTCCAAATGTAAACTGAAAGTTGAATCGGGATAAACTAGAAATAGGTAACAAGAAGGAGCTATACATATGCTACAAGGTGGTGATACTGGAAATAAAATTGGGTAATTTATTTTGCGATAATTTCAGCTGTCCCATCCCTCCCACCGTCCCAATCCTTCCTCCTCTCCCCTATCGATTGTTAATTAACAGAACGGGCAAAGCGTTCGTTCATTTTTTCCCCTCCAAAACTGTTCATACGATAAACTGGTCATCCTATCGACATTTGTTACTCTTCAAAGACAATAGAAAGGTATTTTTAAGATTTATTTCTAAAAAAATTGGCTCATGTATAAATTGCATTTGCATATAATAACACAAATATACTTAAACAAAGTCAGATTACTTTTATAATATTACTGATTACTGATGAATCCTTCTGAAAAAATTCAACAAATACGTAAATAAATTTTTTACAAAATTTTGGCCACAAAAAAGAAACATCAACCACAATTACGGTCGAAATTAGAGCATATTTTTTGTAAACTTAACTAAAAAAAAACAATTATGGTCGTAAGAGATTGTTCCGCCAGCTTGGTCTAGTGTGTGCAACATTTTTGTTGAGGGGTTCCAGTACCTTCCCAAACTTTCTTTTTATTTATGAATTTATACTATTCAGATTTTATACACTGGTACATCTTGCATTAGTAAAACTTATTATCAATTTTTTTTTTTTTTGAAAATGCCTCAGTATTTTTAAAAATTTAAGTTTTTGCTCAATTTTTTGCAATTTTAAAATCCCTACTCCTCCCCTATTTTTCGACTTTTTTATCACCAAATTTTTTATCTAAGCTACCTAATATTATCTTAACAAAACTATGCATCCCAGTTTTAATCAAATTTCAACTTTTTATTTTAAAAATATTTTTCGAAATTTTATCAAAATGTTTACGAAAAAAGTAAAATTTAGACTTTGACATTTTTTTCAAAGACACTGACAACATAATTGAAAAGTTTTAATGCATAGTTTCGTTTATAATACTTTTAGGATGCTATAGAAATTTACAGAAACTGTTTATGTATAATATTAAAAGAGGAGTAGTATTTTCCACTATATATGCTAAAATTTAGAAAAAAACGAACAGATATACGAGCATTTAAAGTATACATGTGTGGTAAGACACCTATAGAGTGCGTCCCATTTAAAAATTAGTAACTCAAAAACAAATGCATAAAATTTTAAGTGGGTTTTTTTTTGCAAAATGTTAAGAAAAGTTCCAGTAATATTTTTAAAAACTAATAAAAACAATTTAATTTTTCATGATTTTTGGGTACTGAACCCCCTTAAATCAAAATAGCAAAGCTTTCAATTTTTAATTCCACAATCATCTACTATTCGTTTCATTAAAATGCCTTCTTTAGGTTTAGGTCATCCTAGAACAATTTTTAATGTCCAAGCTTTGTAAGGTAGGGTAAAGCGCATTACGGAAAACCTACAAAATTTCTATGTAGCCTTACAATTTGTTCATTATTCGGATATTTGAACTGAGTTTGTTCGATATTAATACATTTATTGAGAGCTTGAAGTGAAAAAATTGACTATTCTACAGCTCAAAGATGTAACGCAACGGATAGCAGGTTATGTATTGGCACATGTTGCAGTGTAGGGGCTTTGTTATTATCGAATTATTTAGAAATAATTTTTAAAAAACATTTTTAAATTCTACTAAGCATGACTTCTGACTGGAATCCTGCTGTGTGTAGATACATTTGGTTTGTTCGTCTCCGGCTTTTTGATTCCAGAAGCCAAAACGCATTAACAGCTTATACAGAACTTTGAATCATGGTCAAACGACGGATAGAACGTCAGAGCCCGCCACCATCGGCACTTTAAACAGCATTTTGTAAACGTCCGGACCATGGACACATCGGAAGATAAAGTATAAGAATATCAAAATGATGACACAAAATACCTACTTTCAACGTTGAAGCGGTTAAGTGGCTGAGAGGCAGTACCAGCCTTATAAGCCCTAGTTTGCAGGTTCGATCCTCGGCTGAGTCGTCAAATATTCTGAATGGAAAAATTGGGCAAGAATGTCATCTGATTATGTTATGTGGCATGTAAAAAATCCATTGAGTACCCATTTCACTTGGCTCCTCTCAGCAACATTAAATCTTGGCATACTTTAACATCCACACAGATCTCAAACTCATTGTAATCTGAGCGTAAAAATTTGTAGCGAGAGTGATGACGCTACAAAAAATGCCTTAGTTGTGGAGCATTTACCTAGTCTGCAAAGACTAAGCCACCAATAAAGCAGCTCCATTGGAGAAAAAATGTCGGACGTTTGCGACCAATTTGCACATTTTACTTCTTTTACATTTACACAATTGCCTATACTGCTGCTCATTACCCTAAAGCTTTAAACTTAAGCATTTCAAATGCTTTCCAATAAAGCTTTGTCTGATTTAATGATCTTGAATAGTAGTACATCCTTAGCATTTACCTAGCGTAATCCATCAAAGTGTTGACATTAACCTGGGGCCATGACATAGTAATGATCATTAAACGGGCTACATTCAATTGTAGTACAACACTTAGCAATTTACCGAGGGAGCACACTAGTACGGGATTCGAGTATGCCCGTTTGGGAAAGGTGGGTACTAGCCATATGGGGACGAGGGGAAAAAAACAATTTCTTTTATTTTTGGTCAAACCAAATGGGCAAACCAGAGAGTAGCAATTATAACTTTTTGACAATCCTTCCGGTCTGTGGACGCCACAGGGAAATCACGGTCTAGCCCAGTGGTTCCCAACCTGGGGGCGATCGCCCCCAAATGGGCGATTTGTGTTATCAAAGGGGCAGTGAATAGTTTGGGGGTGATAGGGGGGCGATGAGTATTCAAAGGGGGAAATTAAAAACACTGTACTATAGTAAAGTAAAACCATTCCATTATCTTTTTATCACCATGACAATTTCAAACTGACATTCTTGCAAGATTTGAGGATTTGACCAAGTTAAAAATTCCTGATTCTGTTGTTGATCCATTCCTTTCTGATTCTGTGGTTGTGGATAACCTTGATAACTCTTTGTAGACGGAGTTTGTAGATCTGAAGTATGACTGTGAGGCGAAAATCATTTTCAAGCAGAGAGGTTATGAGTTAGCCTGCGTGAAACTTATTTACACTGATTCTAAACTGTGTTAAAAAGCTGAACTACCTCTCATCTCGTTCCGTCAATATATTTAGTTAAAAAGGGGTTAGTTATGTTATCCAGCTCCTCACTAAACCAAGAAATCAATTGAACATTTGCCTCAAAGACTTACGCATGAACTTAAAAAAAGATAGAATAAAAAAGTTTTCAGCGTTCAATTTTTTTCTTTAATTTTTATTGTCAACTCTCTTAAATTTTCCAGAATTGAGTTTAAAGATCTTATTAAATTATTTCACTTTAATTCTTTGAACAAATCTAAATAAAAATAGAAAGAAAAAACTTTATATTTGTTTCGATTTATTTAAGAGTAACCGGATAAAGCTGCTTTGGATGTTTTTATATATGATAGTACAAGTTTGAAATTATAAAATTGCTTTATTAGTTACACTACTCAAATTATAATTGGACAAATTATAAAAATTAAAGGGGGGGGGCGATGGGTGTTAGTCAACTTAAAGAAGGGGGCGATGTTACAGACAAGGTTGGGAACCACTGGTAGCCTATCAAAAAACCCTCTCCCAATGAACCTCCCCAACTGACTTTTCTGCTAACTTCATATTAGTAATTGGCCGTGCCATGACTATCTTCTCGAACATCTCCACCGTATTGGTGTTTCGGAGGTGCCTTTCAGAGGTGCCACTATGCTTAACTGGAACTTTTATGGATTTTAATCATTATTTTGACATACTGTCATCATCATTTTGACAAATTGTGCCTCTCTGTCCAATGTTTGTAATTTTTTACCTTACAACAACTTGAACCAATCTTTATTGGACTGCAAGAAGGGGAATGTCCAATAGGGCCAGTTCCCCGACGAAAATACACTGCTCAAAACAATTAGGGGAGCACTTTTTAATTCCAACTTTAACTTCACTCCCAACTTTTTAATTTTTATCCTATAAATCTGAAATTTGTTAAATAGGTTCACTATGCATTCGAAATGAATTGGTAAAAAACAGGAGAAAAAATCTTAAGTTTTTAATACTTAAATTTAAAGGGGAGAAATGGAATAATAACTTTTTAATAAATTATAACAATAATTTTTTCAAAACTTTTTTTGTTAAAAAAATTGAAATCTATTTTTAAACATCTAAAAAATGCAAGCATGAAAAATTTAGGGTCAATTTATTTTCTAAAACTGTTTTAAAGTGAAATTTATTTTACCATATTTTTCATATTTTCATTAATATAAAAAAAATATATTAAATTCTTCAAAATACATTATTCTTCCATCTAACGATGTATCTAACGATACATAAGTGGCGAATTTAACTTAGTCAGAAAAAAATCACAAGCTGATGATTCCCAATGGAATCATTGGGAGCGAAAGGGTTTAAAACATGTGCTCCCCTAATTGTTTTGAGCAGTGTAAAAATAAAAACTTTTCGATAATCTTACTTGTTGTTCTTTCTCATACTCCAACTTTATTCTGGATTCGATGAAGAACCTGGTCCCGGCGAATGTCTTGTCGTGAGAGGCGTCCGTCATTCTTCGGTGGAAGAATCCGACCAGGGTCCCACATGCCAGAAACAGAGCACAAGCACACACCTGCGAACGAAGGGAAACTTAGTTTAGTCAAGGCCCATAGATATCATATAAAGTACTACATTGGCAGATCACGTGACCTCCAATGCTAAAGACGGGACGCGCATGGAGGCCCCAGATGAGGGGCAATTCGTCCAGTGTTGCCACCACGTTAAGGAGAAAAGTGCTACGAAAAAATAAAATTTAATTCTAAAATTTTGAAAATATACCATAAAAATACTAGCTGCCTTTTGGAATATTTTTATTGACTTACGTTAAAAAAAACGTGAAACGCTTTTCTAGTATTTTTTATAAAATTTTGTTTGTAATTTTAGAATTAAATGGTATTTTGTCGTAGTATTTTTCTCATTAAAGGGATGGCAACACTGACCGAATTGCCCCTCCTCTGGGGTTTCCATGCGCGTCCCGTCATTAGCATTGGAGATCACGTGATCTACCAATCTAGAATTTATCTATGGTCAAGGCCCAGTCATCGCAATGCCCAGTAACACAAAAGAACTAACTAAAAAAAATCTTTGATAAGTATCAAAATTGAAGACGCAATTAGAGAAAATGCTCTTAGCTATCTCCTTTCTTTTAGATTCTGACAATTAAAGAGCTTAGTGGAAGAACGTGCTAAGGGACAAAAAGGTGAAAACAAGAAGATGAAACCGTTATACTACGAAAAAAATTAATACAATTCAGTTAGAAACAAAACAATTAAGAAAAAAGTGGTTCTACAAAATTAGAATTACCAGATGTTTCGCTCGGAAAGGAATAGTATTGAATGATAGTAATTAATTCATACTGTGGCTGATAATGTGACCTATCCATCAATACTGTAAAAATATCCCAATATGTTACCATCATAGTGTGATAGTAACACAGAACAGAACAGAATTGAAGCTATTTCAATTAAGTTTTTTTAAAGAAAAAAAACCTCGATTGGGAAAAATAAGAAATGAATTATGAAATTTTTTTCCAAATCTTTCACTCTGTAATGCAATTGGATCGTAGCAATTTACCCACAGTGAAGTTGATAATGCAACATAGTCAGTTAATATAATATGCAGCACTCATTCAATGAAGATGAAACAAATATATAGAAAGTTAAATGAAAGGAACACTCGGTGTGCCATTTAAATAAACTAACTCTAGATGTGAAGCACTCTTATTACTTGAATACATGTTTACAAATTGATTTAATTTCATCTTACAAATGCGTGACCCTTTCAAATAAATGAAATAGAAAACGCAAACGATTTTGGAAAATATTAAATATTATCTTACATTGAGCATACACGATTCGAATTCTTTGGAATATTTTCATTTTGTAAAGGTTTTCTGTTTACAAACACAAATTCAAGTTGAAGATATTTTGTATGCTAATTCAGAGGATGAATGTATACTTAAAAATGGTATTTTCGATAGAGAGACAGTGGATTTGTAGAAGACTTTAATTTCTTCTCTCTTAAATTCTCATTATTTTTTCCATCAATAAAAATATTCCGCTAGCTTTAAGGAATAAATGAATAAAAATACTAGAATTTTTAAAAAGGGATTTTTTCCCCCTCCAGATAAATTCAATAACTGACAGAGGAAAGTGAAGTGAAATAGTAAAAAAAAATGGCGGTGAATAAAGAAAGTCCTTTCAAAAAGCTTCTTAAATTTTCTTTTGGAAGACGACAGATATGTAACTCAATTTGAATCAAAAGAAATCGCAAGGCCAAGTTTGGAATATTTTCTAAAGTTCGTGATGCAGTACAATAGAAATATTGCAATGTTAGTATTCATATCAAAGAATTTTATTTTTCATTAAATTCCCTGAATTGCGACAGTATTTATGCGAATAATGATTCCAATTACAGAATGTTATTAAATTTAAATTTCTTTAAATATGTCTTCGATTCTTTTTTTCCATTCCAATTGAAATTACATCATTACAATTGAATTTACATCAGCGAAAATGATTACATATTATCTATTAGCAATGAAAGTAATTTATTGCTCTTTCTAACTGTATCTGTAATCACCACGATATCGCAAGGTTAATTTACTTAACTATATCAGTAACTGCGTTTCAACGATTCAGCCACTTTTGATACAAGTCCCTTACAAGTACATAAAAGTACCAAACATGATTGTTTATTCAAAAACTATTAGTTTCCGCCTCTAATCTCATACATGAATGATATCTCCACAGTTACCGAACTATTTTTAGTGAACAACCCAAAAACGTCTTTTCGAATGTATCACTATTTTTCAGTTTAGTATCCAACGAAAAACATAACGTTTTTTTCTTTTTAATGAAGAACTAGTTGGGAAGAAATAGTTTTTGGATAGGAGGATGTGTAATTCCGTGCTTCAAAGCATGTCCAAGGTATTGAATTAAAAAACCCTTTCAAATATTTTATGTTCAAAAGTGTCTGAAAACAAACATATAGAGTATTTTGAAAAGTGCTTATTTTTTTTTTTTACATAAAAGTTGGATTTGGTTTTTGGAAATTACTACTATCGGGAGATGTATTCCGATATCAAAACTAATACTGACATATATTGTGATATCAAAACAATATAACAGTGGCATTTATTGTGATTGCCATAGTGGCATCTATCGAGACATATATTGAGTAAAAGATTGAGAGGTTAAACCGTAGCGCATACTGTGATATCAAACCACATATCACAAACCATAGTGATAGCACACAAAACTACTATGGTGACATATAATATGATATCAAAACTGAGTGACATGCATTGTAATATCAAACTATATCGTGTATTGCGATATCAAAACCATATCGTATACTGTGATATCAAAAAAATTACCATGATGACATTATTGTGATATCAAGCCAATTTACCATAATGACATTATTGTGATATCAAGCCAATTTACCATAATGACATTATTGTGATATCAAAACTAATAGTTGCGTAAATTGTGATATCAAACCTAAAAGTGGCATATATTGTGATATCAAACCATATCATACTTGTATTGTGATATAAAACAAACTATAATAGCGGCATATTATATGATACCAAAACTAATACATCTATGACCATTCTAACGATGGACTTACCTGCGAGGCTCTATCTTCTGTATCCGTGTTAGCAAGCACGCCCTCCAGCGCCACTTGGGACACAGCGGTGAGAACCGCAATCACACTCGCCACCAGCAAGGGCAGGGAAAGCATCGTGTGGGACACGAACACGGCCAGATACACGAAGAGGGCGTTGTCCGTGGCTCGCCTCGACGCTCTGTTGAACGAGCATACGACGAGCACCGCGAGCAGGGCGAGCCACACGCACGCCGACACGATCCACGAGCAGCTGGCGAAGGAGCGCTCGAAGGGCACCGTGCACACGAACAGGAGGGCGAGCAGAGCGAGCACGGAGGCGATCGTGAAGATGCGGACGTGGTCTTGCCAGATGTCCTGAAAGAGAGATTACACTCTTAAAACAAAAGAGTGAAATCCACTCCAGTTTGAGAAGTGCATTTTCGACACCATAAAGGCATGCATATTTACTCAGGCTGAGTTAAAATCACTCGTTTGGAGTGATCCTGTCAGAGGTTTAACACACAAAGGATCCACTACAAAAGGAGAAGTGCATTTTCCAGTCTGGAGGAGTGAAATCCACTCAGACTGAGTTAAATTAGGAGTGTTTGTTTTAAGAGTGTAGGTGTTAGGAATAAGTTGAAAAATATGAAGAGTACACAGGAAAAACCGATTGATTTTTCAGAGAAGTTTCCTTAGCAGGCCACTTTGGCGGTGATAGCGAGTGATCGCCTAAACTTGTGTAAGGAAACCAGTTCCTAACATAGATATCATAGTTAAAGTAATATAGTGGCAGATCACGTGACCTCCAAATGCTAACGACGGGACGCGCAAGGAGCTCCCAGAAGAGCCCCAATGAAGTCAGTGTTGTAGGTCACGTGATAAGCAACTGTAGTGCTTTAACTACTATCTCTGCGGTTTCTAGCTACCAAGTTCAGGCGATTGGCGATCCCCACGCTTGGACCAAGCGAAGAAGAAAGAGAGAAACTGGCTTATGACGCCAAGCAGACAATTGCGGGTGTCCGCCTAATAAATCAATCGTTTTTTCCCGTGTACTCTTCATACATCATGAAACCCAAAAGCATGTCATACACGGAGAGACGGGAGTGGAGAATGTGAACACATGCAAAGAGTTCTATAGTAGGGTAGAGACTGGACATGGCAACAGCACCATGGACCAACACGGAGACAATATAGGGTGGCATGTGGGGCCGAAAGCCGAGTGGTTTGGATCGCTGGCCATAAGGCTAGCAGTCCGCGCGCTGTAACTGGAGCGGGTTCGATTCCCGCCTTTGCCCTGGATGTACTTCCTTTCTCAGTATCAAAATTTTAAATTAATTAGCACTTTTTCCACTCTATTCGGGCTCCGTAGTGAGCCATGGCTGCCGATTGCAGCTCAGTACGAGTGGCTCCTCTACCCTACTGTAGAACTCTTTGCTTATAAACCTTCGTCAAGTAAAACAGATACAAACAGAATTTGTACTGACACAGAGAGACAAAATACACCAGGGCGACAGTGAGAATCAAACCCGCACCAGGTACAGTGAGCAGACTGTTAACGTAACGGGATGCGATCAAACCCACTAGGCTTCCCAAGTCCCTAGGAATACGTTGCAATTGATCCATGCCCCTCAAACGCATGTCATACATGGACGGACGGGAACAGGGAATGTAAACACATGTGAACCTTCGCCAAACATCACCACTCGTTCTCCAATACGTAAACGAAAGCATTTTCAGTTGTCAGTGATTAGTTCCAATATCACGTGGGCTCACAAAACCAATTTGACGAGAGCAAATACTTTCGGTGATGTTTTCAAAGAAGAATTCCGATGTGTGGCGGAGTGAGTGCTACACCAGTTCCATGTTGTCGTTCACCCTCACAAAACCCAACGCCAAACTAGGGTAGTCGATAAAATCCCACTTGGAGAGATAGGGTAATGGGTAATGTAATCGATTCCGGCTGCCTATTTCGAGCCTCCTTCAGGATATTTAACGCAGCCAATAGCACCGCGTAATTTAAAACCCTGGTCAAGTGACGAGGTCGACACCTGAGCGGGCACCCAACGGAACTTCGAGCGACATCGTACGCTGAGTCCTTCGGGACTTTATACTATACAGATTTAACGAACACGTCTGTCCCAGCCACTTGGGGAGACCCAGGCAAGCGAGGAAGTTGCCAGGCGAAGCCTACTTAATCGGAGAATTAGTACAAAGTTTGAAGCTAATGGATCCTTAAGAAAATTTTAATGTCCTAGGATGGAGACTTTAAAAGATTTTTAGTTTGTGACTTCTATTACAACCATGAGCCAGGGAGCCTCCACGTCTGGAGCATTGATATGGTGCACTGGTTGGAACAATCAAAGAGATCAATATTGTGGCAAAACTGCTAATTATTGAAGGTTTCAACCCTTCAAATTCATAGTCTACACTTTTTAAAATATTAGGAAAACCCGAAAAATAAATTCTACGTTAATACAGCTTCGAGGGGGAAAAAAAGTCCCCACCCATCTAGTCAGTAGCTATATTCATCCAGAATTATTTGTATTTAGTTAATCAATAAAATTTTTGTATAATCGCACGAGGAAAAAAATTCTGAGGTCTTGACTTCATAATTCCTAACCTTCATCATCCGTAATAACTATATTTACATTAATACATCACTTTATTACACAATACTTTTGCGAAAAAAACTTAATATTAACGTAAACATTAAAATTACTACAAACTTTAAAAGTTTTAATCTCACATTACCTAATTTTTTGCATAGAAATGTTCAGCACCGCTAAAATACCCTAAACATAAGTTTTTATTGAAGGCAGAACATATTTGCATCTCTTTATTCCATAGTCAGAAAATTTTAATAAAAAGAGATTTTCTTCACCAGATTCCCACTTATTTAAAGAATAAAAAACAGTTTAACAGAAAATAAAACGACTTTAAAATCTGCAGAATGCCAAGTTTGCAACTAATTGGTACAAGTAGAAAGTTAGTTTTGACTCAAAACTATGCAAAGTCACTACAAAACAACTAAAAAAATCAGTGACACTTGAAGAAATATACAGTTACAATGGGTTACACTTTAGATAATGTAAGCTTTGAAAAAATTAAACCTGTTTTTTAACATTTACACTACGGGATATTTCTATAATTTTAGCCCTAACATACGGACAGAAAATAAAATAGCTCTCACAATTTATCCTTTGCTCAATTTCAAAAGAAGTGGGCGAATGTAATCTTTACAACTACAGTTTAAAAAAGACAACTAATAAGTTGAAAAAAAAATGAATTTAAATTAAGCCCCTAATTAAAATAACTAATCCTATGCACATTGTTATGTAAGCTAATTCGTGCCCCGATAATGAACAAGCACGAATATCCCTTAGGCTATTTGCCTCCCAAGTCATAAGCCAAATATTAAATATTTCATAGATTTAAATTCTACTCCCTCGAAAAATGCTTTAGTTTGGGGCCATATTACGCTTTAAGGGGTCATAGGAGTCTTAAAAATGTGCAAAGAAGGTACTACAAAGCAAAGGTACTTCCAAATTTTGATTTTACATTTTTTTAAAAATAATTTTCAATTTAAATTGAGCTGGGAATTTAGGTATAAGTCTTTGTTTGTACATACTTGTACAATATAAAGTCAACTATCTTTATCATTTTTTCAATTTTGACCTCAGAATTTGCCGCGCAAGCCTATTCCCAATGTGTTCAAATAGCTTTATGTTTAATATCATTTATTTCAGTTTTAGCTAAAGTTTCATAAATTTTAAAATTTGTTTTATATTAAGTAAATCTTGTAGAATTACATATAAAAAATTATACTTATATATTGAGTAGTTAAAAAATGACATGAAAGATCAGACTATACTTTGTAGTTCCTTCTTTGCACATTTTTAAGACTCCTATGACCCCTTTAAAAAAATAACTGACGTATAACGTAATTAATCAAAGGCCTCTTAGGACAGGGCGGAATTTTATCTCTACACTTGATTCTTTTACTACGATAAAGGCGTCCATTGTCATGTAAAGTGGCTGCATATTTCGGAATCTTTGCTGTGTAGGTAGAATATTAAAGCTAAAGCTTAATCATGAAAAAATGAGATATGCAGTGTTTAAAATTTCTGCACGTTATTAAGCAGACAATGTGACAATTTGCTAATATTAAGCTTGATAAATGTTACAACAAAGTATAATGTGAAGTTTTAAATTGGAATTCGTTAATAGTGAAGAGTTTTGAACTGTGAAAGACTTCTTTTGAAAAATTTAAATAATAATAGAACGTAATTATCTTTTTACTATTGAGTTATTGAGCAAATTTGTTTAACAAACACCTTTCTTTGACAATGTTAAATCACCAAATACTGAACTAAAATATGAGTGAAATTTTTCATACAAAACGTATTTCATGAATTTGAGGTATACTTTTATTTATCTTGATATGGAGGTAACGCTAAAATCATAGGCCTACGTACCTTTAGTCATTTGATATCAATTACAAAGATAATAATTCTTCTAAAAGACGAATGGAGAAAGATAAAATTATGTGTTGATTTTTTCGGAGAGAAGTTTGTATAATTTAAAAAGTGTAGGCTTTAAATGTAGGGAACACAGGCGTACTGCATTTTGAAGTACCATGTTAGTTTGCCATTTAATTCTCTAGCTGTAAAAGATTTGCGTAAATAGCATCCATTTTATTGCATTGTACTATTTTAAAACAAAATAAATAAGTTATGATAAATGGAAAAACGTTTAACTGTGTATGCTGTGATCCTTTAACAATGTGAATACCGTGTTTTGTCGAAAAATATGGTTGTCCCTCAGTGTTGGGCATTAATCAATTAATTTGTCAATTATCTTGTTTATTGACTAAAAAGTAAATGCAATTAAATTAATTACAATTAAATTAATCGTAATTAAAATTTTATTTGGACCGTGTAATTAAATTATTACGATTAGCGCAAGCCAATTGTAACTCATAATTAAAATAATTGCAATTAACTTTTTTAATTGTTCTATGAAACATTAATTAATGTATTAAAACGAAATGAATAAAGATTTAGGAAAATTAATCTGTAAGTCGTGGCCTTAAGACGAATAAAAAAGTGGTTAATTGATATTTTTAATTGAAATTAACAAAACAATTGAAAATTAATTAATTGTTAGTTGTTACTACTACAGTTAACAATTAAATAACTGTTAATTATATTTTTTTAAATTTCAATTAATTGATTGTTTTTTTTTGTGGTAACATTTACCAATTAATTAATAGTTAATCTTAATTGTTTTTGCAATTAAAATGTGCCCAACACTGTTGTCACTGAATATTCCGTTCGGTGAGATGCGAGACCGTAAAATGAAAAAATACTTCATAAACTTCTTCATTAGTGTTATTAAAAATAGTGAAAATCTAGAGCGAAAAATTCGAACAATTTCCTTCTAACACGACATCCCACTGGTTTGAACCCAGGAACGCGGCCACTGACTCCGAACCCCCACTGGGGAATATTCGATATCCAGTGGCGCGCATATATCAGTCAAACGATGTTATTACTCTTCTTGGCAAAAACGCAGGGGACACATTTCAATTTTGAACTTAAAAATTTGCTCATTCACACTTTAAAAAAATTCTGATGGTGAAAATATTTTTATCTGTTCATATTATATTTTTAATATTTACCCTTGTCTGTATAGGGCTTACAAAAAGAAAGTAAAAAATTTAATTATTAAAAAATTTATTTATTAAAAAATAACAATATATTTTGGCGTTGGACATTAAGAGTTTACATCCAACATTAATATTTGTTTTTAAGGCAAAACATTTCTTCGGAACTTTATTTGTTCTTCATAACCCTACAGACCCGGATAAGCATAAAAATAAAACTAAAGGACTTATTTACATGCAGAAATTTTGCTTTCTAAAAGTAAATTTTAAACAAATTTTTATTTCTAGCAATATTCCCATCCACTTTCTGGATTAAGAAGTTTAAGAATCTTAGCACTGGAATAAAAACACTGGAATCTACCAAAAAAAAAAATTTACTTAATTTTGACGATGCCTTTTACTGGCAAATGCTCCGAGCTTTCTTTTCCTCAAAGTGAGGACATTTGATTCGTCAATTTTATGAGGATTCGAATTTCGTCTAATCTTAAGAAATATTTCGTCATTTTTGAGCATGTGATTCAGTTTCCTCAAAATCAAGATACAGAATCGTCAAATCAAGATCGTTAAAGTGAGGATTAGCGTTTACTCAAAAGTCACGCGATAGTTTGACGAAATAATCCTCAAAAATAACGATATGGGGCTTGAGGATTAATGAATCGTCAAAAGTGAAAGTATTATTTCTGAGAGTGTATAAGACTATTTTATACCATTTCTTAAAAGCAAATAATTACATGACTTTTTTTTTAATTCTCTTGAAAAATATAATATGAAACAGTTAGTTTTCTGCTGACCGAAAAAAAACCTCTTACTCTTAGAGTAGAGCACAGGTAAGGTGATAAAAAAAGCTTTGGTGTTTGAATCCAATTTCAAAATAAAAGTTCGTAAATATATTAGTTCGGCTTTGAGGATTATGTAAGTCTGGTTAGAGCTATATATTAAAAATTCATCTGAATTAGAAACCCGTATATTTTCGAATTTTTTCCCAAAACAAATTAATTGTCCTACAGCTGGAATTCGGAACCCGAAAATCGTCAACTAAATATACCACGTCAACAGATGGGACACAATTTCTCAAATACAATTCTTCTCGCCCACATCGTTTAAAACTCAATTCAATTAAATTCAGCTTCAATATCGTTGTTGTGAATTCACACTTTGGTGGTGTAGTCGAAAAAGCAAGAAGACTTGAAATCATAGATATTTAAGCAAGAATGGACTACGCATTGGCAAACCAAGAGTGGTCAATAACTCTTCCTATGTCACGTGGATTTGGTGTAAGGACTTGGCGATTTTTTTCTATGACATTTGCATTATTCTAAAGAATGCTTTCGCTTTTCAACCATTATAAAATGGCCGGAACAAACCAAGACATGTATCTAACTCAAAGATTCAGAATCTTTAGCAAAAAAGGCCCTCAAGAATTAGTGTCCAAGAAAAGGTCAAAATGACCACGAAAGTCGGCATGCTTCACATTTTGAATGGAAACAGTTCTATTAGGAATGAAGGTCTCGGTTGGCTAATCAATGTAGTGGGCGTAGCTTACTGCGTCAAAAAACCAATAGAATCTTGAGATGATTTAAGTCACGCAAAACAAGCCAATTCAATTTGGTCCCCATCTCCAACTTGCTATTTTATTATAAGATAGACAGTCTACATCTTTTATGTCTTTTGTCGCCTCATTGAAAATGCAGGAGACGCCAATACGCCATGCAAATACGAGAAGTCTTTTAGTGATCAAGCATTATGTTTGGACACTTTAGGGTAAAAACATAGTGAAGCGGCGAATCAAGAGTCAAGCGGTGAGTCAAGCGGCGCGTTTTTAAATCTTCCGTACATTCAAGTTGACGCGCACATAGTGGGGCGGCAAGCAGCGTTGCATGCATCGACATGAATCTTGACTCGCCGCTCGTAAAATCACCAACGATTTCTTTGAAGCGCTGCTCCACTCGACTTGGGGCTTCCAGTGCAGGTGGTACTGTCTGTTTGTGAATTTTTCTTGATTTTAAGGTGAAAGTATTTAATTAGACAAAATGAACGTGGAGATGCTCATTCTGTCTATACGGAAGTGCGAATCAACAGCTGAATGACCATCACAATCAGTACACATTGGACAAACTGTTTAAGGAAGTAGGAGTAGAAAATAATTGTACAGATACGTTTTTTTATACTGTATAATATTGTTAGCATTTAGGTAGGGCAAGAAACAAGTTTTCTATTAAGCAAACTTTAATTAATGTCAAAAAGAGAGCATCTTGCTGACTAGATTCATGACATGAAGCTCTCTTCGCAGCAGTTCCCGCCGCTCTACTATGTGCATGTGAAGCGACGCTAGCATCTTGAATAAAAAACGCGCCGCCTGACTCGCTGCTTGACTCTTGACTCGCCGCTCCACTATGTTTTTACCCTTAGGGTAAAAACATAGTGGAGCGGCGAGTCAAGAGTCAAGCGGTGAGTCAAGCGGGGCGTTTTTAAATCTTCCGTACATTCAAGTTGACGCGCACATAGTGGGGCGGCAAGCAGCGCTGCATGCATCGACATGAATCTTGACTCGCCGCTCGTAAAATCACCAACGATTTCTTTGAAGCGCTGCTCCAGTCGACTTGGGGCTTCCAGTGCAGGTGGTACTGTCTGTTTGTGAATTTTTCTTGATTTTAAGGTGAAAGTATTTAATTACACAAAATGAACATGAAGTTGCTCATTCTGTCGATACGGAATTGTGAATCAACAGCTGAATGACCATCACAATCAGTACACATTGGACAAACTGTTTCATTAAGTAGGAGTAGAAAATAATTGTACAGATACGTTTTTTTTTATACTGTATAATATTGTTAGCATTTAGGTAGGGCAAGAAACAAGTTTTCTATCAAAGAAACTTTATATAATACGTCAAAAAGAGAGCCTCTTGCTGACTAGATTCATGACATGAAGCTCTTTTCGCAGCAGTTCCCGCCGCTCTACTATGTGCATGTGAAGCGACGCTAGCATCTTGAATAAAAAACGCGCCGCCTGACTCGCCGCTTGACTCTTGACTCGCCGCTCCACTATGTTTTTACCCTTAGAAGGGCAGAATTATCTGCCGTTGAACAACTGAGGGAATCGAATTCTACCTCAGCCTGCTTCCTCAATTTACATATTAGTGAATCAGAAAGGTTGTCGTCACCATCAATGCATGACTACGTATTTTACCATATTCGGTTGACATTGGTTGAAATAGGCTTGTTTACACTGTAAACTTAACGATGTAAGGTTATGTGTCGTCCACAAATTACATTAAGTGTTTCGGAGGGGAGATGGTTGAGGCGAATATTGATCATTCTCACATTTAGAAGTGGGCGGGAGTTTCATTAAATCTCACGTTCAACGTCCAAAAAAATGAGAGAATAGTGATATTCAATTCAAATAAAAAGGAAACAGTCCAGGCAACGAAGAGTTATAAAGGGAAGGTTTTAGAACACAATTTTTGACTTCGTAACTTTGTTTGGACTAGTTAGGAGGTGAACAATGAACATATAATAAGTCATCACCCCTAGTCCCTGAGCCGAAGGGGGAGGTGTCATTTGCGTGTAAGCTTAGCAATTGAAATATGCTGCCTGGACTAAGGTTAGGGGGAGAATTACAAAATAAATCGCGTAACGAAGAGCGTAAATGTTCTTGCAGATGATTGTAGATAGTTAGTATAAGAGGTACAAATGATTTTATGTAGTCAAGGACTAGAAAGAATACTTCAGCGTAAAAAGCCAATCAAATAAATGAAATAACTATACAATGGGAATGCTTCAGAAGATGTAACGCTCTTTTTATTATTTTTCCGTGTTCTGCTATTTCATTTTTTGTTTCGATTTCGCTCTCAGAATGACTTTCATAGTTGAAAACAAACTTTTGTTTTTATACAAGCTTTTTTTAAGAACGATTTGAACAATCAAAGAAGATAACTCATTTTTGTATATCGAATCAAGAGTAATTTTCTGACACAAAAAAAAATGAAAACAAGACAGCCAGAGCTGTTGCCATCCATGCCATGAAACAGCACCATTATTTTTAACTCAAAATATAAAAGATTTTAGTGCGCTGTTAATGTAATAATGACTCATTTACAACTTTTCAGTAACTAAATAAAATTCCTTTTATTTTTTTTTTGTTGCCTAGCAAATGCAAATAAATTAAATAATACTTAAGAATAGTATTAAACGAAAAGAAAACTTTTCTTGTTCGAAATCCAAAGATAACTAAAGTATTTCGTTCTTTAGTAAATCCTCGGTCAAATTAATATATTTTAGGCACATTCAAATTCCAAAGAACGTCAAACAAATTAATTAAAAAAAAAACTACTAAGATAATTACTTAATAAAACTAAAACTCCTCTTAATCTCGGTATCGAAAAAAATAATATTGAAATTCAGTTTATTGTTTCCACATAAATAACGAACCATACGCGCTGTCAAAAGAACATTATGGAATATTTACAAATAATAAAAAGACACTATTTGGAAACATTAAACCATTTTGACTGCAATTAATTATATTAACGTAAACTCTCAATGTTTGACAATAAATATAAAAGGTTTTCTCGGACCTTAATGAGAAGATAACTCATTAACAACTTTACACTCGACCTTTTAATGGAGAAAACACAAATCCCGATTGACTTACAAGTGAAAAAATTTCTCGCCAAATAAATTAAAACTTCTTCAAGTTCAAAAGCAAGGGCTGGGACAAAAGCACTTGGCGCAGATGACAGGAGAAAGATAAAACTGTCGCCAAATTACCTTGTTTTAACAACGCGCCTCGACTAATGGAGGTCGCAAGTAATACAATTACCCCCAAGTGTTTTGTTTACTTTTGTAAAAGATATTAAAGAAATGCATTTAATTGTTTGACACCCGTCTCTTAGAAACAAACACGAAGTTTTAAATATCTGTTAATTGTAATTTTTAAAAAATTCAATTGATTAATTGTTTTTTGTTGTGGTTACATTTACCAATTAATAAATTGTTAATCTTTAAATGTTTTTGCAATTAAAATTTGCCCAACACTGTTGTCACAGAATATTCCATTCGGTGAGATGTGAGACCGTAAAATGAAAAAATACTTCATAAACTTCTTCATTAGTGTTATTAAAAAATCTTGAAAAACTAGAGCGAAAAATTCGAACAATTTCCTTCTTACACGACATCCCACTGTTTTGAACCCAGGAACGCGGCCACTGACTCCGAACCCCCACTGCGGAATATTCGATATCCAGTGGCGTGCATATATCAGTCAAACTATGTTATTACTCTTCTTGGCAAAAAACGCAGGGGACACATATCAGTTTTGAACTTAAAAATTTGCTCATTTACACTTTAAAAAAAATGTGAGGGTGAAAATATTTTTATCTGTTCATATTATAATTTTAATATTTACCCTTGTTTGTATAGGGCTTACAAAAAAAAATCTGAAAGAATTTACTTTTAAAAAATAAAAATATCTTTTTGTGTTTGACATTAAGAGTTCACATCCAACACCAAGAGTTATTAATATTTGTTTTTAAGGTGAAAAATTCCTTAGAACTTTATTTGTTCTTCATAACCCTAAAGACCAGGATAAGCATAAAAAATAAAACTAAATGACTTTTAAAACAATACTTACTTGCAGAAATTTTACTTTCTAAACGTAAATTTTAAAAAAAAAATTATGTCTAACAATGTTCCCATCCACTTTCTGGAATAAGAAGATTAAGAACATTGGAATAAAGGAACACTTAACACTGGAATAAAGGAACTGGAATCTGCCAAAAAAAGGTTCAATTTTTTTTTTAACTCAGAGTACACTCTCAGAAACGAATACTCAAAAACTACTAAATTTTCCTTAATTTTGACGTTGCCGTTTACTGGCAAATGCTCCGAGCTTTCTTTTCCTCAAAGGGAGGAAATTTGATTCGTCAATTTTATGAGGATTCTAATTTCGTCTAATCTAAAGAAATATTTCGTCATTTTTGAGCATATGAGTACAGCAAAGAGATTCAGTTTCCTAAAAATCAAGATACAGAATCGTCAAATCAAGATCGTTAAAGTGAGGATTCGCGTTTACTCAAAAATCAAGCGATAGTTTGACGAAATAATCCTCAAAATTAACGATATGGGGCTTGAGGATTAATGAATCGTCAAAAATGAAAGTATTATTTCTGAGAGTGTATAGTACTTTTTTTTAAACCATTTCTTAAAAGCAAATAATTAGATTACTTTTTTTGCCTTCTCTTGAAAACTATAATATGAAACAGTTAGTTTTTCTGCTGACCGAAAAAAAACCCCTCTTACTCTAAGACTAGAACACAGATAAAGTGTAAAAAACATTTGGTGTTTGAATCCAATTTTAAAATAAAAAGTGCGTAAATATATTGGTTCGGCTTTAAGGAGTATATAAGTCTAGTTAGAGCCATGCATTAATAATTCATCTGAATTAGAAAGCCGTATATTTTCGAGTTTTGTTCCCAAAAGAGATTAATTCTCCGACAGCTGGAATTCGGAACCCGAAATCGACAACAAAATATACCATTTCAACAGATCGAACACAATTTTGTCAAATACAATTCTTCTCGTCTACATCGTTTAAACCTCAATTCAATTAAATTCAGCTTCCATGTCGTAGTAGTGAATTCATACTTTGGTTATGCAGTTCAAAATGCAAGAAGACTTTAAATCAGAGATATTTAACAAGAATGGACTACGCATTTTCAAACCAAGAGTGGTCAATAACTCTTCCTATGTCACGTTGATTTGGTGAAAGGACTAGGAGATTTTCGCTTTTCAATCATTATAAAATGGCCGAAACAAACCAAGAAATGTATCTATAACTCAAAAATTTATAATCTATAGCAAGATCGATCGGCCCTTTTGAATTTGTATCCATGAAGGGTCAAAATGATCACGAAAGTCGGCATGCTTCACATTTTAAATGGAAACAATTCCATAGGTTTGAAACTACGGTCTCGATTGGCAAATCAGTGTAGTGGGCGGAGGTTAATGCGTCAAATTACCATTAGAATTCAGAAATGATTTGCGTTACGCGAAACAAGCCAATTCAATTTGGTCCCCATCTCAACTTGCTATTTTATTATGAGTTAGGCTGTCTACTTTGTTTATGTCATTGGTAGCCTCATTGAAAATGCAGGAGACTTGTAATACGCCAAGTCTTTTAGTGATTAAACATTGTGTTTGGACACTTTAGAAGGGCAAAATTATCTGCCGTTTAACAACTGTGTGAAGCCGACCAGGCGACGCAATGGTTAGGATGCTAGCCTTTGGAGCTTCGTGGTCCGGGCTCGAATCCCGATAAAAACATGGTTGTTTGTGTTTGTCGAGTACATGCGGAAAACGTGCTCGTTAAATTCGTTGGGCACGAAATTTCTGTGGGCGGTCATTGCGCAGTTTCCCACGGGTCCCTGGAGACTATTTCCCTCTCCTTCAGGGACATGTCTAAATTGTTTAGGTGTCACGCGATAGATGGCAGCATCTGTCGCGTGTTTGTGCGTAGTGTGTAACTTACTTGACGAAGGTCTATAAGTGGGTCTCTGACCAAGCACACAAGCCTGAAAATATATGTCTACCAACCAACCACTATTGTGTTTGGACACTTTAGAAGGGCAGAATTATCTGCCGTTGAACAACTGTGGGAATCAAATTCTACCTCAGCCTGCTTCCTCAATTTACATATTAGTGAGTCAGAAAGGTTGTCGTCACCATCAATGCATGACTACGTATTTTACCATATTCGGTTGACATTGGTTGAAATAGGTTTGTTTACACCGTAAACCTTACGATGTAAAGTTATGGGTCGTCCATAAATTATATTAAGTGTTTCGGAAGGGAGGCCCAGTGGCCGAGTGGTAGTGCTTCGCATTGCCACGACACAGGTCCGGGGATCAAATCCCGGACTGGGCGTGGTTGACCCAGCCTTTCATCCCTTGAGTGGGTCGATAAAATGGGCGTGCTTGGGAACTAAACACTGGGGGTTCCGCGTGAAGCTAACCACCTTACTGGGAGATATGCTTAGCACCCCAGATCCCTAGGTCGCGAAAGCTGAAATGGGCACGGCAGGCCTTGGCCCTGCAATGGGCTTTTGAGCCGAGGAATTAAACAAATGTGTCCAAAAAGAACTTATGTATTTTGATATGCATATTCAATTATCATTTGCCGACTATTTTATGTATTCTTAATTTGATATTTTTTAGCATTTAGAAAATTGTTAATTTTTTTATGAAAGGAACTTCCAAATGTCTACGCATTTCCCATTACAAACACTGGGGGTTCCGCGTGAGGCTTATCACCTTACCGGGACATATGCCTAGCACCCCAGAGCCATAGGTCACGAAAGCTGAAATGGGCATGGCAGGCCTTGGCCCAGTAATGGGCTGTTGCGCCGGGGAGTTTAGTTTAGTTTCGGAGGGGAGATGGTTGAGGAGAATCTCACGTTTAACGGCCAAAAAATGTGAAAATATTGATATACAATTCAAATAAAAAGTAGGTAGTCCAGGCAACGAAGAGTTATAGAGGGAAAATTTTGGAACACAATTTTTGACTTGTCAAAGTCGAGGACTTGAAAGAATACGTCAGCGTAAACAAGCTAATTAAATAAATGAAATTACTACAACGGGAATGCTTCAGAAGACGTAATGCTCTTGTTTTTATTTTTCTGTATTATGCTATTTCATTTTTAGTTTCGATTTAACTCTCATAAAATGACTGTTATAGATGAAAATAATCGTTTCTTTTTGTGCAAGCTTTCTATAAAAAACGATTTAAGCAATCAAAGAAGATAACTCATTTTTGTATACCAAATAAAGAGTAATTTGCGAGAGCCGTGTGATGCGTCGTGCTCGCATCGGCAGATTTGTGGGTTCTGTAATCGGCGGTGCTCCCAATTTTGATGGTCCCTGGGTCGGCGCTTGTACTCAGCTAAAGGCCGCCGTATTGACTAATGGTGACTGGGGCACTTTTAAAAACGTCGTGGTCACAAAGTCCCCCATGTTCCCATACCAAATAAATACCTCCAGGGGTGGCAGATCATGGGGTTATCGGCCTTTGATCTTGATCAAAATTCCGATATGTGAGTGAGAATGGATGTGTGAAAGGGACCTTCTTGTAAAACGGATGTGTCATGCTGACGGGATAAAGTCGGACTTCCTCCTTTGTGGCGCTCAATAAAAACGGAAGCCGCCCTCTTCGCCTTAAATCGTGTAGTCCTCTACTCTGGGCTCGGTTACCGAGTGGCATTAGAAACAACACAACAGAGTAATTTTCTGACACAAAAAAATGAAAACAAGACTGCCAGAGCTGTTGCCATTCATGCCATGAAACAACACCATTAATTTTACACTAAATATAAAAGCTTTTAGTGTGCTGTTAATGTAATAATGACTCATTAACAACTTTTCAGCAACTAAATAAAATTCATTTTCTTTTTTTGTTGTCTAGCAAATGCAAATAAATTAAATAATACTTATGAATAATATTAAATGAAAAGAAAACTCAAACACTTTTCTTATTCGAATCCAAAGCTAAAGTGTTTTTCTTTAGTAAACCCTCAGTCAAATTACTATATTTTAGAGATATTCAAGTTCTGATGAAAGTAAACAAATTAATTAAAAAAAACTACTAATGCAATTACTAACTCATCTTAATCTCAGTATCAACAAAGAAAATAACACTGAAATTCAGTTTATTGTTTCCACATAAATAACGAACCATACGCGTTGTCAAAAGTACATTATCGAATATTTACAAATAATAAAATACATTATTTTGGAAACATTAAACCATTTTGACGGCAATTAATTATATTAACGTAAACTCTCAATGTTTGACAACAAATATAAAAGGTTTTCTCGGACCTTAATGAGAAGATAACTCATTAACAACTTTACACTCGACCTTTTAATGGAGAAAACACAAATCCCCATTGACTTACAAGTGAAAAAATTTCTCGCTAAATAAATTAAAACTTCTTCAAGTTCAAAAGCAAGGGCTGGGACAAAAGCACTTGGCGCAGATGACAGAAGAAAGATAAAACTGTCGCCAAATTACCTTGTTTTAACAACGCGCCTCAACTAATGGAGGTCGCAAGTAATACAATTAGCCCCAAGTGTTTTGTTTACTTTTGTAAAAGATATTAAAGAAAGGCATATAATTGTTTGACACCCGCTCTTAGAAGCAAACGAAGTTTTTAAATAGCTATAAGAGCGTACCTGCTGCTTAAATACTTACGATTCTAAAATAACTCCATCCAAGCATGCAAAAAGCCAAAAATAAAAGGTCTCGGATTTTATACCTTTTTTTAAAAAAAATTTTTTAAACCGGATGGTTCGAATGGAAGTTGTAAGGGTGCCTGAAGGACAGATGGACGGAAATTTCCAACGTATTAATAGACTTAATGGACCCAAATTTACTTTTTCGAAATAAATAAATAAAAAGTTAGTTTATAATTAGTGATTTAACGCCTAACAGCAAAACGCTACTTGTGCTTTATTTCTTAAAAATAAAACGCTGAACAATTTTTTCTAAAATTATTTAAAGAAAATATTAAAAAATAAGAACCATCAACAACTGTTTTTAAAAAATAGCTATTATTCCACTTCTTTAGTATAAGACAACGGAGAGTAAAGGCTCTTTCAGAAATATGCGCAACAGAATAAGTTGACGAAGTAGTCAGTATGGCAATTTAGTTTTAAAAAGCTATAGTTTAAAAAGAAAACGTTGGAATTAATTGTTTGAGAAGAGAGAAATATTATGTCGGAACATTTGGGAGTCAAAAGATGTTGTCAAAAAAGTTGTTTTCTTGTAATGGACGATTTGAACGAGGCAGAGCACGGTGGAATAACAGAATATTTTTGACGTTGCTGTGACGTCACATAAGGCATGGCCATCCTAATTTGACGAATTAGCAGCCGGGTGGTTTTCTGTGAGGTATGAGGAATCGTTTGACGTAGCTGAGACGTGACCGTAGGCATGGCTGTTTCAGTTGTCAATTTCTTAAACAAATGCAAAACGTTGTTTAGTAAGGCTCTCATACTGTACTTGGTTTATACTTTCGTTCTTAGTAAGAAAAATACATTCAAAAATAAAATCACCCGAAAATCTTCCCCAAAAAGTTTCAACAAACATAGAACTACTATTTAGAGATTTTAAGTCTTAACGACTTCACCTTCACATATTAAATGGGAAAAAAGAATTAAAAAAATGATTGTTTTTTTTTTTTTTTTTTTTGCAAAAATACAACCTTGAGTCAGCGAAAAGTTTCCCAATAAAGACTTTAGAGTGTTTGTTTGTCATTTGAGCCGCGGGGGAAAACAACTTTAAGTGACAGAAATGTGAACTATTGAATCCAGAGTTACGAGTTCTAAGTATATATTTCTCGGTAGTCAAATAAGTTTATTTGTTTCTCATTGGAGTTATAATGTAGGAAGAATTATGCACAAAAAAAATTATTGAAACATAATTTACTTTAGCTGCACTATATACCTAGACTGTTTACAGTTCATGTGTGTTTTTTTTTTTTTTGTAAATGGTAAATTTTCTTTTAACTTTGAATCTGATAATTCAGCCATTATTCACGAATCTTTTGATAACGTCCATGGATTTACTTCTGTGAATTATTCCATTTATTTTTTTGCTTTGCAATTTAAAGTATCAGTAGATACCATACAAGTGAAACATTTTTTCTTAAAAAAATGTTTTTAAAAAATAATAAACCGTGAAAATAATAAAGAAAATAAAAAAAATAGTAATTTAAAATTTGAAAAATTCAAAGAGCGTTTTCAAGCGTATATATATATATTTCATATTGACGACGCTTATTTTTTTTTAAATCAATTACAGCATAATTCTTTGTTTCATTTTTGTATTGTTTTTACTGTACATATTATCCTTTGTTACATTTTTGTACTATCTGTTTTGGAGGCTTTGCATTGTTCATTGTTACATTTTTGTATTGGTATATGCTTAATTCTTTACATTTTTATTGTCATGATTTTGCATTGCAGATTATTGATTTTTTACATTTTCAATGTGACATTTCGTATTGTGCAGTATGGTAACGATACTAGCTACATCTTTAAAACAGTGGTGATTTTATCTTCTTTTCGGTGGTACATAAATGATCCTAAACGATATCGATGTGTGACGATGGGGCTTAAGCAATTATAGTTAGGCCGTGGGTAGCCTAGTGGCCAAAGCCTCGTTCTCGGAAGATTCCCGCATTTGAGTCCCGATGCCACTGAAGACCCACCGAGTATATGCGGAGTACGTGCTCGTTAAATCTGTGGGTCCGAAATTCCTGTGGGCGGTCATGGCGCAGTTTCCCACGGGCACAGGTCCCTGGAGACTATTTCCTTCCCCTTCAGGGACATGTCCGAATTGCGAAGGTGGCGATATTTGGCAGAATATGTCACTTATGTCTGTATGCACGTTTTGTATCTGTCTTACTTGACGAAGGTTTATAAGTTGGTCTCTTACTAAGCACGCAAACATGAATGTATATGTCAACCAATTAGCCAACTGTTATAGTTTCTTAAGCACAGCTGCCACCACTGAACTGAACTGAAACTCTGGAATTAGCATCCCATGAAAAGCTTCTGAAGTCTATACTTGGGTCACTTGGCGACAGCTTTAGGGAGAATATGTGGCAAGCGATTAGGCTTGTTACGACAACATCGAACGCAAACCGGTAAGTCAAGTGTCAATTGTGATCGACAAATTCATGCAGGATGTGGAACATATTCTCCCTAAAGCTGTCGCCAAGTGACCCAAAAAAAATAGGCTTCACCAGCTGGAATCACTGAACTGAACTGAAACTTTGGAAGGAGCATTCCATGAAAAGCTGGTGATGCCTAATTTTGGGTCACTTGGCGACATCTTTAGGGAGATTATGTGCCACATTTGTCATGAATTCACCGATCACAATTGACACTTGACTTAACAGTTTGCATTAGATGTTTTCCACACAAGCCTAATCGCTCGCCATATATTCTCCCCAAAGCTGTCGCCAAGTGACCCAAAATTAGGCTTCACCAGCATGGGATGGGATTTCATGGGATGCTCCTTCGTTTCATTTCATTTCAGTGGCTGCCACGGCATGGCAATAGCATATAGGATGAGAACTATCTCTTTTTTTTTGTTGTATTGAAACCGAAACCCTCTACCATCAAAATTTTTCTTTTAAATTTAAGTGCAGTTATTTTATCGCGTAACTTGCACTTTAAACAGTATTCTGCGAATTAATTGTCATCGGTACTCAAACGTTATAAAATTATAATGCTTGCAAGTTCTGTCTTAAAATTTTTGAACTGTTTTTTTATGTCATACGTTTTCTCGCTAATTCAATGATACAACCTTAAAAAGGAACGTCAATTTGAGCAATGTATCTTTTTTTTTAATAGCGTTGTGAAATTGTAGCTTTAATTGTGACTAAAAAGCATACTATGGATGATTTGCATTGTGTACTCAGTCATATTTTTGTATGGTCTATGTGTTTGATGCTTTGTAATTTTATTGTTGCATTTGTGTATTGTTTCATCATTGATTATTTTTATTGTTTATTTTTCCATATTTGTATAGTCGATATCAACGCATTAACTACGTAATCTGTATTCGATATTGTGCTATTAATGACTTCAATTGTTTTACGATGGATTTTTATACTCACTCTATTTTTTTATTGTTTAACTGTTGATTTTTTCTTGTCAAAATGGCACAACTCTGGTACGCACCATTTAGCAAATTAGATTGATTCTAAATGGTTCGTAACAAACAGTGCAGTTAGTTAAATTGTAGAGTTGCTACAAATACTAACCTATAATAATAAAAATGAAGTTTTGTATGTGTGTGTATGTCTCTGCGAAACTCACAAACTAGACATTTGTTTGACTCGTAACTTGGAACAAATGCGTAGTTCATACTTGAGTTACAAAATAAGAACTTTCAGAGCTCAAAATGTTCCATTTTTAGAGAAAATTCGAATTTTTTGGAAAAACTACACCACTTTGGCTCAAATCCGATCATTTTTTTACTTTCCTGATGCCATCCTGCTGAAACAATTAAATAAAACTTTTCAACGAAAATAAATAAAATTGAAAATATTTATTTTATTGTGTTGCCATAACTTTCAGAAACTATATTCATTATTTGAAAATAATTGATATGTTTCAAGTGACGTATTTCCGACAAGTCTTCATTCTTGGATTTATTATGGTTTTAGTTGATGATTTCTTCAATGATGGTTCTGTTGATTACAAATATGCATATTCAGGCAATAAATGTGTAGTTAACCTATAAGTTGCACATTAGGTCTTTATTTTCTCGCCAAATACGTTGCCAATCCCGTCATATTATAATTAAAACTCGCCAAATGGGCAAATGGTTTGTTAAGCTATTACTGAACAACGATGGTTAATAAATGCCATCGCACGAGCTGCATATTAGGGTTTTAAGTCTTTATTTTTTTTCGCCAAATACGTTACCAATCTCGCCAATTCATTAATTAAAACTCGCCAAATTGGCAAAATGTTTGTTAAGCTATTACTAAACTATGATGGTTAATAAAGGTCATCGCACTAGAGCTGCATATAACGATAATATGTCTTTATTGTCTCTCTCACCAAATATGCTGCCAATCTCGCCAAATTATTTTTTAAAACTCGTTAAATCGGCAAAATGTTTTTAAAAATAATTTATAAGCTGGTTGGTTGTGATAAAGTCGTTGTGTTAGAGCTGTATAATGGGTGTTTTTGTAGCTATATCTATTTTCTCGCCAAATTATTTCCCAAAACGAGCCAAAAGAGTTAAAAGGTTTTATGTATTCATGAGGGAATTGTGATGACATTTATGAGTGCATTTTACAGCGTATTTTTGATTTTAGAATATTAGGGCAATGAATTGAAATTTTTTACTTGATAACGAGTGGGAAGAGAATAACTTAAGTTTATGATTTTATAACAGGTTATATGGTACACATACTTGGATCGATTTGATATTTATTTAATCCGTGCGAAGTAAGGGTATAAATTTGCTAGTAGAAGTATAAATATAGAGAATAAATAGTTACCGTATCCGAATGTCCTCTTCCTTGCTAAAAAATCTCAATTTCTCAATTCTGAGAAAGTAAGTTGCAACAGTAGCTGTTTAGTTCAACAATGCCTTCTTTTATGTGTTTAGTTCAACATTGGTTTTTTTTTTTAAATCTTAAGTTCAACAATGCTCTTCTCATGTCGACATTTTAATTTAGTGAATAACGGAGGCTAGGGTATTCAGTCCCTTAAGGCGTTCGCCTTTCAGGCGAAAGGTCCCTTCTATACGGAATATCATTCGTCGGGCGTTTTTGGACTGCACAGGCCGTTTACAGATCGCCAGTTATTTTGGCGATGCTCGGACCCTAACCTGGGTCCGTCCGCATCAAAGGCCGACTCCTCATTCTAGAACAGTAACCTAATTATAAAATCTATGGTTATGGTTATGGTTGGTTGACATATATTTTCAGGCTTGTGTGCTTGGTCGCAAGGACCCGCTTATAAACCATCGTCAAGTAGGACAACACAAGACACACACACATACACAAATGGCAGATGTTGCCATCTGTCGCCACCTCTACAATTTAGACATGTCTCTGAAGGGGAGGGAAATTTTCTCCAGGAACCTGTACCCATGGTGAACTGCGCAATGACCGACCACAGGACTTTCGGACCCAACAGATTTTACGAGCACGTACTCCGCATATACTCGGTAAGTCTTCAGTGGCACCGGCTCTCGAACTCTCAACCTTCCGATCTCGAGTCCGAGATCCTGACCACTAGGCTCCTTACAGCCCCATAAAATCTATTTAAACTTACATGCGGGTAGATGACGGTGACCAGCAGCAGGAATGCGGCGCCGTAGAAGACGCACAGCAGCAGGAGTGAGAGAAACAGCGAGTGCTGCAGCCGGCCGCAGTAGCGCAGCTTCAGGTCCTCCACGTCCATGGAGGGGTTCATGGCGACCTCCTACAACCTGCGCAGAGACAAACAAACACTCATCAGAATAAGGATATATGCAGTAATATAATACTGACAATATACAGGAACAACAGTAAGAGAAGATAATGTAATAAAATCAGTGTAATTGGAACTTAAAAGGTCCTGGGGAAAAGGAACACTGCTACAAATTTGGCGTTTAATTTTACCCCAAAAATATGGTTCATATTTTCTCCCATGTAATCTGAAAAATAGGTCGACTGAATATGATTATAAGAATTGGGGCTGGTTGTTCCAAAAAATTTCAGGTGGTCCAGAAAAGTTGGTGAAGAATTTTGCCCCAAGAGCACAGCCTTTGCAGCTACTAAAGACTATTCTAAAATCAAGCACACAATATTTAACTGTTTACAGGCACGATAACAATAAAACAATGTAATTCGGGTATAAAGGAGAATGTTCAAGTTCTTCAACAACATCATTTCTCTATATAATATAAAATTGTAATTGCCGGACGTCGGACGCTTGAAAGCCACGTGACTTACGCGGCTTCAGCCTATCAGAAACGCCAGAAACGCTGAAAGTAAGTGTAGCGGTGTACTTGTTTTGTGCCGGGGCTGATTCAAGTTGCGTCCCGTGGCCTTGGTAGAGATCGTTGCTTAGCCTACGTGATGCCCTAGAGCAGTCCTACTGAAACTACACTCTTAAACCAAAAGTGTGAAATCCACTCTAGTTGGAGAAGTGCATTTTCGACACTGGAAAGGAGTGAATATTAACTCACACTGAGTTAAAATCGCTCGTTTGGAGTGATCCTGTTGGAGGTTTAATACACAAGGGATCCACTCCTTTCGGAGAAGTGCATTTTCAAGACTGGAGGAGTGAAAATTACTCAGATTGAGTTAAATTCGCTCGTTTGTTTTAAGAGTGTAGCTTATTTTTCAAATGTTGGCATCGGTCTTGAGTTTCCGGCCAAGCATCGTAAAAACAGCCGAAGCCGGTGCATCTTCAATTTTTCGTCTTGAGTACTCTCACTGCTGGTCGGGACCTTTTAACTAAAATATCTTAATATTGCATGTTGGTTTGCGGAGCAAGCAAAGAATAATTGCGGACCCCACTTTCAGGAAGTGTGAACTGCTTTACAATGAAATTTATGTATGCAAAGCTTATTTAACAAGTAAATATACATGCTTTGCCTGATGCTCACAGTCGATTCAAGAAGAGAAAGAAATTTTACAAAATGACGTATTTCGCAGCATTACAAGAGTAAATGAACTATATATTTCCTCGAAAAGAACAACAGGAAAACTAAAAAATATTCCCTGGTATGGAAGAATCGGTGTTAGTTTTATGATAATAATCAAAAGCTGTGAAAGATAATATTTTTTCAATTCTCGTTCTCTGAGATTTTTTTCAACGATATAGATTTTATGTTTTCAAACAAAATCTTTTTTCTTCGATATTCGCTCAAATAATTTCAGCTTCGAATATTTTGGAAAGTGTAAACACTTTTTATCGGTTTTGGGTATTCAAAAAGGGAAAAATATTTTAAAAAATGAAATTTCTAAGTAGATAAAAATACTTTATGCACCCCCCCCCTTTATACATCTTAAGGTGTAAAGTTAATAAGGGTGTAAAAAATAATCTTCAATATCTTACAACGTTAACGTTTTTAAATAAATGAGAAAGAATTTGCCATTTATTTAAAAAATGGCAAACGTTGTTTTGTTTTTCATTCATTATTTCAACGAAAATTCTTTTTGTAATTATATATCCCTTTAAAAAACATACAGGAATTTATAAACTCTAATCAACAGTTGAATGTTTTTTCTTAACCGCTTTGGGAGCTGGGGGGCCCAGTCGGTTAGGTATTCGCCTAGCATGCGAAAAGTCCCAGATTTTAGTCCGGGCATCGCCAAAATTACTGCCTACCTATAAACGGCCCGTGCAGCCAAAAATGTCCAATGAATGACACCCCGTGTAGAGGGAGTGTACGTTAAATATTCTTCTAAGTCCTAACGCTGCGTACGATGTCGCCCTTAATGGCTACGTTGGGTGCCTACTTAGGTATCGGCTCGTCACTTTACTGTGGTTCTAAAATACGACACGCGTCGCCAATAGCCCTTGTGTAGCTCTAGTGCGACAATAACGCAAAAATACTAAATCTTAACCATATTCAAAAACAAGAGCATGCATGATGTCAAGTCTACGAAGCGATGTATTTTAGAGGTATTAAGAACTTTTGAGAATATTATTATAAAATTGGAGAACCCATTATAACATTTACCATTTCTAACAGTGTAAATCTGTGGAAGTAAAAAATTCTAGTTTATCTAGTCTGTAATTTCGCTACAAATAAATTAATTCAAATCAAATGCAACGTTACATCTCCATTTATTTTGGTAAAGTGATTGCTTCAAGACCAAAAATTCGAATTGATCCCCAAAGACCTGCAAATAAGAAAGCCGTAACAATAAAAGAAGTCTGTCAAACTTGGCAAAATAAACACATATTGACGCTTTTGCGTTTTTCAATGCTATCTGAGCCGAAAAAGACTTATTCAAGACTTATCAATGTCTTTTTTATTCTTCATACATAACTTATTGAACATTAATCGTAAATGTTCACTTCTTAACGTAATCCGACATTTTTCGAATCTCATCCAATTATATTGAACGCAAGTTCACACTGACAAGATTTCCAGTATTCGATTTTAGGCTTAGCAGGAAAAACAATTTTATTCAAGGATATGAACACGCTAAAACAAATCAAATCGTTGTCAAACAAAAATCATTTGTTCTATAAATTGAACAGCTTAGTGAAAGAACGTGCTAAGTGTCATTTTCGAAAAAATTGAAATGTTTGTTTCTATGAAGATATTATTAACTTCTTTAACGATGATAAGTTTCCCTTTTTTTGTAAACTTAAAGTTAAGTATATTTTTTTATCATCTGCAAGTACTTTTTTAATGTATTCAAATACAAACGATAAATTTCAAAGCTATTTTTCTCGGTTTCACCATTTTGTCACTTAGCACGTTCTCCCACTATAAGCTCTTCAATTCTAGGGCCAAATCCAATCCAGTTTGCAGAACTAAAAGACACGAGCTATAAGCTGAACTTTTTTGTGAGATAGATACACGAGAAAAAGCACTGCCGGTGCTGTTCCTTATTGGATTTCTTGCACAACTAGTTTGGACAGAAAAGTGGGAAAAGTTTAAATCCCCAACGGAGTTTTCATTTGTTCGGATAATAGTCTACTCTACCCTAACTTTAGATTTTTCTATGATCATATATTTTGGAATAGGAAGTGCGTAGACAATTGGAAGTTCCCTTCATAAATAAAATAACAATTTTCTAAATGCTAAAAAATATAAAATTAAGAATACATAAAATTGTCGGCAAATGATAATTGAATATGCATATCAAAATACATAAGTTCTTTTGGGACACATTTATTTCTCTCTTCATTATAGCCCATTTCAGGGCCAAGGCCTGCCGTGCCCATTTCAGCTTTCGTGACCAAGGGATCTGGGGTGCTAGGCATATCTTCCAGTAAGGTGGTAGCCTCACGCGGAACCCCCAGTGTTTAGTTCCCAAGCACGCCCATTATATCCACCCACTCAAGGGATGAAAGGCTGGGTCAACACCTCGCCCAATCCGGGATTCGATTACCGGACCTGCGACGTGGCAATGCGAAGCACTACCACTAAGCAACTGGGTCTCACTGACGACTGACTTAATATAATAAATTATTATTTTTATTAAATATCATTAAAATTACCAAAGCATATTACTAGTAAAAGCACCTTCATGTTTGCATGTTTTTTTTAACAACTTGAGTATACCGACAATAATGAATCTTAAAACGAGAAAGAAAAATTGCTCCGTAGTTATAGCTTTGTTGGTTAAGCATATAAAGAATATGTCACCAGTTGTAAAATACACTGCTCAAAACAATTAGGGGAGCACTTTGCGTACTTTTGTTTACCGGTCCAACGTTTTATTTTTTATTATAAAAATCTAAAATTTGTGAAATAGATTCCATATGCATTCGGATTGAAATGGTAAAAAACAGGGAAACATATCTTAATTTTTTAACTAAAATTTAAGGGACAAAAAATTGGAATACTAATTTTGAATAAATTATAACAATAATTTTTTCAAAATTTTAATTGTAAAAAAAAGGTAAAATTAAAGGGAGTGAATTTTATTTTACCATGTTTATCATATTTTCATTGAATTAAAACAAACATTAATTAATTCTTCAAAAGACATGATTCTTCCATCTAACGATAAACAAGTACGAGTTCAACTTAGTGAGCAAAAAAAATCGAAAGCTCATGATACCAAATGGAATCATTTGGGGCGAAATGGTATAAACCATGCATTTCCCTAATTATTTTGAGCAGTGTACATCTTGCTTTAAAGGGTCATAGGACTCTTTAAAATGTGCAAAGAAGGTATACTACAAAGCATCGTTTGATCTTTCATGTAATTTTGTAACTACTCAATATAAAAGTATAATTTTTTTATATGTAATTCTACAAGATTTATTTATTATAAAACAAATTTTAAAATTTATGAAACTTTAGCCAAAACTAAAATAAATAATAACAAACATAAAGCTATTTGAGCACATTGTGATTAGGCTTGCGCGGCAAATTTTGAGGTCAAAATTGAAAAAATGACCAAGAAAATGACTTGATATTGTACAAATGTACAGACAAGGACTTATACCTAATTTCTCAGCTCAATTTTAATTAAAAATTATTTTTTTAAAAAAATTTAATCAAAATTTTAAGAATTTTATTAATTTTTTTAGAAAAAAGTTCTTAAAATAATTTATAATTAAAATGGAGCTGAGAATTTAGGTATAAGTCTTTGTTTGTACATATTTGTACAATATAAAGTCATTTTCTTGGTCATTTTTTCAATTTCGACCTCTTGCCGTGCAATTTATTTTTAGTTTTGGCTAAAGTTTAATAAATTTTAAATTTGTTTTATAATAAATAAATCTTGTAGAATTACATATAAAAAATTATACTTGTATATTGAGTAGTTAAAAAATTACAAACTGTGAGATGCAAACTGTGCTCAAACTGAAAGATCAAACTGTGCTTTGTAGTACCTTCTTTGCACATTTTTAAGACTCCTATGACCCCTTAATTTATTGCTACACTATAGGCAATAGGCATACGTCTTGAGGGGCCATAGTTCCACAGGAAATGAGACCAATGTACCGATTGGATAATCAATGTAGTGTGAGGAGCTTACGTTGTCATACCACCAATTACCGAAACCACCAATGAAATATAAGAATATTTTTATATCACGTTTAACAATGAGAGTATTCACGAAGGAAACAACGTATGTTATTTTCACAAACAGTTTATCTGGTAAAAAAAATTACATTTTTCTGGGAGTCTAGATCTCGCCTGACTCGCAAAAACATGTACATATTTTACCAAATAAACTATTTGCGCCAACAAATGTGCGTTGTTTCTTTCGTAACTACTCTCATGTTTCTTACTAATAGTTGAAGATATGTTCTGAATATTTTTCTGAACACTTTTAATAAGTCAACTGAAGTATGAGTAACAAGTTAATCCTGAAGGGATAAGATGAAATTCCAAATGCAAACTTTAACTGAACATCATAAGAACACGTAAAAAAAAACTTACAGGCGACTTAAAATATTTTAATACGGATTAGACTTTGCAGCGGCTTTTATGCTCTCTTGGGAACTTGGAAGTATATAGATCCTTATGTATACTAGATAATCCCTTGATAGTTATGTAAACCATTAAAACTTTCTTCACAGAGAGGAAAGAAATTTACATTCAGTATATTTTTTCGTCTTCTCCATTTCTACGATTTCTTTTTTTGTATTTTACTTGTCACCCACTTTCTTCGAGACGAAAAAAGATCAGGTGCAGAATTTTATTCCATTTTTTACTGAAGCAGTTATTTTTCTTATTTATAGTGAAAAAATATCTTCGCCGTGCATTCTCTTTTAAATAAACAAAAAATAGCACAATGCGTATTCATAAAATTCGTTCGAGGTTCGGCTAGAAGGGACTTGGTGCGAAAATTTATCGTTCTTCGATGGTTTCATAAATTCTCCCGAGAAAGGAAAATATTTAAATATTTGAAGGATCTATCGGGTTGGCTTAGCTCGGAAGAGTGTTAAGAGCATAGAACGTGTTTTCGTGAAAATTGAAGAAAGGCATTACTTTCAACTGTAGAAAAACAGCCATTGTCACCATAGAACAAGCCGACCCGGCAGCACAACGGTTAGGGAGCAAGCGTTGGAGCATCTGGGTTCGGGCTCGAATCCCGGTAAGGCATGGATGTTTGTGTTTGTCAATAAATGTTGTTATTTGTCTATGTATTTGTGTCGTCCTTTCTTTGTGTGACTGTGTCACTTCTGGGGAGCGGGGTAACGGGCTATAAAACCTATGCTTTACCCTTCTAGAGGACGCATTCACTGTCATTTCTCAGCCATAGAACAATGTTATAGAAATGGAGGAGCGAATACTCATATATCGGATGTAAGTACCTCCCTCCCCCTTATTTATTTGAGCTAATTACAAAGCGATTGTCGCCCCGGTGGCGCAATCGGTAGAATGCTAGCCTTTGGAGCAAGTGGGGTCGGGCTCGAATCCCGGTCATGCATGGATGTTTGTGACCGTCAATAAATGTTGTTTTTTGTCTATGTGTTTGTGTTGTCCTTTCTTTGTCTGTCTCTTGTGCTTGTAAAAACTCTTTCTGTGTCTGTCCCACTTGACGAAAGCTTATAAGCGGTTCTCTGAACAAGCACACAAGCTGGAATATATATGTACAGCTGTGGAAATAAAAAAGTACCCACTTGAGGTTATTTCATCCGTTAGTCACCCTATAGAATCGGACCTTTTTGAGATTGTGAACAATTAATATTCTGAGTTAATTGCACGATACAAAATTTGCATAAGGGGCCGTCTTCATATTAAAAATATTACGAACTTTGAAATTTCCAATGGCAACACCCAATTTTAATAACTTAGAAATATTAAGGACTCTTGAAAACCCTTAAATCCTAGTTTTTGTTACATTTGGATGAATATTTGACGAGTTATTCAATCGAATCACTTGTGGACCTTTTGGGGACCATCTCAAAAATGACAAGCAAGCATGCATGCAAGGCCGTCTTTATTTATCAATTACACACGTAATCTTTTACACAGTCCCCTAAAGGGTAATTAAAAAGTATTTTGTGATTTACTCAGCAAATTATGAATAAATTTTTTTAAAAATTGGGATTTCGCTTAAATTTCCTGTCTTAAATTTATTTCTTTAAAAATATTAAGGGGTTTCTATTCATATTTTTTTTTAAAATTAATATAATAATTATTTAAAAATATATAAATTGTTTTAAATACCCCAATATTGAATGCATTTTGTTTGGGTTATTATAATTTCTTTTCAGTAAAAAATTCGTTTCATTATCTTAATTATTTATAGATGGGGATAGTTTTTTGTGTGCAACTCATTTAAGATTATGGGACCTAAACTTTGCACGTCTCTAAATCCTCTAATAATGCTTAAAAACTGACAAAATTTGGCATTTCGTATTAACATAGGTCAGAGATTTGAAATATGGATTCAAAAAGGGGTGTTGCTATAGGAAATTTTAAAGTTAGCAACATTTTTAATATGAAGATGGCCCCTTATGCAAATTTTGTGTCATGCAATTAACTCAGAATGTTAATTGTTCACAATGTCAAAACGGTCCCATTCTTTAGGATGAATAACGGAGGAAATAACCTCAAGTGGGTACTTTTTTATTTCCACAGCTGTACCTACTATACCATACAAAGCGATCGACGGCTTCACTTTGCAAATAGGAATTTGTATAACTTTTTGCTCAGGGGCTGTGAGACGCCCTGTGGTCAGTGTCTCGAACAACGGATCGGAAGGTCCCGCGAGTCCTGGTCGCTGAAAACTCACCGAGTATAGGCGGAATACGTGCTCGTTAAATCTGTTGGGTCCGAAAGTCCTGTGGGCGGTCATTGCGCAGTTTCCCACGGCTGCAGGTTCCTGGAGACTATTTCCCCTCCCCTTCAGGGACATGTCTAAATTGTGGAGGTGGCGCGCAATAGATGGCAGCATCTGTCACGTATATGTGTGCATGTGAGTGAGTGTGTTGTGTCTGTCTTACTTGACGAAGGTTTATAAGCGGCTCTCTGAGCAAGCACACAAGCCTGAAAATATATGTATACCAACCAACCAATTTATTGCTCAGCAGCTTCTTCATCTTTTTCTTGACTCCCTGCTGGCAATGGAACAATTTTGATTTCGCTGGGGAAATTAATTTACTTGTAGGGGATATTTTACTCGCACGTGAATATTCAGTGGAGAACTGGAAAAGAAAGCAATGCGCGCATATAAAATTTATATTTTCATAAGATTTGATAAACGAGTCTTTTATTTTTTAATGTGGTTATATCTAGAGAAAATGCGAATATAAATGTTAGGCAAATAATAACTTTATAGAAACATTCTTTTAAAAGCAGTAGCTGTGATAAGAATAAAATATCAACTCACGTATAAAAGGTAGGGTTTAAATTAAATTTCGGACTTGGTATGGTTGTAGTACGAGAGATATAGGTAAGATAAAAGTAAATAAAGGCACGATTTGAAATTAAGTTTGTTTCAGCAAGAAGCGATGGCATAATGTAGTAATGAGTAATGACGATTGGAAGAATTCAATTGAAAACGAAAATTGGCGATTCAAACAGGCAGAGCGTAATTTGTTTGTGTTTTTCCCTCCCCTTCAGGGACATGTCTAAATTGTGGAGGTGGAGACAGATGTTGCCATCTGTCAACAGATGGCAGCATCAGTCATATGTGTTTGTGTGTGTCCTGTGTTTGTCCTACTTGACGATGGTTTATAAGGGGGTCCTTGCGACCAGCCACACAAGCCTGAAAATATATGCAAACCAATCCAATCCAATCCAATTTGTTTGTGTGGAAAAGTGATGTTCTATGTAACTGTTGGGTCATTGTAGGCTTGACTGTGATGTTTTAGACAAACTGGCTGCTGGTGGGTCTGTTAGTGGTGTTTAAGATAATGGCTGATGTAACTGTGAGATCTCTGTAGTCGTTTCAGGCAGTTTCTGGCAGTTTCAGTTGTTCACTCTCCATTAGATTGGTTTTGAAGTACAGTAACCTAACTACAATCGGATAATTGGAGTCAATCGGAAAAAAGGTAGATTTCAATAATTTAATGTATTGTTGGACTGTTAGATCAAGTAGTTCTAGTTTTGGTCGTCATTAACCCAACCAAAAACGAAGTGCAAGGTGCTGTTCAGCCAGTTTGGGGCCGTGGATAGCCTATTGGTTACGGTATCAGTCTCGGAATTGAAGGGCCCGAGATCGAGTCCCGTACTTCTGAAGACCCACCGAGTATATGCGGAGTACGTGCTTGTTAAATCTGTGGGTTCGTAAGTCCTGTGGGAAGTCATGGCGCAGTTTAAAACGGGTATAGGTACCTGGAGACTATTTCCCTCTCCTTCAGCGACATGGCTAAATTGCGGAGGTGGTGATGGATGGCAGCATCTGTCACTTATATGTGCGTTGTGTCTCTCTTACTTGAAGGAAGTTTTATAAGCGGGTCTCTGACCAAGCACACAAACCTGAAAATATATGTCGACCAACCATATGGATGAATAAAGACATTTTTACCAGGCCGACTTGTTATTGTTCGTCTCTGTTGGATTTCATACTTCGCATTTTTTTTATTGGTCCAAAAAAACGCTGGTCATGACATCTAACAAAGACCAATAATTACAGGTAAGCCGGAAGATCTTTTTTATACTCGGATATTTGAAGCTCTACTGTAATCACAACAGAAATGGCTCTCATGATATTTCTTCCAGAAAAGACAATAGTTAGGAATGGTAGACCAGTTGGTAAGGCGCTGGACACGCAATCACCCCTTTTGGATAGCAGCGTTAGGCGCTGGTTCGATCCCGGTGGCAGGCACTGCTTTCCTATAGACTTAACTATACCTCCAAAATCCGAGCAAAATACCCGTAGATATTAGGATAGACATGCTCGTAAAATACAGGGTGATTATAAAATAACGCTCCCTATTCGGAGTGGTCTGTAGCTTGAATGAATAATCCATATGCATCAAACATTGAGACACTTACTAACCAAGAAGGGGGGAAAGAATGGAATCATAAAAAAGACAGAATCCTAAAAAATAATCATCATAAAAAACAAACTCGTCTTTTGACCAGAATCTGAATTACGAGGCGTCGTCAATTAGGCCAATTACTGCCAACACAGCTAATTACGCCTCGTAATTTCGAACCCTGGTCAACAGACGAGTTTCTTTATTACGAAAAGGAATGGAATTATAACACAGAAACTGGTCTCGTGACCAAGGTTATAATTACGAGGAGTAGCCAATTTTGGCTAATTACGGCCAACACATCCAATTACGCCTCGTAATTTAAAACCCTGGTCAAGAGACGAGTTTGTTTCTTATGATGTCATTCTTTCTCCCCCTTCTTGATTAGTAAGTGTCTCAAAGTTTTTTTGCATTTGGATTATTCATTCAAGCTACAGACCACTCCGAATAGGGAGCGTTATTTTATAACCACCCTGTATGTGGAGTCCAAAGTCCCGACGGGCCCAGTGGCGTAGCTACATAGGGGCTAGGTGGGGCAGTGCACCGGGGCCCTCAAGCTCTAGGGGCCCCCTCGAATTAGGCATTGTTGAGTCCGGATTTTCATTTAGAAATTTTTTCTTAAATATTTAAAATTAAGATTTTAATAACGTTCTGGAAAAAGTATTATCTTAATTACATACACATTGGTATGAGTTCAGTCTGTCATATAATCGCTTTTCTAACACCAACATTTTTATAACATGTTGATGAAGCAACTTTGTAACAAAAGTGTGACGAATTTCAAATAAAATATTCATATATAATAGGCCCTAGTTTTTCACTTTAATTTACCACCTAGTTTTACCAGAGACATAACATAGAGTGGACTGCGCATTGGCAAACCTAAAGTGTCCTAAACATCTAACTTACACAGTCACATGACTGTGTCGCGTTTGGCTCGCATCTATGGCGAGTTTACCATTTGGCGAGTTTTTCCACAACGACCTGAACACAGAGGCCGACAATCTAATGTTATGATAAAGAAGCTTGGAAAGGAGCAAGGATGAATCGCTAGTATTTTAAGATCCTCTTAATAGATATCAGATTATTTCTTTGATTTTGTGAGTCTATTTAAGATTACTTGAACAATTGAATGTGGACTCTTTATTAAAAATTAATTCAAAAGAACATTAGTAGGTTGATGTAGAGTGTTGCTGTAATATAAGTTGGTAATTGACATGGTGAACATTTTCTGCCGTCTCTATAACTTTCGTTCTAACTGTCCGATTTTAAAAAAAAATCAATTTTTTTTTTAAATATTGCTTCTTCCTTTATTTCACCTGGAATAAATCAACTTTCTAAAACACATCAATATATTCCAAATTCAGCAAATGTTCTACTTTTTAAATATAAATAACTCAAACACGATTGCAAAAACAGGTTTCGTTTTGACCAAATTGTAAAAAAAATATTCTACTTCTAAGCTGTCAATGTTCAGACCATTAATTTAATTGACTTGGGCCAAAATATGTATTATAATTAGAGTTCTAACAACGTTGGTTTAATCATGGATATGATTCTTCAGTATAAAAGAGCTTTTAGAATAAATTCCCTCGATAGAAATTATAGTTTATGAAGAACACACAATTACTAAAAGTATGCAGAACTAAATAAATTTTACCCGTGAAGTGTGACTAATCCTTTTTTATACCCCTCTTTACAATTAGGAATTCACAAGCATTTGGCATCTTGCACAAAACGTTACGGAATTAAAGTACAACATTCACGATTGTTAACATGCTCAGAGATTAAAAGAATGTAATTAAATATTTATTATAAAAGCCAAAAGAGTAAAAAATACCAACAATGCTCAAAAAATCGTCTGCAAAAACATTAAAAAAAAATTCAAGCTGCCGTGATTGGTAGAAACCCACGTGACTTGGGTATTGATGGTAGTCTCCACTTCGGTTTGCTAGCTGATATTCAGGTCTGGCGACAATTTGGAATAGTTCGTAACGAAACGGTAGCGTTAAGTTGCCATATGTAGCAACCTTTCCCCTCTTGGCGATTTATGATGTTTAGGACATAATGCTAATCTGCAAGGGATGGCGGTTTTCCAGAAAAAAACAGTTTTTTTATTTTCCATCGGTTTTTCCCTAAAAAACCGGTTTTCGGTTCCAAAGGGCCTCATACAAAAAAACCGGTTTTCAGTCAAAACTGGGACCACCGGTTTTTTAAAAACCAGTTTTGGTTTTCCATCCCTAAGCTGCTTTACTATGAATGCGCAGTCCACTCTATGTTATGTCTCTGAATTTTACCTCAACTCACTGAAGCATGGACTGTTCACCAATTATGTGAGGAAATAATGAACAAATATGGAGTGCTAGAATGAGGCCCAGTGGCTTAGTGGTAGTACTTCACATTACCACACCACAGGCCTGGGGATCGAATCCCGGATTGGACGAGGTTGACCCATCCTTTCATGGTCGATAAAATGGGTGCCAAGAATGCTTGGGAACTAAACACTGGGGGTACTGCGTGAGGCTAGGTTCTGCGTATGCCTAGCAACCCAGATTAAGTCACGAAAGCTGAAATGGGCACACCAGGCCATTGCCCAGCAGTGGGCTGTTGCCCTAAGTTGTGTTGGAGTTTAGTTTAGGAGTGCTAGAATGCAACCTAATGGAAGTATTTACAGCAATGTTATTATTCTTTACAATTCCTGTCACTTTCTGCAGCAGCTGAAAGGTCATTTAGCAAATAAAAAATAATAAAGATTTATTTAAAAAATAATATGGGCCAAACTCGACTCCGACATTTATCACTAATAGCAATTGAAAACAAAACCGCATCTAGCCTGATTTGAACGAAATCATTGATACTTTTGCGAAAAATAAAGGTGGGAAAAAATTGTAAATATAATTGTTTTTTAATAAGTTGTCAAACCCGACCTTTATATAATAAACCCTTGAACCTTCTCCATTTCGTTTTATTAGCCAAACCTACACTAAGTATATATTAATTGCTGTAATCTCGGTTGTTACTGTTTAATTTTTTTATTATCTGCCCTGCAGTGCACAAAAAAGAGGATAAGTAGCTTAGCACATTTAAAGTATTGGTATATTTGATATTTTTATTTAGGGAAACCTAATCAATATACTTAGCAGTGGGATAAGGGCTGGGGAGCCCAGTCCGTTAGGCACTCGCTTAGCATGCGAAAGGTCCGAGGTTCGGGTCTGGACATAGCCATAATAACTGCCGACCTATAAATGGCCCGCGCAGCCAAAAATGTCCGACTTACAATATCCCGTTTAAGGGAGCGCACGTTAAAAATCTTTCCAAGTCCTAAAGCTGCGTACGATGTTGCCCTTAACGGTAGCGTTGGGTGCCTATTCAAGTGTCGGCTCTTCACTTGGCTGTGGTTCTAAATTACGACGCCCGTCACCAACAGCACTCTTGTAGCACTAGTGCGACGGTAATTCAAACCTAACATAGCAGTGGGGCCCCATTTTTTGATTTGCCCCAGGGCCCTTGGTTACCTAGCTACGCCACTGCCGACGGCATTCGTGTATGATAACTCTTCGATGTTTCGTTGGGTGCTTGTTCATTTGTCGACTTCGTCCACTTAACCAGGGTTCTAAATTGCCGTTAATTGACTGTGTTAAAGCTCCGAAAGGAGGCTAGACATAGACGGAATGAAATCCTTAAAGTGCAAATTAGCATTTAATTTGAATTCGGTTTGAATTATCGTCGCACTAAAACTACACAAGGGCTATTGGCGACGGGTGTCGTATTTTAGAACCACAGTCAAGTGACGAGCCGACACCTGAATAGGCACCCAAAGCAACCGTCAAGGGTGACATAGTACGCAGCGTTATGACTTTGATGGATATTTAACGTGCACTCCCTTCGTCTCACATTTTGGGCTGCACGGGCCGTTTATAGGTCGGTAGTTATTTTGGCGATGCCCCGACCCGAACCTGAGACCTTTCGCTTGCTAGGCGAGTGCCTGACCAACTGGGCTCCCCACCACTCAGTTTGCAATTAAGGAATTCGTTTATCTTATAAAATTGGCGTGTATCGATAAAGGATTTCAACTTCCCAAACACGGGACCTCGGAACTGCTCGACCGAAAAATTCTGGTCGATTCTCGGCCGGATTGATTTTTCATTTATGAATCGATTCTTCCCTTCTTCCCGAATGGTTGTCTGTGGAATTTGAATGAACCATTAAAGGGAAACATCCGAGTTGTTTCACGGGGAAGAATCGATTCCATATCAAAATGCATGAGAGGCTGTTTATTCCAACTCGGCGGGAATTCAATCGGTCTCTTCTGATTCATGAATAACCCGAAAAGTTTACGTTATGAATTGGTTTGATAGCCGAGTTCAGCCAAACGATATTCAGTGCCAGGTACCGCCTTATTTTTAAACCTCTTAAGACCCGAGCAAAATCCTACACGTATATTTTTAATTTAAACGTACTTTTCATACAAATATATGTGTTAAAAAGTATGTTTTGCAAAGACATTTAAAAAAAATATGTTTAATAGTTACTGAGAGACACACCCTAATAAGCGCTGAAAATACACTTTGTGCTACAAATGCAAAACAAAAGGCTGTATCACTTATTTGTAGTTAACATATTATTTTATCAATGTTTTTATTTCAAAATATCTTTAAAATTAACTAGAAGAACTTTTAAAAAACCATTTTAAAATTTTTTTTTAAAAAATTAAGAACTATCGTATTGACAATCGTTCAACTTTTTATAAAAATAAATTATTAATGCTTGTATTCAAAGGCTCAAAACTGATATTTGAATCTCTTCTATCGGACCAGGTCAATTTCGGAACTAATTAACTTGTTAATTGTTTGTGGGATGATTTTAAAAAAAATTCCCCATCTGGGGACGCCAGGTAGCAAGAGGTTAAATTTTGTGAATACATAGGTTTTATTTGAAACGAATATTCTCATAACCCATGCGACAGAATTTTTAAATTCTATTTAACTTTTTAATCATTAACAATGAATCTGGACTCTTTATTTATACAACACCCCTTCAAAATGTTCTTATTTAAAAAATTTGAAGTTTGTAAAGTTTCTTCAAAAGAATAATGAAAAAAATTATAAATATACAACTACAAACTTTGCCATGGAAAAAAAGAAAGGTATACTGATGCAAACTTTGCAACAGATAATTTAAATCATAATAAATCAACTCCGATTCGCAATAGTCTTAGGATCTCATTTCAAGACCATTATTCACACGTCCTTCTCCAAACAGATCCCGAATACCCCAACATTTAAAAAACTTCTCCTTCACAGGGGATCTTGTATGAAATCCTGGTTCTTGAAACCGCGTCGCCGCCCGAAACAGAAGAAATCCGAAATAATAGAAAACAACCTCTTCATGTGGATCTGACGGAGGAAATTGAAGGGAATCCGCAGCCGCAGAAGTATGGATGTCAAATAAAACATCGACCTGTTCTTTTCAACCTAATCTATGTGCTGTCCCAGCGTACCTTCTTTGTTATTTAAATGCAGGTAGATCCACCACAAAACTGATGCCAGACTAAGAACCACCCATACTTACATATTCTGCTGCATGTGCAATGACTGAGAAAGATAAGCAAACATTAAAAAAATTTTAGAGAAAATTTTTGAGAAGTATATTTGGTGGAATCAAGGAGGGAAATTTTTGGATAAAAAGAACAAATTCAGACATATATAAATGCTTTAATGAACCAGACATATTCAAGTACATAGCAATCCAACGAATAAAATAGGCAGGACATGTAGTTCGAAATTCGAATGGAAGACAGCAGGACTACAAAAAAGATCTTCCTTGCTGAGCACATAGCCACTCGTGTTAGATGCAGACCCAAACTCAGGTGGATAGACTGCCTGGAGGAGACCTCAAAGTCTTGAAAGTAAAGAACCGGAGGTCGTTGGCCAAGTACAGGTCGGCGTAGGAAGGACTTTTGAGGAAGGCCAGGGCCCATCCTGGGCTGTCAGAAGAAGACTAAGAACCTAACACCACAGAGGCATGAAAATAGACCAAGAAGGCAGGAGGGCTATAGAAACTGCGACAACTGCCCATATACGCAGCTTACACCAAACCACATTTTTAAATGCCCGGCAATGAGTGCCAATTTGAGAGACATTGGAGTTCTGCCATCTTTAGTAGATCTTTATGATATTAAAATCAAAAAAATTGCGAATGCGGTTATCAAAACACATGGTTTCATTTAACTTATCATTCACATTTCGGCAACGCCATATACACTGTTACAAATTGTGTGCTAGCTTTCACCATAATAATGGTTCCTAGTAGCTGCAACGGCTGTATGTATGGTGAAATGTGTCGCCATATTTCCGATATTCAGTCGAACCATTTTTCAAGTTTTGGAAACAGAAACCTGAGAAACGGTTCAACCCAATACCGAAAATATGGTGAAACACTTCACCAAACAGCCGTTGCAGCTACAAGGAACCATTATTATGGTGAAAGCTAGCACAAATTTGTAATAGTGTAAATACGACAAAAAAAATTTACAAAAACCAAAAAATCATTTTATAAAAAACGTAAACACAAAAACACGACACTCCACAAGAAGCAGGGTTTCACCGCATCTCTTCAAGAGACAGTCCATCTCTGTCCCCTGTGATTAGATCTCTTATTTCCTCCCTTGTGCCACGATCCATCGCTACTCCGGATTTTGTTTCCCTTTTCTGTCAGGTTTGTGATTAGTTTGGGACAATTCGTTTTGGCCAAGTGGAAAAGGAAGTTTGGCGGGATTTTTTTTGTTCTTTCGTTCTCTGGAGAGATGGAGTTTCTCTAAGAGTCCGGGAACCAGAGAACCGTTAACAATATGTTTGAATCTGTTCTCATTCACTGGTAGGCGCGTCATAAGTTGGATAGGTATAAGTTAATCGTTTCTGGCTGTCTAGTTTTAACTTTCTACGAGGAGCTTAAGCAAAGCTAACTAATAATCGACATTTAGAAAAATGGTCAAGTGACGATGTCGACACATTAGCGCATTAGGTTAGGTTGTAAATTTTCCGGTTGTTGATATCTATTCTCCTGATATTTAACACGGCCAAATACGTCTAGTAATTTAGAACGTTGACCAATAGACGAGGCCGGCCCCTAAGCGGGCACCCAAATCTAACCAGTAGTTTGAGGAAGACTTTAGTGCATCAATTTCTTCTGTGGATTACCAACTGTTGATTTCCCTCAAAAATACTTCGACACGAATTTATATATTTTAATAACCTTTAACAACAATGTATATAGCAAAAAAATAACAAACTCGAGTTCAAGCGATTATTATAAGAACGTATCAATAAAAATTATCAACCATATTATAAAAATTATCAACAAACAACTTCAGACGAATATTACGAAAATTATCAACAATTTCAGACGAATACAATAAAAATTATCATAACGTTTCATGTACTCATTATTATATCTTCTACGAATCGATCTAACAATATTCGATTTCGCACCTAATCTAAATTTATCATCTCACCGTATTAATAGGGTAGGGCAAGTAAATATATATTCCGGCTTGAGTGCTTGATCTCAGAGACCCACTTATAAGCCATCGTCAAGAAAGACAGACACGGAAAGAAATTTTACTGTCACAGAGAAAGGAATTAAAACAGGGTGAAGGCGGGAATCAAACCCGCGCCCGTTACAGTGCGCAGATGCTAGCGTAATGGTCCAAACCACTTGGCCATCCGGGGCTACCGTAACAACAATCATCATCCCCACTCATAGAGGGAATACGTGATATGGTGCTATGCACTTGACATTTTAAAAACTAGTAAACTATGAATATAGGGTAAACTATGAATATAGGGTAGGTAGCCAATGAATATAAAAAAATATTCATCTGGTTTCGCTAATTGGTGATTCAACACAACAAGCTCCGCCCACTACATTGTTTTACCAATCGATACCTTATTAGCTTCCACACTACGTTTATAACGTAAAAAGTGGAAGGTTTTATAACCGTTCTGTCTGTCTGTCCGTCTGTCCGTCACCCACTTTCACAGAACGAACCGCAAGTCCCACAAACAAGTGGGATACGTCATTTTGAAGCAAAAAATCAGTTTAGGCTACATTCCAAATTTCATTAAAAAATTAAATTAGAAGTTTATTTAAAATTTAAATAACTAAAAATTTAATCTACATTGAAATAACATGCGAATTCCATTTTATTCAATATTTTCACTGTTGCCATGACATCAAACGTACGAGAAACTTTATTTAAAATAAAAATAAAATACTTGAAAAAAATATTTATTTTTGTGTAATAATTCAATTTGGATTGTTGCAATAGCGCAATATAAAGTTATTTTGATGGTTCGTTATATTTTTTGGAAGAAAAATGCATAAAAAATTCGAAAATTTGCATAAAAATATGCAAATTTTCGCTTTTATTTTTAAGGCAACAATTTTAGCAATTTATTTTTTGAAATGTAAACTTGTGACTGCAAAAAGATATTTATTAAAAAAATTCCTCTCTATTCTTCTAAGTTCAAAAAAATTAGCAAACGATATAACGATTAATTATCAAATCTGCAAAAGAAGATTAAAGAAACTTATTAGTTTTTGCTTATAAAAGTTTGAATTAGAACTAGCCAAAGGCCCTATTTGGCGAATTTCTTTTTGAGGTGTTAGTGTGTTTCCTGTTGAGCGTAAAATGTTGTGTGGAAGCGGTGTAAGTGACAGATTCTGTAACAAACCAACTTGTTTTCATTACAGTGGTTATTGTTTCCATCCAAGCCCATTGTAGCGTTTAATTGTTTATTAGGTAAACCAAAAAAATCTCATTTAGTTAGCTTCTGACGTGTGTTCATTTGGTAGTGCAACCATTTTGGCGGAAGATTACCAACAGTTGATTTCCCACAAAAAGAAATGCTTCGATACAACTTTATATGCTAAAAACCATTCCAAACTAATATTCCAAAAAAATATCGGATGTTTCATGTTCCCATCACTTACGATAGGATACTTCATCTTCTACCGATCCACAAATATTCGATTTCGAACCTCATCTAAATTTATCGCCATCCCATAACCCAAGACCATCATATCCCCACGTAGATGGAATACGTGATATGATGGCAGGTACTGGATATTTTATATCTCGTAAAGCATAAAATGTCGTTGCAAGTGCTCGAGTGAACTGCAATTACTGCGAACCTGGGACTGAACACTTATTTATCGGGTATTTGGTCACCAACATTTTAATTTGTCACCAATATTGGACCCGTTGACTGTTTTTTTTTATAATTTTACAGACAAAATATACTTATAAAAAATATGGTTATTTTCTTTTTTAAAAAACAATCTGTAAAAATAAGCCGTCTCTTATGTACCAAATCTCGTAAAAACTGTCCTTTTTTAGGTTGTATGGTATCCGAACACGTTCGGAGCACTTTTTAAAAATTATGAACTGGAAAGCAACTTTGATAATATTTTTGTGTGAATGTGAACATTCTAAAAAATAAATGCTCAAAAACGACGAAATTTTCCTTAATTTTGATGATTCCGTTACTGGCAAATGCTCCGAGTTTTCGTTTCCTCAAAGTGAGGAAATTTGAACCGTCATTTTGATGCGGATTTGAATGTCGTCTAATCTAAAGAAATATTTCGTCATTTTTGAACATGTGAGTACAACAATGAAATTCAGTTTCCTCAAAATCAAAATACAGAATCGTCAAATCACGATCGTAAAAGTGAGGATTCGCGTTTACTCAAAAGTCACTTGCTAGTTTGACGAAACAATCCTCAAAATTAACGAAATGAGGCTTGAGGATTCATGAATCGTCAAAAATGAAAGTGTTATTTCTGAGAGTGAAAGAAATATATGTTTTGCAAACAAATTTAGCATACATGCCATATTTTTTAAAATTTGGTAATTTTATCCAGAATTTTCGCAATTTTTTTATCAAAAACTTCAATGATGCTATAAAAAAACAGTAATAAAATCACCAAGTTAAACTGATCAATGGAGTAATAAATTTAGATGGGCTGTGAACACGAAAGATAGGTAAGTCTCACCAATGGATTCATAAAAAATATTTCCATTTGACCTGATTTGTGCAATGTTGATAGTTTTAGCAATATTTTCTTCTCGCCCCATATGCTACATCATTATAATATCTATCCGCTCATCGTAACATATCTCTATAGTAACCATTGATGTTTTTATGGAGACTCTGTCATTTCATTGTAATTACTTGTATCGAATTTTACTTTATTGTTATGAATTGTTTTCATTTTAAAGCATTGAAAAAAACACTTTAAAAATAACCCAGTTCAACAAATAGTTCAATAAAAACATTAAAATCATCTCCACGTTAAAATTACGTCACATTGCTGCAATGCCACACACACACAGTTCAACAATAAATTGCTGTTTTCATGGTGTTCCATGAGCGCTCCCTGAGCAATACACTACAGTAGATTTAGTCAGAAGGCGGCCCAGTGGCTGAGAGGTTAACTTCCAAATCCCAAGATCACGGGTTCGAGTCCCGGCTGAGTCGTCGGATTTTCTGGATGGAAAAATCTTGCGCACGCATGTCATACGATTATGCAGCATGTAAAAAATCGATAGAAGGCCCATTTGGCTTCTCTCGGCAATATTAAATCTTGGCTTACTTTAACATACACAAATAGCTTTGATCCATTAGGAGTGTTTACATGAATCATCGAATCCATGGATTGAAGAGCAAAAAAGCAATTTTTCTCCCCATGAGATTTTCTTATAGTGTACCAAGTTGAAGTCCGTTGCCCCTTTAGTTTGACCTGTAGAGGTCTTTCAGACTAGCGAACCAATGTCCGAAATCATCTCTTTTAGAATCAACAGCCTCCAAAACTTGTATAGAACACAAAATTTCTATTACGGATTTTCGACCTCATTGCAATAGTTTCATTACCTTATACAGGGTGGTTATAAAATAACTCTCGCTATTCGGAGAAGTCTGTAGCTTTAATGAATAATCCAAATGCAAAAAAAAATTGAGATACTTACTATTCAAGAAAGGGGGAAAAGAATAGAATCATAAAAAAAACCTCGTCTCTTGACCAGGGTTCTAAATTACGAGGCGTAATTAGCTGTGTTGGCCATAATTAGCCATAATTGACTACGCCTCTAAATTTAGAACCTTGGTCAAGAGACGAGTTTGTTTTGATGATTATTCTTTTTTATGAATATTTTATGATTCTATCTTTTTTATGATTCCATTCTTTTCCCCCCTTTTTGATTAGTAAGTGTCTCAATATTTGATGCATTTGGATAATTCATTCAAGCTACAGACCACTTCGAATGGCGAGCGTTATTTTATAACCACCCTGTATTTTATATTAGGTTATTGAATGTAAAAATTCCAGTGGTTGGTTGGAAGACAGAAATTTTCACGTTTGTGAGCTTGGTCAGAGACACGCTTATCAAGTAAGACAGACACAACACATAAGTGACGGATGCTGAGGCACGACCGCCCACAAGACTTTCGGACCCACAGATTTAACGAGCAAGTGCACCGCATATACAAGGTGGGTCTTCAGTGGTATCAGTATTCAGTAGGACTCGATCGCGGGACCTTCCGATTCCGAGGACGAGACCTTAACCACTAGGCTACCCAACGCCCTTATCCCAGTGTAGTTACAATGTTATCCACCAAACGCAGCAAAGGTATCGAAACTTTGCGGAGTATTCTTATTTTTTCGGAAAACAGCGACCTAATCTGGTCATTTTATCGCGGGAAACAAAACTTTTTGCTAGATAACGAATTTAATCTATCCCGCAAATACCCAGGGGGATCACCGCGAAAATAATGAATTGAAATACAAAGTTTGGGAAAGAAAAACAAAATTAACAAGGTACCTTAAGTTCGTTTTAAAACTAATTTACTTTTACAACCTTAGTTTGTTGGCGAATTGATTACAGTAATGTAGAATGGACGACTTTGTTGAAGCTAATGTAATGAGTTGGAATTACTTTGAAATGGAGTTACAGGGTCTTGCTTAAATCTACCATTTGATATATAAAAAATTCAATTTAGTTTTTGATCCTGAAAATGAATAATTCATTTTGAATCGCGTTTGAAAAATGCAGTGTGCAACAAATGGTATAGATTTGAAATAGTGATTAAACACGTAATTTTGAAGGTTTTACAACAACTTTAATGAAAGAAAATAGAGTGTTTTTGGGATTAAAAAGCATTTAGTCTGAGTTTTTTTTAATGGAAGCGTTATAGAGACCCAGCTATTTTATACAACATATATTTTTTACAACTATTTTTGTTCTTCGTTTAAAAAACGTGATTTGTTTAACCAAAGATGTGGAAATTAAATCATGTACGGCGTCACTGGGTCTCAATAACGCTTCCATTAGAGAAAAAAATTCTAAATTTCAATCCCCAAATTGCTACGCATTTTTTTTTTAATTTCTTTTTGCTTGAATTATGTCCTTTTGTAATTTTTATAACTAATTTTATATACGACGTTTGGAAAAAGTAATTAATATAATCACATTTTTGGAATGTGTTAAATCTAAAATACGTAATTTAGGTAAACCGCAATTTCAAATTTTCAATTGAAGAAAGAGAGATGGCCATTTTCTGCAACCTACAAATGCATGGCTCAGTCAACCAAATGTGTCGTGTTCATCTAAAAGATTTTGAAAATTTTTAATTTCTTCACTAAAATTAGTGATCTTAATAAACAAAGATGTCGAACTTAATTTATCTAGAAGACGTCATTTAATTGGGTTGTTTCACGGATCTGGCAACTGCTCCGCGGTCTTGTTTTCATTTTTCCTGAATTACTATTGGTTGGAAGGTAGAGATATATTCTAGTTTGTGTGCTGACCAAGATATATACTAACCTGAATATATGTCTACGAATCAATAAACCAAATAAAACAAAAGTAATTCGAGAAAAATGAAAAGAAGACTGCGCCAAAAGTTGTCGCCGTATCCTCCGTGAAATAATCCCACTGAAAAAAAATTATAGATTTGACAACCATTGAACAACCAAACACGCAAAAAACAATTAGTAGATTAATAACATCATTTAGTAGATTAATAAGGATTATGAATTCAATTCATCTAGCACACATGTTTTGGGCTACCAAGTGTGTCACATTTTTCCATCTAAAGTACGTAGTACGTTTGTACAACATTTGCAACCAAATATTGATTTGTACGGCCATTTTCCGACATCTTTCGTTACTTCCTAAGACAAAGCTGATTCTGAATGCAGTCTAGTGGAAATGTGCCTTCAGCATTCGCATCTTTAATCATCCCTTCCTGTAATGGAAGGGTGGAAAAATCGAAACAGGGGTCATTTTTCTTCGTCCGAAGCCTGCGCTTTCCTTTTCCAACCCTGAAGGAATAATAATTCAAAAGAAAAGAACATTAGAGGTATAAGTTTGCAGAACTTTTGTAAAACAATTGATTTTTGTTGTTGTATTTCTTGAAATAAATCTGCGGCCTTTTTTGTTGCATTTAGAGCACAAAAAATTAGTATTTTTAGAGTATAAGGGGTGTCCCTAAGTAACTATTAAACAAATTTTTTTTATTTCTTTGAAAAACATTCTTTTTGGCATATATTTGTATGAAAATTATGTAAAGTTTTAAAATAGAAGTGGATTTTGATGCTCGGGTCCTAAGAGGTTTCGATAAGAGGCCTTCTTTTCCTTAGGGGGTGTTCTTAAGATTTTGATTTCACCATTCTAAAAATTGTTTTGTAAACAATAGTTATAACTCATTTAAAATATTTTTCAGCAACCCACTAATTTAACCAAGCACGAAATTATTAATTTATAAACGCCACAAAAAACGATTTAAACCAAACTTATTTTGTGAATCTATGAACAAACTCCATCTGTGTATGTTTGGAAACAGGTGAGAAATAACCCGCGATTTGTTGTTTTACATCTCTATGTTGCAAGAAATGCTTCATGTGCACCCGAGGTTTTTTTCTTGGAAGTTTCTTGGGATCAATTTGGTGTACCGAGAAATGGATATTTTCATTGCTGGAAGTAAACTTAGTTTGTTATATATTGTTATGTGACTGGGGTCTTTTTCTTAAAGTTCCATCTCAGCGTATTCATCTTCTTTTTTAAAAGAAAAGTATTATGCTATGCGTTTTCCTTATCATCTCAACAAGACATTCGAAATTTTTGTTTACTAATAAAAAAACTGACACCTTTTGCACTTATCATATAGCTAGTAAAAACTTTTTTAAAAAAAAACTTTGGTTATTTTTCTCCAATTGCCTATAATTAGCTTACGTTCATATAACTTAAAAAAAGTGGAAGGTATTATAATCGTCAGTTCCGTCTGTCTGTCCCCACTTTCAACCGTCACCCACTTTCATAACTCTAACTACAAATGATGCGGACAAGTGTGATACGTCAAAAACTTCAGTTCATCGAAATTGGAATACATTGAAAATTTCAAAAAAGATTTCGAATTCGAAGTACTTCAATTTAAAAAAAAACTGCAAAATTTAATGCGCATTTAAAAAGCATAGAAAGTCATTTTTATTAGAACTAAATCACTATTGCCTCTCGCAACAATCGCTAGAAAAACTTTAATAACCATCGTGTAGTTCTAGTGCGACGATAATTCAAACTAAACATAGTGTATCACTAATGCAACAATAATTCAAGCTATAGTCCGACCAAGCTATAGTCCGACCACGCTAAGTTGGCAATCAAAATATTTTGATTGTGGACGATTCCACTTTGAATTGAGGTTTTTAAGGGGTCATAGGAGTCTTAAAAATGTGCAAAGAAGGTACACCAAAACATAGTTTGATCTTCCATGTCATTTTTGAACTACTCAATAAATGAGTATAATTTTTTAATATGTAATTCAACAAGATTTATTTATTATAAAACAAGTTTTAAAATTTGTGAAACTTTTGCCAAAACTAAAATAAATGATATTAAACATGAAGCTATTTGAACACATTGTGATTAGGCTTGCGCGGCAAATTGTGAGGTCAAAATTAAAAAAATGACCAAGAAAATTACTTTATATTGTACAAATATGTACAAACAAAGACTTATACCTAAATTCTCAGCTCAATTTTAATTCGAAGTTATTTTTAAAAAAATTTAAAATCAAATTTTTTAAATTTTTATTAATTTTTTTAGAAAAAAGTTCTTAAAATAATTTCTAATTAAAATTGAGCTGAGAATTTAGGTATAAGTCTTTGTTTGTACATATTTGTACAATATAAAGTCATTTTCTTGGTCATTTTTTCAATTTTGACCTCACAATTTGCCGCGCAAGCCTAATCACAATGTGTTCAAATAGCTTCATGTTTAATATCATTTATTTTAGTTTTGGCTCAAGTTTCATAAATTTTAAAACTTGTTTTATAATAAATAAATCCTGTAGAATTGCATATAAAAAAATTATACTCATTTATTGAGTAGTTAAAAAATGACATGAAAGATCAAACTATGCTTTGTAGTATCTTCTTGCACATTTTTAAGAGTCCTGTGACCCCTTAAGCAGAAGAAAAAAAGGATTGCCTGCTCAAGGCGTTTGGCGAGAAGAGGGGATTGTTGGTCTAGTTCAATCTATCACACCAGAGCTACACATCAGTTATCGGCGATAGAGGATTGTTGTTGATTGCTAGTAGCGGTTAACGATTACACGTGAATTTCTTTGCTTATTTGACTTGGTCAATAATCGATTAACATATGTGCATATTTGATAATGAAAGAACGATACTTCATGCGAAAGAGAAGAATATCGTACATAATGTTTAAAAAAATTTCAAAATAGAAGCCTCTGCCGAAAATTTTTATTAATTTTTTTAGAAAAAAGTTCTTAAATAAATTTCTAATTAAAATTGAGCTGAGAATTTAGGTATAAGTCTTTGTTTGTACATATTTGTACAATACAAAGTCATTTTCTTTGTCATTTTTTCAATTTTGACCTCACAATTTGACGCGCAAGCCTAATCACAATGTGTTCAAATAGCTTCATGTTTAATATCATTTATTTTAGTTTTGGCTAAAGTTTCATAATTTTAAAACTTGTTTTATAATTAACAAATCCTGTAGAATTACAAAAAAAAAATTATACTCATACATTGAGTAGTTCAAAAATGTCATAAAGATCAAACTATGCTTTGTAGTATCTTCTTTGCACATTTTTAAGACTCCTGTGACCCCTTAATAATCTGTTTCTTAACCTAAAAGAAATATGCGCCCAAAAGCAATGAATCCCCAAACATAGTAACTCTTGCCCAAAACCAAAGCCTTCCTTACCTTTTTGCAAAGGGGACTGGTCCACAATCAAAATATTTTGGTTGCCAAGTTAGCGTGGTCGGACTATAACACAAGCAAATATCCGGTCTTAAAAATAAGCCAAGTTGTACATCAAGTACACGTGACTTAGGAAGTCATCTTTAGGTCAGTCAATTCTCATTATCTCTTCATTCCAAGTATTTGATCTCGTGCTAATAGATGATGATACGATTTGCTGCATGCATCGGTCGATACTGATGTGATTACCGATGAGATATGGCAGCTGACTGCATCGAACTTCCATGCAATTAATCAGTGCACGCGAATGGCGTAACCTTTGGCCTAAAGTAGCGGGTTCATATTTCTAGCTCCTTAAGAGCCAAGGTGTACGATAAATAATTTTTCAACAAATTTCGAGTTTTAGGTTCCACACTACGTAAATAACGTAGAAAGTGGAAGTTATGATAATCGTTCCATCCTTCCTAATTAAAGTGGTTTTCAACCCCATTTTACCATACTGATCACCCCAACTTTAACAAAATATAGGGTGGCGAAAATAAAAGTGGCCCGGCTTAGAAGTAATGGTAGTACAGAAAATGCTGCAAATTCAAAACACAATGCTAAAACAGGTTTTGCCATGTGAAGGCCATTGATCGCTTCAATATTAAGCCCAAACAGACATTTGGCGAATTATTTTCATATCCCAATTTCATGGTACATGTTAACCATTTTCATAGCACAAGCTACAATTTCAACAATAATCTGTGATACATCAAAAAGTTCAGCGCATTGAAATTAGAAAACATTGAAATTCTCAGAGAAAAAATCGAATTTCAAGTACTTCAATTTTCTAAAATTATTATTAATATTACATAATTATTCTTCAGAATATAGATTATTTTATCATACTATTTAAATAATTATTGAATTTGCGAAACAAAATAAATGCACTACAAATGTAGTGTATAAGTTTAATCTATTTTAATCCTATGATTATACGATAACTTCGATAAACTTTAGGGGCATTCTTTCTATGTATCACGCAAACCGAAATAGTCTTTAGAAATTTCAATTAATTTTGATAGGGGGACATTCCATATCGTGCAAAACACAAGGCAAAAGGCCCACATTTACTGGGCTGGAGAAAATATACACTGCGGGAAAAAAGTAGAAGGACACTAGTTTAATTTGGATTAATTAATCATACACAACTAATTTTTATTAATTATGTTGTATCAAGCGTTTTTACTAGTGGATACCTGTATCTACATAAAATAAAAAGTACACATTTGGAAAAAAAAATGCAATTATTAAAAAAAATAAGTTATGACATTGTCATAATCTGAGAAAAAAGTAGAAGGACACTTCCAAAAATTTGGTCTACAATTTTGATTAATAATTATTTTTTCTTCCATTGGCTCGAATTACCTCAAATACCCTGTTTGGCATCGAACTATACAAAAATTGAATTTCTGTTTTGAAACAATTGTCCCATATACAGTAAAATTATTTCTGTAGTTCAGCTACAGATTCAAACTACTTTTCTCCCTCGTAAACACTGCGCACAATCATTGACCATATGTTTTTTACAATGTTAAGATCAGGAATCTTAGAGGGCTATTCCAAAATGCGAATATTCTTCGCTGCGAACAAATTTTTAACACCATTTGTAATGTGAATTGAAGCTTCATTTTACTGAAAAATCCAATAATCTCCCCCGAGCTAAGTGTCCTAATTAAGAAAATTCGAGTTTAAAATTTGGATGCAATCTGCATGGTTCTGTCTACTATTTAGAAAGACTAGACTTGTCCTACCTCAATAGCCAACTGCTAACCAAATCATTAGACTACGTCCTCCTATTTGTTGAGTAGAATAAGTCTTTTCTCCATTATCGACACAGTGCCAATTGCCAATGGTATTGATAGCCACCTGGGCCATTCAAGTTAAACTTTTTCTCATCAGAAAATACAACTGAGGTCCATTTTTGACGAGGAATTCATTTGACCTTTTTATGTATTTCTACACAGTTCTTTTAGTAACATGTATAATCCCTGATTGACATTGAGCAGCCTTACTAAGGTTACCACCTGTATTTTTGAGTTCACGAATGATTTTTGGTTTACCTTGGTTGTGTAAGTTTTTTGGGTCTTCCTGTCTTTTTGTTTCTTAAGTTACTTTCAGGGTTTCTCATAAAGTTCGAAACAACATTTGGACTAATAGATAGCTGCCGTGCAATCCTTCTAATACACTTTCCTTCATTTTTATAAGCAAATATTTGGCCCTTCTGGAACTTACTTAAAGGTTTTCCTCTTGGCATTCCAAAACTAACAAAAACTATGAATTTCTAACTAAAATCTGAATTCTTGATAAAAAGACAATAAATGAAGAATAGCACATTAACCTTGACGTTTTCCAGAAGCTTCTACATCGATTTTCCGGATGTGTCCTTCTACTTTTTTCACAGACCAAACGTAGTTATGTTTTAAATTCTAAACCTAAAATAGTAGTAGGTTAAATTTTTTGACTTAACATAAATTAAAATACTAACAAAACAACCTCTTTATGAAATCATGTCAAAATCCTTTAAAATAAAAGCAAAATGTAGAAAAAATGACTGTCCTTCTACTTTTTTCACACAGTGTACCAGTATGGCGAACCTCGCATATCATTTACCTATTTGTGGAACGAAAGAGTTAAATAGTTTTATACTCTGCCTACGGAGAAATAATGAGGGGTCGAGTGTAGCGAGTAGCATTTCATGGGAAACTACTCACCTGTGTTTCGCAAAGTGCCTTGCATTCAACAATTTATGAAACAGTTTCACGAACTTAGATGCAGATCTAAAGTGATGGGTTAACCTACACTCTTAAAACAAACGAGTGAAATCCACTCCAGTAGGAGAAGTGCATTTTCGACACTGGAAAGGAGTGAATATTAAATCAGACTGAGTTAAAATCACTCGTTTGGAGTGATTCTGTCGGAGGTTTAACACACAAAGGATCCACTCCAAGAGGAGAAGTGCATTTTCCAGACTGGAGGAGTGAAAATTACTCAGACTGAGTTGAAATCGCTCGTTCGTTTTAAGAGTGTAAAGAATCGTGTCCGGATGTGGTTACTTTTCAAAATCTCGCCAATTCGAAATGACAACAAACAAAATGGCCGACCAAGAATGTAAACTTTTACATAACAAGACGAATCCATTAAATTGCATAATCTATAATAATAAAAAAAGAGTCTGTCTGTCTGTCGGTCTGTATGTCTGTGTGTATGTCTGTGGATCGCAAAAGACCTACTTAGACTGCTCTAAAAAATTCGAAATTTTTAATATAGATTCCTTTTAATACCTGACACCTGGCTTAGTTTTTTCATATTTGATTGTGATTTTTAATTAATATAATTAGTTTTAAGAAACGTCTTCCACGTGGGATTGCGGGACCATAACAGGGCTTGAAAATACATGGACCGGGCCGAAACGGGGGCTTGACGCCATCCTCTATTAGTTTGATTGATTGAGTTTGGTTGAGATATGCGCTCGCCCGAAGGCTGCTTCATCCTCTATTAGTGTTTGCTTTTTTTAAGTGCGCATGCGCCAACACGAATTTAATTTTGTTTTGATTTTGATTGTATTTTCACGAGTAAGCATGCCTCTAAAAGGAAGCAATGCGAAGTTAACGGGTTCCCAGTAAGGCGGGACCATACTGCTAGTAAATTTATAAAAAAAAACTCAGAACATTAAAATTCCGAAGAATTTGCCGGGTCCGATACTTCAGGTTAACCTAGTGATGTGTGGCGCAATTAAAAGTGGCTCCGGCATGGAACTAGAATGCAGGGAGATGCTTGGCGAGAAAAACTATTGAAGCCGTCTGAAAGCCGCCAAGTCCAATTCATAAACTATTTAAGAGTTCACTTGGCAAACTTGCTTTATCATGGGTTGGTTTAGTTGTTACTGGATTAGAGCTGCACATGGACTATTGGCGAGTTTAGATCTTAGTGCGAGCTGTGTAAGCGTACACTCGTAAAACAAACGAGTGAATTTAAATCAATCTGAGTAATTTTCACTCCTCCAGTCTTGAAAATGCACTTCTCCTAAAGGAGTGGATCCTATGCGTGTTAAACGTCCAACAGGCCGCCCCGGTGGCACACTCGTTAGGATTCTGGCCTTTGGAGCTGCTGGGGTCGGGGTCGAATCCCGGTCAAGCATGGATGTTTGTGACCGTCAATAAATGTTGTTATTTGTCTATGTGTTTGTGTCGTCTCTTTCTTTGTGTGTCTCTTGTGCTTGTGTCATTTCTGGGGCTTAGTACAATAGACTTAAAGTCGCAGTGCTTGGCGATCTTGCCCCCCACCAAGAAAGTCAAAAAGTCAAAAAAAACTCCAACAGGATCACTCCAGACCAATGATTTTAACTCAGTCTGAGTTAATAGTCACTCCTACCCAGTGTCAAAAATGCACTTTTCCAACTGGAGTGGATTTCACTCTTTTGTTATAAGAGTGTACGTTGATCAGATCAGTGCACACAGGTGAAGATGGTATAGTTACCGGCAAATAGTTGGCCAAGCGTTTGTTTGGGCTTAATATTGAAGCTATCAATGTCTTCACATGGCAAAACATGCTTTGCATTGGGTTTGACTTTTCAGGATTTTCTGTATTATCCTTACTTCTAGGCAGGGCCACTTCTATTTGTGTAACCCTGTATTTTGTTAAAGTTGGGGTGAGCAGCATGGTAATATGGATTTTACACTGCGTGAAAAAAGTAGAAGGACAGTCATTTTTTCTACATTTTGCTTTTATTTTAAAGGATTTTGACATGATTTTATAAAGAGGTTGTTTTGTTAGTATTTTAATTTATGTTAAGTCAAAAAAATTTAACCTACTACTATTTTAGGTTTAGAATTTAAAACATAACTACTTTTGGTCTGTGAAAAAAGTAGAAGGACACATCCGGAAAATCGATGTAGAAGCCATTGGAAACCGTAAAGGTTAATGTGCTATTCTTCATTTATTGTCTCTTTATCAAGAATTCAGATTTTAGTTAGAAATTCATAGATTTTGTTAGTTTTGGAATGCCAAGAGGAAAACCTTTAAGTAAGTTCCAGAAGGGCCAAATATTTGCTTATAAAAATGAAGGATAGTGTATTAGAAGGATTGCACGGCAGCTATCTATTAGTCCAAACGCTGTTACGAACTTTATGAGAAACCCTGAAAGTAACTTAAGAAACAAAAAGACAGGAAGACCCAAAAAACTTACACAACGTGATCAACGAAAAATCATTCGTGAACTCAAAAATGCAGGAGGTAGTGTTAGCAAACTCAGAGTCAATCAGGGATCACACATGTTACTAAAAGAACTGTGTATAACTACATAAAAAGATCAAAAAAGTTCATCTTTAAGAAACGGAAACACCATCCAAAGTGGAACGAAGGACACATTAAGAACCGACTGCAGTGGGCTAAAGACCACATGTCATGGAGTTCAGAATGGACCTCAGTTGTATTTTCTGATGAGAAAAAGTTCAACTTAGATGGCCCAGATGGCTATCAGTACTACTGGCACTATCTCGATACTGAAGAAGAGACTTATTCTACTCGACAGATGGGAGGAGGTAGTGTAATGGTTTGGATAGCAGTTGGCTATGGAGGTAGGACCAGTCTAGTCGTTCTAAATGGCAGACAGAACCATGCAGACTATATACAGACTCTAAACTCGAATCTTCTTCCTTATGGCACTGAGTTAGGGGGAGATGATTGGATTTTTCAGCAAGACGGAGCATCAATTCACACTGCAAATGGTGTTAAAAATTGGTTCGCAGCGAACAATGTTCGCATTTTGGAATGGCCTTCTAAAAGTCCTGATCTCAACATTGTAGAAAATATTTGGTCAATGATTGTGCGCCGTGTTTATGAGGAAGGAAAGCAGTTTGAATCTGTAGCTGAACTACAGAAATCATTAAACTGTGTATGGGAAAATTTTTGCCAAACAGAAATTCAATCTTTGTATGATTCGATGCCAAACAGGATCTTTGAGGTAATTCGAGCAAATGGAAGAAAAAATCCTTATTAATCAATATTGTAGGCCAACTTTTTGGAAGTGTCCTTCTACTTTTTTCACAGATTATGACAACGTCATAACTCTTTATTTTGAAAAGTGTACTTATTTTTTCAAATGTGTACTTTTTTATTCTATGTAGATGCAGGTATCTACTTGTAAAAACGTCTGATGCAAAATAATTATTTAAAAATTGTTGTATGATTAATTATTCTAAAATAAACTAGTGTCCTTCTACTTTTTTCACGCAGTGTAACCTCTTTACTTCGGAGCAAAATCTTAAACTAACCAAACTAATTTTTAAAAAGTACTTATAGTCTTGTCAAATTTACCTTAAATATGTTCATAGCATACATTAGCTTCATAACTTTGCCCATAAAGTCAACAGGCTATACTTCATCTTGACATATTCGCATATTAAAGAGTAAGAACGGTGTTTTTACTTTAAAACGTGCCCCCGTTACATGACATTAGATGAAAGGGTCCAAAGTGCAGCGTGTAATATGAATAAAGTATGACAAGAGAGATTTACTCAGAAGAAAATCTTAATAATGTCGTTCAGTTTGAAAGCGGAATATTCCCTTTTGGAACTTGATATAAATGGTTATGGAATGTAGTTAAGAATATAAATAAAGATTCCGATCAATACAGGGGAAAAAAGCTTTTCGAAAGTATCAAAAGATTTGTTTGAAAATCTTTTGCAGATGAACATGCATATAAAAAAATTCTCCTTCAAAGAATGCCCAAACTTATGAAATGTACCTCATAAGAAGTTCCTTTCGTACGGTATATTATTGAATCATCGCATCGTGAAAACAATGTAACATGAACAACTAAATAATAATTTCGACATGACAATGTAACAAAAAGAATAAAATAATTACTTGGACATAATGAATAACTTGGACATAATGTAACAGGAACAGTGAAATAATAACTTCGAGATAATAATGCAACATGAACAATGAAATAATAATCTCGAGATAACAATGTCACGGGAACAATGAAATAATAATCTCGAGATAACGATGTAACATGAACAACAAAATAATTATTTCGACATAACAATGTAACGTGAACAATGAAATAGTAATTTCGAGGTAACAATGTAACATGAAAAATGAAATAATAATTTCGAGGTTACAATGTAATATGAACAATGAAATAATAATTTCGACATAACACTGTAACATGAACAATTACTTTTAACATAACAATGTAATATGAACAATGAAATAATTACTTCGACATAACAATGTAACATGAACAATGAAATAATAATATCGACATAAAAATTTTACTTGAACAGTGAAATAATAATTTGTGCACAACAATGAGAAAATAATGACGAAAGAAATTCATACTGTGGTTTGAAAAAAAGAGATGCATCGTCGCTAAACGATAAAAAACAATTATAAAAATTTATTTGAACAGCAAAAAGTTTTTTTTAAACGTTCCTTATTAAAAGAGTTAACCAATAAAATTGCAATATTGTTCAGCAACCAAAACCACAACCGAGAAATCAATAACGAAAAACAGCTGATTGACAAGGGGTGGGGATTTTATTCTGCAGATATACAGCTTCTTAAAAAAATGTCTAGTATAACAAGCTCACAACCCATGATCCTGACCAAATCAAACTTCGAAAAAGATGTCGAACCTTCATGCATTGTTGTACCTGCATATGTCTTCCAAAAAGCAACAAAATAAACCGTCCGCTGCTTTCATTACCATTTATGAATATAGCCTCAACCATGGAGTTCAGAAGAAGATGTAGATGCTGCCGTGCGAAAACCAATTCAAAACTGGTTGACCAATTGAAGCCATCGATCGCTTTGTAGTAAGCCCGAACGAAGTATTTGGCGCTATCCTACAGTGGAGTTTGTATGGGCTTACTACATCGGTTTGGCGATTTTTGAGTATCTAATAAGAATTATCATCACAGCGCATTTTTCTTACCTGTGAAGGAAATTACTACCATCTTGTACAAATTAAGATCTCGTGATGCAACCTATAACTGCGCAAACAGCCATTTTCTTATTTTTGATTGACGCTTCACAACTTTTCCATAGAATTAATTTGCCATGTTATCTCATATTCACCCGATATGGGAATCATCATAACATCCTAACAACATTTGACATCGGGTTATTTAATTATTAATTGATAATTTTTTTAAATACTGTCACCATCTACTGTGTATTTTTAGCAATTTAAAACTTCAAAAATATATAATTAAATAACTAGATAACGTTTTCCTTTCAAATTTGTTTCATTTCTATTTTATATTGATCCACACACAAAAACCTGGGGAAAGGGGCTAACATGGCAAAGCAATACTACTGAGGAAGTTGTGATTCTAAAACTAATGTTTGGTCTCCATAGGACTGACAATCCCTCTTAAAGCATAAAATGATGCGTTTAAGCATGAACTAACATTGAGTGAGCTGCTTGTATGGGCTTACTACGGTTGCTTGGCGACTTTCTGGCGACCTCACTTAGTTTCTCGCCAAAGCATCTCCCTCGTCTTCTTGACTCTACAAGCCCCAACACGTCCAGTAACATTTACCGGGCGACGTAACAAGGAACGACACGGAAGTCTCTTTTTCACCCACAACTCTCAAGGCAGAAGGTATTGAAAGTGACTCCCTTTCATAACAAAGAGGACTTGCAGCTAGATGTAACCATGGCAACTTAGGAGGAAAGAAACTGGATTGTGTGTATGTTAGGATTGGGTTTCGTATTTTATCTTGTATAGAAGATATTATGCATAGAATTTGCGGTTATAGATATTAAATAAAAAGAAAAATTAATACCGTAAAAGTGCAAATTATACGTTTTGACTCATATTGGGTAGATAGGCTGGTACAAGCTCAAAAGAATTAGGGGAATGCATGATGGTTTGAACCCTTTCACCACCAATGATTCCATTTGGAATCATGAACTTGCAGTTTTTTTTCTCACTAAGTTGAGCTCTCACTTACCTATCGTTAGATGGAAGAATTATGTCATTTGAAGAATTAAATAACATTTTTTGTAATAAAATAAAAATATGAAAAACGGGGTAAAATAAAATTCACTCTTAAACAATGTTATGAAATAAATTGACATTAAATTCTTCACGGTTTCATTCTCAGATGTTTAAAAATTGATTTTAACTTTTTTTTAGCAAATAAAGTTTTGAAAACGCTGTTGTTATTTATTTATTCAAAAGTTATGATTCCAATTTCTCCCCTTAAAGTTGTATTAAAATATTAAGAATTTTTTTCACTTGTTTTCACCATTTCATTAAGGATGCATAATGAATCCATTCCACAAATTTTAGATGTTTGGAATAAAAAATAAAAAGTAAAAACTGAAAGGATTAACAAGAGTATGCAAAGTACTCCCCTAATTGTTTTGAGCAGTGTATTTTCCGCCTTGTGCCTACTTGTTCAGAGACCCGCTTATGAACCTTTGTCAAGTAAGACACAAACAGGCCGGCCCGCTGGCTCAATGGTTAACGTGTTAGCCCATGGAGCTGGTTAGCTCGGGTTCGAGTCCCGGTCATGGCATGGATGTTTGTGTCCGTCAATAAATGTTGTTATTTGTCTATGTGTTTGTGTCGTCCTTCTTTGTGTGTCTCTTGTAACTGTCTCTTCTGGCGAGCTGGGTAATGGGCTATAAAGCCTACACTCTCCCTTCTAAAAGGCGCAATCACTGTCATTTGTCATTTGTCAAGACACGAACAGACAGAATTTTTATCGACACAGGGAAAGTACACCCAGGGCGAAGGCGGGAATCGAACCCGCACCAGATACAGACTGTTAGCGTAATGGGATGTCATCAAACCCGCTAGGCCAGCCGGGCCAATGACTCATAGTGGCTTTGAAACCGATGCAACCGCAATCACAAATACAATACAATAATGTGGGTAAGCGCTACGCAATAAAACTCTATTGCAAACTAACTAACAAAAATATTGCTGACTTATAAGACTAAACATGACTGACTAAAGATGAAATGCCGCCCCGGTGGCGCAATCGTTAGGCCTCCAGCCGCTGGCGAGATACAAGGGGTGGCGGCATTGCCCGAGGTGGCGGGATTCCCCTACCCTCTGATATCGTTTTCAACAGATCCGAGTGCAAAATTAAAATTTAAGCCGCATTTTCTCGTTTCCACCTTTTTGTCACATATAGCACGTTCTTCCACTAAGCTCTTCAATTGGGCTGTCACTAAGACATAAATAAAACTTATTTAAGAAGAAATAAAGCTGTGATAAGGAAAATTCCTTATTCAGATTTTTTGACAAAATTACATTTTTTCCCCATCAAATTATAGTTACTTTTTTACATTTTAGTACATTTTTTAGACAAAATGGAGGATAACGTCTTCATATTTTTTTTTACAAAAAGTTTCTTTGAGACAGGAGAAAAGCAGTTAATTAATAGCACTTCGAAACAACGTTCTATAAATGTATTTTAAGTACCTTATATTTAAAAGACGTTTTTCTAACAAGATTAATTTAATTTCGACTTGCTTTCTCGTCCACCTGAATCGACAGACATTTAATATCACGAAAAGTATGCTGTCAAGCAAAACTTCCTTTTAAAATACGAATATTTAGAATGAGGGATTAAAATGAAATCCTCTCTTTGCAAATCACTTTAATTAAATTTATTTTCTGTCGCATCACTTTGAATTGCTTTAGAGTTAATTACTTTAACTTGTTGGGTAATTCATGATTTGTTTAAAACTGGGATCTAGAAATGTTTGACAAAAATAAAGAGAAAGGTTTATACATTCATTTGGCAAAATGCGAGATATATTATTTTTTACTCTTTTGAATTGATTGGTTTATAAAGCTTCTATAACTGCTCAGATTAAAGCAATTTATATTTTACTTTAAAATAAAATATGCTACAGAAAAGTCTGAATTTAGCTTCGATAATAGGCTTCTAACGATAAAAAATTGAAGCAGTTATGAGCGCATGTCCTTCCAAAGCCCATTTAAAGCCCAAACTATAAATGATACAATCAAGAAAAAGATCAAGCTTCCAAATTTCTTTGAAAAATTCTAATTAGGAGTATATTTAAAATAAAAATAATTGTTGTCATTTAAATAACAGGATGTTTGCAACCACATCAATGGAATAGACTGCTAATCTAAAGTATAAAGCACCCTCCGAAAACGTCCTCAACCAGGGACCTATACCCGTGGGTTAGGTTAGGTTAGGTTTGAATTATCGTAGCACTATAGCTACACGAGGGCTATTGGCGACGGGCGTCGTATTGTAGAACCACAGTCAGGTGACGAGCCAACACCTGAACAGGCACCCAACGCAACTCCTATACCCGTGGGAAACTGAGCAATGACCGTCTACAGGACTTTCGGACCCAACAGATTTAACGAGCACGTACTCCGCATCGGTGAGTCTTCAATGGTACCGAGACTCGATCGCGGACCTCCCGAGATCGAGGTCTTAACCACAAGGCTCCCCACATCCCCCTGTATTAGTTCTACACAGAACGCATGCCTGTTCCATATTACATATTAAAATGTAAATAGAGTACGACTTCGTGGAAGGAACTTATTTCTGTTCTCAACTTTCGCCATCTACTTCCACAAAAATAACCTTAAAGCTATTTGTTATTTTTCCAAAGTTCTTTTTCAGAATATTCCCGAGTCTATTCGAATTCTTCTAAGAAAACTCTTACTATTTCTATATTCGGGCCTAGGATGTTCCATTCAAAATAAACCAACTCTTAGAGGTTTTTCCTATTTTAGCTTCTCAAAAGCAAATATGAAAAATTCTTTAAATCTGTTTCTGAAGATTAAATAGCTTAAAAAAGGTGTTTTCCAGCCATGTGTAAGTTTTTAAATATAAAGTTTAAAACGTGATTACGTAAGGCAAAATATTCCATAGTGAAAACTTATTTAAACCTAATATATTAGCTAATCCGAAAATTCAGTTAATTGTTAGTCTATAATATCAGTTCAAGGGTCAAGTTAGTCTATAATATCAGTTCAAGGGGATATAAAAGTGCCAAATGACGGATGTGATGAGGCGTTACAGATCTGACGACGAAAATAATTTTTTTTTTTTCAATCATACATTAAAAATTCAAAATACAGTGAAAGGCGATGCTGATTGCTTAAGCTCATATTTACGAAAAAACAGTCACGTAATTCTGTTCTCGGTAACAAATCGAATTTTTCTAAACTTAACCGATCTTGTATACCGCTATATTTAACGGTCTTTATTGCTTACGTCATTATGAACTCCCCAACTGGTGTAAACCATTCAATGGTGCAAACCACCAATGTGAAAACTCCCCAAATGGTGTAAACCATTTGGGGAGTTTTCCATAATGACTATGTGAGAAACGCCTCTACACTCTCAGAAATAATACGCTCACTTTTGACGATTCATCAATCCTCAATCCTCATTTCGTTAATTTTGAGGATTATTTCGTCAAACTAACACGTGACTTTTAAATAAACGCGAATCCTCACTTTAACGATCTTGATTTGACGATTCTGTATCTTGATTTTGACGAAACTGAATATCATTGTTGTTTTCACATGCTCAAAAATGACGAAAATTTTCTTTAGATTAGACGAAATTCGAATCCTCATAAAAACGATGAATCAAATTTCCTCACTTTGAGGAAAGGAAAACTCGGAGCATTTGCCAGTAAATGGCATCGTCAAAATTAAGGAAAATTTCGTCGTTTTTGAGTATTCGTTTCTGAGAGCGTAGGTTAGCTAATGCCGGTCCATTTTATTTAATGTCTCTGTAGACTTCCTATGATGAATTTAGTATTTTTTCGCTTCTTACTCTTAAGGTAGGCGAATACCCAAATTTCTCCAAAATTCTAAAATTTTTACTATTGCTTTAATCGTTTCCTAATTTGGCATACTGATTTAAAATATAATGAATAATACTATTTAGGCATATTTTTTTTATTTAATTATAATTTATTTATTTAAACGGTGTTTTTCTACTAAAAAAGAGGTTTACGCCAACAAGTCTACCACATTGAATTTTCATCCTATGAACATTTATTATGTGTTAAATTCTTCATTTTGAACTGATACATGCAATGACCCTCTAGAGTTACATACAAATTACAAGAAAAAAAGATATTAAGAAAAATGTTATAAATTAACCACAAAAAAAGGATTTTTTTAGATTAACTTACACTTGGACATTTTTTAAAAAAAAAACTTGTATACTTACACCGGATGTTAGAGGTTCATGGCACATATATATTGAAATAGCATCTGTAAAAAATTTCAGGTAAATTAATGTAAAACTTTTTATACTAGAAGTGTTGGCGCAACCCCCTTTTTTAAGTTGAAAAACACCGTTTAAAATAAATCAATTATATTTAAATAAAAAAAATTGCCTAAAAAGCATTGCTCATTATATTTGAAACCACTATGCCAAATTTGGAAAAGATTAAAGTAATATTAAAAATTTTAGAATTTTGGGTATTCGCCTACCTTAAAACACTATCTCTACCTTGAAAAAAACCCTATGTAATCTCATTTCTTTCATAATAGGACTGCTCTACTTGAGGTTTTGGAAATTATCTTTTGACTGCAGTTCAAAATAAATAAAAAGCTAAGAGCATTTTCTTAAAGAAACTTGTGTTAAAGTTTATTACCTTAGGGCTAACGGGAATTTTTTTATTCTCACTTCACCTAAAAGAATGAGAAAAAATTGTTCTGAAAGAACTAAGCCTACTTTCCTCATACTGATATACTCGCTGAATTTCTTATCGATTTTTATGTCTTTACCAACGGACATATTCAGCATGTAAATACCTAGTTTTCCTTTTTTTTAATTAAATCAAATTTTTAAAAAAGGAAGAACGGCCAAAAATGCCGAAATGACTTTTTTGTGTCGAGTTTTTTCCCACGAGTGAGAACTTTAAAAAAAAATTCAAAAAAGAGATCAAAATTCAAATTAATCACAAATAAAACTCTTTATATTCTTGAAATTTTAGATATTTGACGAATTGCCTTTAGATACAAATAATAAAATGTAAACAAGTAGTTAATTTTATCACAAAAAACGTTCAAAAAAAATTTGACCACTTGGTGCCGCCTCAGTTTTTAACAATAGAAACATTGAGATTGCTATCTATAAAGCCTTACACAACCGATTCTACTTTTAGAAGATAAAAAATACTTTCATGAAAATTATTTTTAAAAAAACCATAAAAACAAATTTTATGGAAAATGATTTAGATAAAAATTTTATATTAAAAGAGAAAATCGCAAAAAAAAGTTGATGTCCGGTATACAGGACGTCAGGTTTAAAGGGAAATAAATTGTATTAATAAATTATAAGGAGTTAAATTATAAGTCCTCCATATTGTTATTGCCGGGCAAGCCTTTGCACACTCGGCATATTTCTAAGAACTAAGAGTCATATTTTGTGGCACTATCTAGGCGACTCTCACTACCAATTTTACCAGATTACAAGGAATCTGAGCTCTCTGTGAATGTTTAACACTTTCGCTGCGGCGATAACGATGGAAAATGTTCATCGATAGAGGCTGATGTGAAGTAGAAGAACATACTGTTTTTAAAACCAGTTCGTTACCATGGAAATAAACTAACTCTTCTTCATTTCCAAAAAAGTAAAAATCTTAGTTTGAGATCGCAAAATTACAAGGTTAGGTTGAATTAACGTCGCTAACTGAAGCTACACGGCAGCTAGTCAAAAAAATACGAGGAAATGTTCCTGGACTTCTCCAACCAGATAATCACCTGTTACTAATTATTGAATTGAAAGCCAATAACCAGACTCGTTTCAATGATTATTTTTTTGACTCGGAAATATCAATAAATTTTCCTAATTATTATTTTTTGGGGTTTTTTTTTAATAAAAAAATGTAATAGACTAGTTGCCTTTTTTTATAGCTAGATAGTTGAAGAGGGGAATTGCAAAATTATCCTGTCTGTAGTGTAATTCGACGTTTGTAAAAAGTGATTATCACTACAACTTTTAACATTAAATGAAAAAAAATTGTGGAATAGTTGATCGACACCCATTATAACTAAATAATGTAATGTACTTGATTTAAATTGATTATTTTTTTAAATAAAAAATCTTTTAATCTAATCTTAAATCGTGACTTACACTACAGTTACGTGTGTAACCACTAGACCACTGTGTTTAGCAAGTAATCAAACGAACTTGAACTCTTAAGAACGGTTGGCGAAATAGCACTACGAATTTTATCAGAATGTGCTGTTATCGATGAATCGGAACCACGAGACGCGCTCGCGCGTCCTCAGCATCCGACGTGTTAAGTACGCTGAGATTTTATTTTACCAAGAAAACCCAAGCCAATTGGATACTTCTGGGACACATGATTTTATTATGTTACAGAACAGTACCAATAACTCAATTTTAAAAAATGTTGACCCTAGATTTTTTTTCCTTTAGTAGTGTACACGCAACAATCGTTCGATCTAAATACAAACAACTAAATCTACAATAGCCATCTCGAAACACCGGAACAACGATGGCTAATATTACAACTCATTTTATAGCATTATATAGAAGCTATAACAACACAGGCTTCTCTTCTACAACTTCAATTGCAAGCTTTGTTCTCGTCTTGACAGTTTGGATGCTTCAAACAGAACAGTGTAACCATTGAGGTAGGTTACGGAACTCTTTTCTGAGGTCCGTTTCACATGCAATCATACGGCATTTTTTTTCCGTACTTGCGGCGCAGCATAATCTATACTCTTAAGTCAATGGAGTTTTCACACGCGATAAAGAAAATATATCAACAATATTAGTCCAAGTAGGCTAGGAATGTAGGGTTGATACATATATATTCCCGCGTATGTGCTTGATCAGAGACCCGCTTATAAACTGTCGTCAACATAGCGAACACAGAAAGAATTTTTACTGTCACAGAGAGAAAAATTACACCCAGTGCTAAGGCGAGAATCGAACCCGCACCCGGTACAGTGCGCAGACTGTTAGTGGAGGCAGCTATCTTAAGTATTTGTTTCAATATTAGGATATTTACAGTTTTTGTATTATAAAAACAGTAGTTGGTTAGCGGTTGTTGCGGTAATTGAAATGGAAGGTAGTTCAGGTGTCGACCTCCGCACTTGAACACGGCTGAAAATACGAAGTATACGTGGCTGTGTTTAAACTCTCTTTGGAGGTAAGAAATAGGAAACCCGAAACGTTCAGTAACCAATAACCGTTCAACAAAATATTGGTGGAGCCTCTCCGTGGCCGAGTGGTTAAGGCGTGAGCCTCAGGATCCAACCTTCTCAGGTTCGAATCCCACTTACTAATAGTCATCCTATAAATCGGATATCTGTACTGGAAAGAGTAGAAAAAATCCAACTCGTGACGGATGGGCCCGAGTACACTGGGACAGACGTGCTCGTTAAATCTGTGGAGTCCAAAGTCCCGACGGCGTCAGCGTACGATGTCGCTCGAAGTTTCCGTTGGGTGCCCGCTCAGGTGTCGATCTCGTCACTTGACCAGGGTTCTAAATTACGAGACGTTATTGGCTGTGTTAAAGCTCCTGACGGAGGCTAGAAATAGGCAGCCGGAAGCGATTACATTACATTACCCATATTGGTGGCCGAGAGGTGTAAACGACAAGCCTCTCACAGAGAAGGTTCTTGGTTCTGTCCCTGTCCTAGCCATACTATAGACGCATTCGTGCTTGTGGAAAAAAAATCTCTAAAAAACAATGGGGTGCCCGAGTACACTGGGAAATACCTGCTCGTTAAAGCTGTGGAGTCGAAAGTCCCGACGGCGTTAGATGTCGCCCTTAACGGTTGCGTTGGGACCCTATTCAGGTGTCGGCTCGTCACTTGACTGTGGTTCTAAAATACAACGCCCGTCGCCAGTAGCCCTCGTGTAGCTCTAGTGCGAAGATAATTCAAACCAAACCAAACCCAACGGCGTTAGCGTACGATGTCGCTCGAAGTTCCGTTGGGTGTCCGCTCAGGTATCGACCTACTCACTTGACCAAGGTTCTAAATTACGGCTGTGTTAAAGCTCCTAAAAGGAAGCTTGAAATAGGCAGCCGGAAACGATTGTAGTACACTACATTTCAACAAAATATGTTTCAGAGACATGTCTAAATTGTGGAGGTGGCGACAGATGGCAACATCTGTCATATGTGTTTGTGTGTGTCTTGTGTTGTCCTACTTGACGATGGTTTATAAGCGGGTCCTTGCGACCAAGCACACAAGCCTGAAAATATATGTCAACCAATCCAATCCAACAAAATATGTTACAGTCTTGGAGTCAAAGTATTGCAAGCACCATTTCGCCTCTAAGCAGTTACTTTGTGACAAACAATGGTTTCTATTGAACGAGTAGGAAGGGGTTTTTTTCTTCTGCGTTTGAACATAGAATTTCACTGTTAAGTTGCACTTAACCGAAGCTATGCTATTTCCGGTTCGCAAGGCCATGGTAACATGCTTCTAAAAATGTAACAGTTTTAACACCATTATTTTATAAATTTATTCAGAAAAAAATGCATCTTAGATACATTTATTTTCTTAAATTAATAAAGCTTTGCAAGTTGGAATCCTTTTTGGCTGCATTTAAATTTATGATAAACTGTTGCCTTTGTTGAAATACAGCAGAACATGTGTCGGTGTCATGATTTAGAAAATTTGTAGAGGGAGTAAAATAGACTGTCTACACTGCATTTATTAAAATCTTGTAAACTTCAGAATATTATTGAATTTTAGAATGTATATATTAAAGAGTATAATAAAGAAAAAATTGAATTATCATTTTCAAGGAATTATGAAGTGCTGCAATTATTTTATATTCCAAAACGAAATTAAAATATGCAGAGTGACACGTTTTCTTTTTTAACAGACAATTTGATTTTGATGGATATTTTTATAGACAATATGGTTTTGATCGCCGTACCTAATGTTCTAGACCAAGTGTCTTTTAGTTAACTTCGAAATAAAACGAACAGCTGAAAGTTTTAAATACATCTGCTCTTCTTTTAGAATCCAGTTTTTGATTCCTATTTTAGGACAAAGTTTAAATTACAAAAATTACAAAAAAGTTCCCTTAACTATTAACTAAATCATAACACTTTCTTTGCAGAAATTGAAAATATTCCCAAAGGAATACTCAATTTCAAAGAACATTCAGTTTAGCAAATCGGAAGAAATCTAACGGAGCAAGCCGTTAAGCTAGGAATGTTATTTCAAAGCCCATTACTTAACCTCAAAGAAAACATTGCCTTAAAAACCAAAACGTTCAAAAGAAGCAGTCCCGGCATTTAAATTTCAAAACAAATCGAATTCAAATATCCGTCACAAGCATTTACTTTCCAGAACACTGGCATTCTAATGGGGTTCTTAAAAGTCGAGTTGAGATGTTTCCTTTCTTCCTATGTTTTTCGTCTGCAATTTCAACTGTGCTCTATTCTGAACAAAATGGCAGACGAACACCATGTTCGAAAATCTAAGGAAATGGGTTTCCAGCATTTATTTTTCATCGGAAGTACTTGCCACGCGCATTTTTATTAAGGCGTCTAACATCTTTGTTTGGAAAGTGGCAGGTTTTATCAAATGTATCAAATTACAATATCGTTTTTAAATTTCAAAATAGTTTAGCTTTTCTAAAGTGATCTCAGTTTTTAAACAACTACAAAATACCGTTTCTGTTGCGTTTATCAATTACCTTCGGTGTTTTTTATTTCGTTTATGAAAGAAAAAATATTCTATTTTACTCTCAGAAATTTGCAGAGTGATATACAAAGTAAATTACTCATTTAAAAATGCATTTAGTAAAAAGAAAGAAATAAAATGTCTAAAATTATATTTGCTAATTTTGAACATTTTATACTTTCTAGTAAATTTGAGTAAAGTTTAAATCCTATTTATCTTAATTACCATCGTTTAATACTATGAATTTTTGACGTTATATTAGTTTGTAGATAAGAATTCAAAGCGCTGTGCTCAATCTACGTTTAAAACTGTAAACTCCGAGTTACGAGTTTAAACTGCCAAATAAATGTACAGACACTTTGCGGAAAGTAACGAGATATTTTTAGAGTATCTAAGAGTTCTGTTTGATCTATGAGAGTGTATGACAGATATAGATAAATCTAATTTGAAAGCTAAAATTCGGTCGATTTCATCATTTATTTCCGTACTTCATCAACTTATAAACAAAATAAACTGATATATACTAAGCCAGTGTAGAAAAATCTCTGTCTATAGGCTTATTGCCCAGTTGGTATAGCGTCTATCAGCCGAAATGGGATCGCATTCATAAAGCACTGCTTCAATTCCAGTGGCAGTATAACTGCTTTAATATAGACGGAAATATGAAGCCAAAATGGGGCCCGGATGGCTGAGTGGTTTTTAATATTACGCTAGCAGTCTGCACGCTGTAACGGGTGAGGGTCGATTCCCGCCTTCGCCCTGCGTGTACTTCCTTTCTCTTTGACAGTAAAAATTCTTTCTGTGTCTGTCTTACTTGATGAAGGCTTATATAAGCGGGTAACTGATCAAGCACACTAGCTGGAATATATATGTATCTACCCCTACCCTATGTAGCCATAAATCCAGCTAAAATACCCGAGTACAGTGGGATAGAGGCATGCTTGTTAAATATGTGGAGTTCAAGATCCAAACGTCCTTAGCGTATGATGTGCCGACTGGGTGCTGCCTACCTCCTCACTTGACCACGGCTCTAAATTTCGAGGCGTAATAGATCTGAAAGGAGTCTTAAAAAAGACAGCCGGAAACTATTAAATTACTGAATTTCCAAGTAAATAAATATCTAAAATAATTATTTGAAATTTTAGCTAACAATTTCTAATAAACTTTCCTTATTTTCACTTCCTTGAATTTATTATGCAGTTAAAACCTACAGTAAAATATGTAAAACAACTTAGAAATAAACACACGAAACAACAAACAAACTAAATAAACCGAATCTCACTTTTTAAGGTAACCATCTGGTGAATTCTCAGACTCTAAAAACAGCCTTTCAATATTTCAAACTTAAATAACTATTTTTGACAAAACTTTGCGTATCTGAAAAAGTTTCGTTTTACATTTCTTTTCGAACGGAGCTGAAAGATGTCATTTCATGGCTGTTTTTTTTTCTGAGGAGAATAAATATATATTTCAGCATCACAAAATGGAGATGCAAAGTAAAGCAATGAAACTTTTTTTATAAAAAAAAATATCTTAAATTGAGGATTGAAGCGAATTAAAAGTTAAGATAATTTTTCCAGTATGCGCATCTATTAACTTCTTTAATCGTTCTTTTGTTAATTAACCCATTAATTTTGTTGAAATATCTTCATTTAGTTTCTTTGAAGATATTTTGTTAGTAACTGTAGGAAGTAAAAAAACTGAATATATATTTCAGAAAAATGTTATTCACTTACAACAAGATGTTTGCAACAATGAAAAAACTCGTATTCGAGTAACGAGGAAACTTAAGTTGAAGTAGTTGGAAAAAGATGTTAAATAACTCGTATTTTAGCTTTCACGCAAGTTTATAAACTGCTTTTTTTTTTTAAAAAATTACTGTCTAATTCAGGTCTTTACCTTGTATACGGCTGATGTTAAAATGACCTTTTTCATGCTCCTTTTCTTTGAAACTAACCTACAAAGCAACACAAAAAAAATGCAGTGGTGGCCAAAAGTGCGGACACTTTTTGAAAGTTTCCTGTTTTTCAACATTGTGTTCCTGTAAAATATATTAGTTTTCACTTTCGGCAATTTTTATTACTAAATTCTGCATTAAATTACCTTAAATTTAATGTATAAACGATTGTATTTAAGTGAAAATTAATATATTTTACAAGCACACAAAGTTACATGAAACTTGAAAAAAGTATCCACACTTTTGGCCACCACTGTATGTGCATCATTTTTACCTTTGAACAATACACTGAAATGAGATTTTATCAATATATAAAGTTTTTTTAAATATTGTTTAAGATAATGTGTTTTTTAAAGCATTTTTACATCACAAAATTACCCAAATTTTTTTCTCTCCTTCAAATTTTGAGAAAGGCTCATCTCAGTAAGCAAAACACCCTGAAACAATTTTATTCCCTGTAAAAATTTTAAGTATATACATGAAAGAGTTTTTAAGAAAATGGTACCTAAACCTGAAAAAACACCATTCTGAGAAAAATGAGATTTAAAAGTTGAAAATTTACATTATGAAAATACTGCTGATCCATATCCAAATTAAATTAACATTTAACAAGGTTAAACTTGTCTGATAGACATACAAAATTCTTCGTTGGAAAGCTCTTGAAACGTTTTTTACATAAAATAAAAAAAAACGATTTTTTTTTTAAAAAAATTACATGGTACCGATCTGTCTTTAGTCATTTATTCAGACTCGGCAAATTTTCTGATGCTGAGAGTCATTCGTCTTGTGGCAGAATCGTGGTATTTCTCGCTGCTAATTTTGATGTTTGGATTGCAATTACTCTGAAAGTCTACGTGGATGTAAAGTATGCCGAAATTAAATTTAGCTTTAGATTAAGTTAAGGGGGTTCGGTATGTTGTATATCGGTAATGTTAAATTGGGCAATTGCAATGTACAGCTGTGGAAATAAAAAAGTACCCACTTGAGGTTATTTCCTCCGTTATTCATCCTAAAGATTCGGACCTTTTTGACATTGTGAACAATTAACATTCTGAGTTAATTGCATTACTCAAAATTTGCATAAGGGGCAATCTTCATATTAAAAATGTTACAAACTTTAAAATTTTCAATAGCAACACCCCTTTTTGAATCCATATTTCAAATCTCTGACCTATGTTAATACGAAATGCCAAATTTTGTTAGTTTTTAAGCATTATTAGAGGAGTTAGAGAAGTGCAAAGTTTAGGTCCCATAATGTTAAATGAGTTGCACATAAAAAACTATCCCGATCTATAAATAATTAAGATAATGAAACGAATTTTTTAACTGAAAAGAAATTATAATAACCCAAACAAAACGCATTCAATATTGGGGTATTTTAAACAATTTTTATATTTTTAAATAATTATTATATTGATTTTTAAAAAAAATATGAATGGAAACCCCTTAATATTTTTAAAGAAATAAATTTAAGACACGAAGTTAAAGCGAAATCCCAATTTTTAAAAAATTTTATTCATAATTTGCTGAGTAAATCACAAAATACTTTTTAATTACCCTTTAGGGGACGTGTATAAGATAACGTGTGTAATTGTTAAATAAAGACGGCTTTGCATGCATGCTTGCTTGTCATTTTAAAGATGGTCCCCAAAAGGTCCACAAGTGATTCGATTGAATAACTCGTCAAATATTCATCCAAATGTTACAAAAACTTAGATTTAAGGGTTTTCAAGAGTGCTTAACATTTCTAAGTTATTAAAATTGGGTGTTGCTATTGGAAATTTCAAAGATCGTAATATTTTTAATATGAAGACGGCCCCTTATGCAAATTTGTTATCGTGCAATTAACTCAGAATGTTATTTGTACACAATCTCAAAAAGGTCCGATTCTATAGGGTGACTAACGGATGAAATAACCTCAAGTGGGTACTTTTTTATTTCCACAGCTGTACCTTTTCACAATATCTACTGATCAGATCATCTTAAAATTTTCTGTGTGTGTTATGCCAACCTTATATATTAATCTGAGGCTAAAAGTTTTTTTTTTAAATAACGGTTAGATTTTTTAAATAAAAAAAACTCTTAAAGTACCCAAAAAATCATGAATTTTTTTCACTTTTTTGCCCCATGAAATTTTTTTCACTTTAGTTTTATTAAAATTTATAACCTCAGATTAATCTATACTATGTATTACATCATATAAAAAAAGTTTACGAGAAAAAATAGCATAGTTTTTGAGAAAAGGTACATCGAAGTTCAAAAAATCAAGTTCTTGGAAAAACGCGTTTAAAGTTTTTATTGTTAACCCGTTTCAGTAAGGAAAGGGTTAAATAAAATGCCTTTTAATGTCAAAAATATTTTTCCAATCGTCTTGATACTTTGTGACATTATTAATAAAGGTTGTAATAGTATTTTAAGCCATCAATTTTTATTTTTTCACCTATTTTGGGGTACTGCAAGCTAACACATTTTTGAACTAAAAATAACATTAATTTGGATTTTAAATTGATCTAATACTGTAGTTTAACAAATTTCTTCCATAAAATTTTGGCTTTTTAATAATTATAATGTGTTTTTCTCGTCTCCGAATTTTGTCCCTGGGTTTTGGTACATTCACTGACCTCATTCCTAAAGTGGTGAAGAGAGGCACTGGATGGAGGTGCAGGGATTCTTCAACTATGAAAACTGTATTGAAGAAAACTCACATTTCATTTAGTAGCCACATATGTTTTCTAAAATTCACCAGTAATCCCAAAATTTAAAGAAACTCAGTAAAATTAGCTGCGGGGGGGAGGCTTTATTGCTTTCCTTACAGTCTCCCAGGTTTAAGGTTAATCTTTGGTTGGTAATTAAATTTTTGTTCTATAAATCTGTTTAAGTGCAGCATAAGATAAAAAAAAACCCATTTTTACAAAACTGGAGTTAGTTTCAACACAAAAAGACCGGAAACATCGTGAATGTCTTTACCTTCCAGTCCATACTTTCCGGTCCTAGCCGTCACAATGATAAGGATGGAAATCCGAAACCGGTTTTAAGACTAACCGTGTTTTTTGGACTCGGTTTCACTGAAAATCAGGTTTTTTTCGTAAAGGAGGTTTAAATCGGCGACCGGTTGTTCTTAAAAATTGATCGGATTTCATAAGTAGGTTTAATTTTACATATTTTGGTGTAACTAAATTTAAAAGTTTTTGAAACTTGGCATATATGCTTTTCTTTGGCTGTAGATAGAAGACTACACCAGGCCGAGGAATATTCATTAAAAATTCGATTAATTTAAAGATCATCAGTTGATTAATTTCAAAATTTTAAACTCTAATCACCTCCCCCATCTGACAATGATTGCAGTACATGCAGTGTAAGTGCGTAGTGCCGATATATTAACAGCTATTGCAACCAAAATCATCCGACGAATAATGCCCCGTATAGAGGGAGTGCACGTTAAATATGCTTCAAAGTCCTAACGCAGTACATGATGTCGCCCTTAACGGTTGCGTTGGGTGCTACTCAACTGTCGGCTCGTCACTTGGCTGTAGTTCTAAATTATGACTCCTGTCGCCAATAGCTCTCGAGTAGCTCTAGTCCACGATAATTCAAACTTACCTAACCTAACCGATGTCATAGGTAAAGTTACTTTGGGTAAAGAGAAAATTTCCCTCCCCTTCAGGGACATGTCTAAATTGTGGAGGTGGCGACAGATGTCAACATCTGTCATATGTGTTTGTGTGTGTCTTGTGTTGTCCTACTTGACGATGGTTTATAAGCGGGTCCTTGCGACCAAGCAGACAAGCCTGAAAATATATGTCAACCAACCAACCAACCAATCAACCAACCAACATTGGGTCCCCACCAGGTGTGGTCCTCGTCACTTAACCAGGGTTCTAAAAATTACGAAGCAAGTGTACTAAAACAAACTAGATACAGTAAAAACCCTAAAATATCTGTCAGAAGCGCCGAATTAGTCCAGATGCAACAAACCAGAATATTCCCCAACTGAACTTCGTCAATCCTGGGTATTAAAACAGCATTATACAACTTTATATAAATATTAAACTACGCTTAATTAGAAATTTCTTCTGAATCGAGGTAACGTGAGTACTAAATCTGTATGATTTTTCTTATTTGTTCATGTCTTTCAATTGGTTCATATTTCACACGATATTTGATTAGCGTGACCAGATTTGTCTCGGTAATTAACTTTTTCAAATGTCAAATCATCATTAAAATTTCCTAAATCATCTTTCGTTCCACATCAAAATTTTAGCCTTTCTTATTTATAACATTTTTAAAAACCGTTATAAAGTTTCAGTTTTCAACTAGACAAAGCGATGCTCGTCCAGCCTTCCGCCTCAGACAGCCTCAGACAGACGCCTATCACTGAGCCCACCTTAGAACGATCCGTCGTCGCTCACCCGCCTCAGACAGACGCTCGTCGCTTGACCGTCCTCAGCTGGAATGACCAAAATAATTTTTGTTACTTCTTTTCATTGTTAGCACACATTGTTGTAAAACATTAATAGTTTTTCTATTGTTTAAAAATTCGTTTATATTAATCGAAAACATTGTTTAAATTCAAAGAAAAGCCTTATTGTTTAAATAAATACCGACTAATGAACCCCCTTACAATTAAATTGTCTCTTGACATCGCTCCAAATCACTCCCTGACAGTCAACCGGGGCTCTACCCCTTTCAATTCCAACTTTTTGGGGCCCGGATGGCCGAGTTTTTTGGACCATTACGCTAGCAGTCTGAGAGCTGTAACGGGTGCTGGTTCGACTCCCGCATTCACCCTGGGTGCATATTCCTCACTTTGTGACAGTAAAAATTCTTTCTGTGTCTGACGATGGCTCTGAAATTTTCTTGTTACTTGACGATGGCTTCATAAGCGGGTCTCTGACCATGCACACAAGCCGGAATATTTATGTACCTACCCCCCCCCCCCATCTTTTTGTTTTTTATTCTAAATACCTAAAACTTGTTTAGTAGACTCAATATGCATACAGAATGAAATGGGGAAAAGCAGGGGGAAACAATCCTATTTTAACTAGAATTTTAAGGAAAAATTTGAAATCATAGCTTTTGAATAAATTATAACACCACTTTTTCGGAAACTTTTTTTGTTGAAAGAAGTTACTGTTCAATTTTTAAGCATTCAAATGCCAGCATGAATAATTTAGGACCGTAAACTAATAATTTAGGACATGTAAACTGCACAAATGTATATTTCTTTGTATAATGTTAAAGAAAAAACGAATTTCGTAATTTTTGAGTGCTAAGACTCATGGGATTAATTTATTTAAAGTAATATATACAAACGTATAGCTTTCTTATATTTTGATCTTTATACCCCTTCAGCAACGATTTCAAAATTCAAATATGTTTTTTTTTAAATAGAGATCGATACTAGAGAAGTAATTTAATTAAACATACACTAATTTTAAAGAAAAAACACATACTTTTCCACATTTTTTTAACGTTTCCAACTTTATTTAAATCTATGTCACTGCCTTAAAAATTTTGAAAGTTCGGTAAACTCATTCACTTCATTTCAAAGACCAGGATTCTAGTCATAGAGTTTAGAGGAAGAGAAAGATGCTGCCATTCAAAAACCACAACAAGAACCGGTTTGCCAACTGAAGCCATCAATCGCTTTCTAGTAGGCCCAAACAAACGCTCTCGGCGAAGAATTTGGCGCTATTCTAGAGTGGAGTTTGTGTATTCTTTATGCATCGTCTTGGCGATTTCTGACTCTCTAATAAAAATTATAATTACAATGCATACTTCTTACCTGTGAAGGATCTTGTATAAATTCTGATATCGTGTTGCGGCCTACAGCCCTGAGCCGCGGTAGCTCAGTCGCGTGAAGCGTCGTGCTAGCATCGGAGGGGCTGGGGAGCCCAGTCGGCTAGGCACTCGCCTAGAATGCGAAAGATCCAGGTTCGGGTCCGGGCATCGCCAAAATAACTACCGACCTATAAACGGCCCGTGCAGGTACATATGTCCGACGAATAATACCCTGTGCAAGGGAATGCACGTTAGATATCCTTCAAAGTCCTAACGCACGTACGATGTCGCCCTTAACGGTTGCGTTGAGTTCCTATTCAGGTGTCGGCTCGTCACTTGACTGTGGTTCTAAAATACGACGCCCATCGCCAAGAGTCCTCGTGTAGCTCTAGTGCGACGATAATTCAAAACCTAACCTATCATCGGAAGGGTTGTGGATTCTCTCCTCGGCGGTGCTCGCAATTCTGATAGTTGCTGGATCAGCGCTTGTATTCGGATTAAGGCCCCCGTGCTGCAAATGGTGGCAGGGGCACGTTATATACATTGTAGTCACAAAGTCCTCCATGTTCCCATACCAAATTAATACATCTGGGAGTACCAAATCAGGGGGGGTATCGGCACTTGATCTGGATCAAAATTCTAATATGTGTGAAAGGGACATTTCTGTAAAACGTATGTGTCAATCTCACGGGCAAAAGTCGGACTTCCTCGTTTGTGGCGCTCAATAAAAACGGAAGCCGCCCCACTTCGCCTTAAAATCGGGTAGTTCTCCACTCCTGGCTCGGTTACCGAGTAGCATTAGTAGCAGCATGTTTTAATCGCTTTTTAAGGAATAAAATAATGCTTTTGTTTCGACAGGCAAGGAAGCGTTTCAGTTGGTTAGGTTAGGTTTTGAATTATCGTCGCACTAGAGCTACACGAGGGCTATTGGCGACGGGCGTCGTATTTTAGAACCACAGTCAGGTGACGAGCCAACACCTGAATAGGCACCCAACGCAACCGTTAAGGGCGACATCGTACGCAGCGTTAGGACTTTGAAGGATATTTAACGTGCACTCCCTTACACGGGGTATTATTCGTCGGACATTTTTGGCTGCACGGGCCGTTTATAGGTCGGCAGCTATTTTGGCGATGCCCGGACCCGAACCTGGGACCTTCCGCATGCTAAGCGAGTGCTTAACCGACTGGGCTCCCCAGCCCCCGCGTTTCAGTTGGGCTTACAAGGGTTTCTTGGCGACTTTCTGACAGCTTCACTTTGTTTCTCGCCAAGCTTCCCAACCTTCTTCTTATCTCCGTTACTCTCGTCCACCCAGAGATTTTCTTTCCCTTTAAATTCGATGGAATTCAATGGAATGCGCATTTGAATTGCAAGTAACTCTTGTTTTTGATTACGTTCGCTTGAACGTTTCGGCGATTTAAGAAAAAAAAGTGAGATTTCTTTTTCTGGGCTTTTAAATTCTTATTTCTAAGAAAGGACACAGAAGAGGCGGAACTTTATATTTCAGATCATTTAAAAATCAATCAAGGAATACATTAGGTAATTTATCATTATTCCCGAATTAAATGACAATGAAATGAGGTTGGTTCACGTCGGTCAATGGCAACAGCTCCAATGGTCTTGTTTTCATTCTTTGCCTAGAATTACTTATGATTTGGTATTCGAAAAGAGTTTTCTATGAATATTTTACTTATTAAGTTTTTAAAATGCTAACTTCTTGCTGTGCTTTTGGTACTTCAAATCATTTGTTAAAGAAAGCTTGCACAGAAAAAAAAGTTTATTTTCATCCGTGACGATTATTTTGAGAGTGAAACTTTTACAACCAATGAAACACAGGATCCACAAAATTGAAAACAAGAGCGTTACATCATCTAAAACATTCGCATTGAAATTTAATGTGGAAAAAAAGTATTTTACATCATAAAAGAAATTGCGGGTGCAAAAAACTATTTTCATTTAAAATGAAAATTGAATTGTCATTATGATAAAATTAGTTATTTTTATCTAGATTATTTTAAAACTACAAATTATACAGTCTTTAAAAAAATAGAGTTTCATGAACAGGACAATGTTTTTTTTTATCTGATTGTCGATTAATAATAGTTAGCCAAAGTCAAAACTTTTCAATGAAAAATCGTGTTCAAAGTGATATTAAACACAAAACACACTTTACTCATATTACACTCTATTTCTTGTAAATTAAATGATATTTTGGACACGAACTTTCGGGTGTAACTCAATGAACATATGTTTTCCAAAAACAATTCTCGACGTTGTTTATTTAAGAAAAATGTCATTGTGGTTGTTTCAAATAATAGTTGTTTTCATTTTTGATTCCTGCAATTTTATTGATTTTTTTTTCTATTTTACTCTCAAAACGATTGTTTTTATCGTCTGATATTTTATATTTTTATTTATGTCTTTTATTTTAGCGTTTTTTATTTGAAACTTGTTCTTATTCCTGCTTTTCATTATTTTTATCATTTTAATTCAGTAACAATCAAAGCATGCTAATCAATTTCAAAACGTCAATATATCCAAAACACTTCGGTTGCGATTTTTTTTCTCTTATGCAGAGAAATTAGGCGAAATTGTGGGACAGCAATTGAACGCGATTGACGAACAGAGAAAGGCTTTAGTTCAACTGAAAGAAAAGTTTGTACACAACAATTCGTTTTAATAACGTAGAAAATATTTCATTATTACAAAACAAATATTCTGTTTAGTTTGAAATATATTCGCACTAGAGCTACACGAAGGCTACTGGCGACGGGCGTCGTAATTTAGGAACTACCAAAACAAATGAAATTCCAAGAGAATCAAAAATGAAAACAATGCCGCTATAACTGTTGCCACACCGACGTGAAGCATGCCCACTGTTTCTTTCAAATATTAATATTATATAAATATTATCAAATCAGCCTCCGCTTATCCTCATATAATTGTGACTGCTGTCTACGGAGCAATTACGCCTCCAGTGCAAATATTTGTTGTTTAATATGACGAAGTCATTTGTTGGAATCGCCATTGTTTGCATTCTCCTTCTAATTGCATTCTACGAAAATTTCGTTCTACGGAATATTGCTTCTTTTGTTCTAGATAAATTGTTGTGTTTTGCTTGTTTTGGTCATAAAATAATAGGTTGGTGGGTTTTAATTGATTGGCCTAAGTGGAATAATTAGTGAATTTTTGTCTTCTTGTCATTTTGGTCTAATTAGAGCATGGAGAAGATTTATACGAAATGTCGACGAAATAAACTAAAGAAGTTTAGATGAAAAACTTTAAATTTTGCAGAGTTTAGTGGGCGAAATTGCTAAGTGACAATTTTGAAAAAATGGAGATTTTTGTGTCATTGAGACCTGTCTTTTTCTTCTTTGACGCTAACAAGTTTACTCTTTTTCATAAAGTTAAGTTCAATTTTTACCATTTGCAAGTTATCTTTTTCAACGTATTTAAGCTCAAACAAAAAAAGTTTAGAGGTCACTTTTTCGTTTTCATCTTAGCACATTCTTTCACTTAGCTTTTCAACTTACTTTTCAATTTAACGACAGTTGACAAGAATATTTATTTGCCAATAAACTTTTTGCTGTTGTTTATCTAAATCAACAAAAAATATATAAGGCCAATGAAGACCTTAGTACTGAACACTTAATGGAGAACAAATTAAGTTTCACCAAAAAAAATTAAAACAGCATTTTTATTCGACTAGAAAGGTGTTAATCCAATTCATAAAGGAGTGGTTATTGGTTAAACCACTCGCTTTATTCAGGGTGTCCTTCTAACCAAGGTGTTTTTTTATTTGTGTCACGTAAATTGATTTGATAATGTACACTCTTAAAACAAACGAGCGATTTTAACTAAGTCTGAGGTATATAATTTTCACTCACTCCAGTGTCGAAAATGCACTTCCCCTGTAGGAGTGAATTTCACTCTTTTGTTAAGTTGAACCTCAAACAAGATCACTCCAAACGAGTGTTTTTTTTAAACTCCATCTGAGTAAATTTTAACTCAGTCTGAGTTAATTTTAACTCCTTTCCAGTGTCGAAAATGCACTTCACTATTTTGGATTTCACTACTTGGATTTCACTATTTTGTTTTAAGAGTGTCGATCTATTATTAAAATATAGATAGAAAATTAATAATTCTTACTTATATGAATATAATTTTGGCACATTTTGGAATATCTGAAGCACACCTCAACCAGAATTTTTTAGTGACCACAAAACATACAGGCGCAGTTTAAAACGTGACGATATCAAACATGTCTATACTAAATATATAGGTACGAAGCAGTATTTCATAGAATACCACCAAAAATAACCAAAGGATAAATTTTATGGAAAATTTATGGCTTCACAAAAATATCGTCACAAAAAAAAGATTATTCTTTGATGTTCTTCGAAAGTTACTCAATAAAGGCAAAAGTTTGAGGATTTGCGCCAATCAATGTTTATAGCTTAAGGCAAGATATGGGATATATTTCCCCTCGAAATTTTTTAGACTAAACTCAGAACTTTTATGTTCAAAAATATAGACATTTTATTTTATTTGTTAAGCGGATGACCTGGTCTATTTTAAAGATTTTTTAACATGGGTAATTACGGTTGTCTATAAAACTTACGATAAACTATATTGCTTATAAAAAATATGAAAAAAGCGAGGATTTTGTCATCATTATTTTCAGTCAAAGTTATCCCTCTTTTCGGGGACATCTAAGATGAAGGGTAGGGTGGGGTTGGTACAGATATATTCCGGCTTGTGTGCCTGATCAGAGACCCGCTTATATAAGCCTTTCGTCAAGTAAGACAGACACATAAAGAATTATTACTGTTACAGAGAAAGAAAGTACACCCAGGGCGAAGGAAGGAATCGAACCCGCACCCATTACAGTGCGCAGACTGCTAGTGTAATGGTCTGCGATCCAAACCATTCGGCCCCCAGATGAAGGAATAAGGACGCTTCGAGTCGACACTTGACTTTTATTGTGCGATTTTCAATTTGTCTATCAATCTTACGGTAAGGTTACAGTAAAAAATGCACGCATTATTTAGAATCTCAATTGGTTACAACTGTTTTTTTAATGAGAAGCTTATTTTCAACTCTTTTTTATATAAATGGGTTGAATAAATTTTAACTTTTCAATCCTTTTAAAAAGCCATAAAATATTACCAGCGTCTTAGAACATGTAAACGTTTATTGCAATCCTTCGTTCCAATACACACTCAAATGAAATCTTGTTCTCCGAAAATATATTTAATAGCAATCTTTTCCCCAGTGGATCGTGACATCATAAAACAAACAAAATTCTTTCCCGATATATAGCGCGGAATAGTATACTAGACTTGCTAGAAAAAGAAAGGGAGAAACGTTTAAGACGGAAGTGCAAGTTCTTTTTTAAGTGCCACTCTTCTCTGTTCCAAGTGTTAAAACAAAGTTGGTAAGAAGGTTGTTTTGACAAATTAGAGCACCAACCTAATTTTGATCTCTAATTTTCTTGTAATAACATTTTAGGATATAATGTAACTGGACTTGTACATTCTAAAATTAATGTTCGTCTAGTCAAAGACCCTTTTTGTTCCGAAATATTAACATAGCAAAACAATGTATCTTCTATTTTGTCCCAGAGCATCCCCAAAAACTGATGTTGCTTCACATTCCTAACATGATTCTTCTGAGTTGTTTGATTCTCATCCTTGCTTCAGCCATCAACTTGATGGATGTTTCAACAAACTCTTTATATTATTGTTTAGCATTAGATTTTACTGATATTGCACAATTGTCCACACAGTTGGCTTTGGACTTCAAGTTTTCAAGCGCAAATCTCAAATACGGTTTTCAACACTTCCATCTTATAATTAAATTGAAAAGCTTGGTGGAAGAACGTTCTACGTGAAATTTTATGAAAAATTAGAATTTTTTGTGTTGATGAATATATTATTCCTTTCCTTAAAGCTACCAAGTGTCCCCCTTTTTCATAAACTTAAAGTTAAGTGTATTTGTTATAGTTGGTCAAGTATAAGTTTTAAAGGATTTAAAAGTAAACTAAAAAAATTTCACCTTCTTGACACTTAACACTTTATCATACTGAACTTTTCGATTGTTTAGTTAAAAATTTCACCGAATAAATTATTTTTCAGGTTCACTGCAAGAAAAACCGTAACTTTTACATAAATTGCTCATAGTTCGTAGTTTTAACGTTTTTAAATGTTTTGTTTACTTTATGGTGTTGATCCGTTTTATAAAATTCCTTTACAGATGAAAACTTTTTCCTCCGAAACTTGCCTGTATCAACTCGTAGCATCAGGAGTTTCTTAATAGTAGTACTGCTGGCTATTCTACGATTATCAAAAATCAGTTGAAAAGGAACATGGAATTGATTTCTTTCCCACTCTATGAAAATGTTTACCCAGGAATGAACTCATTCTAAATTTAGAACGTTATTGAAAGCGCGGGAAAAAGGAGAAAGAAGGAGGTAAAAAGATGGATGACACAAAAAAAATGCGACTTCGAGTAAGATTGTTTGCATAAAAGGATTGATTTATATTTTCAGTAAAAAAAAACTGAAAGTATTACTTCTTGTTTCAAATACTATAATGGAGTGAAAGTTGATACGATGTTAACTTTTTGCAGAGGTATGTTTCAAGTCTTGAGTGGCAAGAGAAATGCTGAATGAAAACAATTTTTTTTCCTCGAGCCTCAAGTGACTTAGGAATAGAATACCAATATGAGTACTGATCGAAGGAAAAGCAGAAATGAAAGCTTATTTTTCTCCTTGCTAGATGAATGTTGTGCTGTAGAATTAGAAAGCGTTGACTTCAAAAATAATTTCTACTTTTCTTATGTTACATTTAATGGACTTATTTTAACAACTTATACTTTAAAAGAAAATCGTTAATTTTCATTGATTTGGTTGGGTTTTTTTCATTGTTTTTGAAATTAATATACATTATGTTTTTAAACAATGGATATTTGAGAGAATCAAACATTACTGAACAGTAAATGGGAGAATAAAATAATCTTAGCCTAGTTGTTTAATGTTAAGTTCAAATTCCATCGCTAGGCTATTAAAAACGAAGTTAGTTGTAACATAAACTGTAGATGAGAAAACAATAGCTGCACATTTGTAAATCTGAAAAGATAACCGACATCACTTACGTGGGTTTAGTTAAAGCTTTACGTAAGTTAGAATCAATCATATTACGAGTGTCACAAACTAGAAAAAATTCCATTATTCTGAAAAACGCTTTTATGTTTCAAATCTTCTAAAAGTTTTACAAATTTTTGAGCATTACACAAATTACAATTTAATAACATGACTGTTAGAACTAATCAGCTGTTACATCAATAAAGATAAGCGCGCAAAATCTTTGAAAAAGAATATGTAAAATTAGTGGCCAAGAAGATGTGCACTTTTTTTTGCTTGTTGCTTCGAATTCGCATTCAAAACGGCAAAAAATATTATTCAAATAAAGAAATTAAAAGTTTGCTGGTAAAACTAATTATTACTGTTACCGCTATAAAGATATATCACTTAATGGTCGCAATATAGCAAATATGCAGATAAAGCTTACATAAGGTTCGAAAAATGTTCATTTCCAAATTAGCTATTACACTGTTAAAACGAACGAGCGATTTTAACTCAGTTTGAGTTAATTTTCACTCCTCCAGTCTAGAAAATGCACTTCCCTGAAAGGAGTGGATCCTTTGTACGCTAAACCTCCGACAGGATCACTCCAAACGAGTGATTTTAACTTGGTTTTGAGTTAATATTCACTCCTTTCCAGTGTCGAAAATGCACTTCTCCAACCGAGTGGATTTCACTCTTGTTTTAGGAGTGTAGGGCAACAATTAATATTTTTTCGGGATTTATACACAATACTGTTAAATAATTTTGCGATATCTACAGAATTAAATAATAAACAAATTACATGTTGATAGAACCAGCTACCATATAAAAGAAATGAACTTAAATATTTTAAAAGTACAAAAGGCGTTAATGTGCTCCATTACATTGAATCTCATGATTGAGAAGGAACACTTCAATTATTCTGCAAACGTTCAAGTATGTAGAATATTAACTACTTTGCGGTGTAACATCAGATCCAGACCTAAGCAATAAACATTTACAGCAGTTTCGTGAACAAATTGCTCGATTGAAATAATTAAAAAGTGTTATACTCCTTCAGCTCTGAAATCGAGAATTTTTCATTTAATAAAACGGGATTTTCTTTTGCTTTTAGAGTGAAGGAGATTTGCAAAGCGTCGGGTTTATTTGTTCGTAGAAAAGCGCTTTTGTGAATATAATATCATAATTAAAGTAAGTGCTACCATATTTGAGTTTAACATAATCTTCATTTCTAAAATAAACAACTTTGTTTTAACTTTGCTATTTTGTTTATTTTGATGGTAATGGATAGAAAACTAATTTAATAACGAATAAAGCAATAAGTTTATATTGGAGGGTCGCTACTCTTTTTACAGACACACCGATATTTTGTTTAAGAAAACTTGAAAATTAATTAATTTCCTATTTTTTTTATTTCTTACAATAATAGGAACATTTGGCATATTAAGTATTTTTGGAAGCTCTCAGGTATCAGCTAAATTTTTATCGCTTTGCACATTCTAAAAACTTATATATTTTTTTAGATTTAATATCAAAATACTAATGCCATGCCTTGCCTACCATGAACCTTGGTTACTAAAATTTAAGAGTTCATATATTGAAATATCAATTATGACTTGAGTGTTTAATTCCGACTATAAGCAGCAGTTCCAGTTAAGGTAGGCGAATACCCAAATTTTCCCAAAATTCTAAAATTTTTACTATTGCATTAATCTTTTCCAAATTTGTCATAGTGATTTCAAATATAATGAATAATACTATTTAGGCTTTTGTTTTGATTTAAATATAATTTATTTATTTTAAACGGTGTTTTTCTACTAAAAAAAGAGGTTTACGCCAACAAGCCTAAATCATTGAATTTTCATCCTATGAACATTTATTATGTGTTAAATTCTTCATTTTGAACTGATACATGCAATGACCCTCTAGAGTTACATACAAATTACAAGAAAAAAAGTTATTAAGAAAAATGTTATAAATTAACCACAAAAAAAAGGATTTTTTTCGATAAACTTGGACTTGGACATTTTTTAAGAAAAAACTTGTATACTTACACCAAATGTTAGAGGTTCATGGCACAGATATATATTGAAATAGCATCTGTGAAAAATTTCTGGTAAATTAATGTAAAACTTTTTATGCTAGAAGTGTTGGCGTAAACCCCTTTTTTTAGTTGAAAAACACCTTTTAAAATAAATCAATTATATTTAAATAAAAAAAATTGCCCAAAAAGCATTGTTCATTATATTTGAAATCACTATACCAAATTTGGAAAAGATTGAAGTAATAGTAAAAAGTTTAGAATTTTGGGTATTCGCCTACCTTAACTTCTTTCTGTTGTAGTAAAACACAAATCAAAAGAACTCATACATCTCCTATCTTGTTCAAGAGTTGGTATTCGGTACAAAATAAATATTTTGTGGAAAGTTATTGAAATTCTATACCCATATTGGGTCATTCGGCGGCGATAACTTTGTTATAAAAAAACACTCTTAAACAGTTCACTTATTTTTATTTGCATCAGTATCAATTTTCAATGCTTTATACATACAAAATGATCAACACTTTATACAAGTAAATGCTTAGTTTTATGTATAATTCTTTTTCTAAAAATATTTTTATTTCGCAATTTTATCTATCCGATATCAAAATATTTTCTGTCTATATCACTTTTAAAAATTATTATACAGGAAGAACTTGTTTATATTTGAGGTAACTGTTTTCATCACGAAATAAGCGACCGTCAAGATTTTTTCACTTCCAAGAGTGCAAAATCTGTCATTTATTGCAAAATAACTATTCTAACATATATATCAGTTACCTAGTTGTCAAACCATATTGTAAATTCCTAGTCCGAGTCAGCCAAGCCAATCTCATTTGCAGTTAAAAAGAATTTGTATGTAAACCCTCGGCATTTACACACATTTATGCGTAACCAAATACATTGTTTAACTTCCCTACCAGATATACTGCGTATTGTACTCAGTGTAAATTTTTTGGGTCAGTATTTGAAACAAAGCAGCTACAATATAGTAAATAGCGTCAGAAGATGGGAATCACACGTACAGAGAACTCAATGCATGATAGCATTGTGAATAGTATAATAGTAAGATAAAATTCTTTACCATCAAAAAATGGTTCAGTCTAAAGCCGAAAAAATCATGAAATGTTTTGCCGCACTTCCGCTGAAGCTACTAGGAAAAAATTTTCTTGGAAAACAAGAACGAAATTTTTGGCAGTTTATGGTCAGAAATATATGGTCATAAAATTCTAATGGAAATTCAAAATATTTCGCCTCAGTATACATTCTTTTTAGTTGCATTTGTAAAAAAAAATTACTTACACTGTAAAAAAAATGTTGTTTTTACAGTTAAAAACTGTCAACTCAGACGCCAGTTAATAACTGTCATTTTTACAGTTTGAAACTGCAATTTTTTACCGGGAAAACTGCAATTCTTTTTAAAGGGAAACTGTAATTTTAACAGGGAGAAACTGTAATTTTAGCAGAGAAAAACTGCCAAATTAGACATGTAAAGAGTCACGTGATTGAAATCATCGTTAAGCACAAATACCCAATACTAGCCCTCGTGACAGAGTACTTACTTTGTCGCAGACGATTAAGTATTGGGCTCGCACACAAGAGGTTCCTGGATCAAAACCTGGGTCGGTCCTTACCTCTTCCAATAACATCTTGCGTGCTAGCCCAATACTGAACCGTCTGCGACGAAGTAATTACTCGGTCACGAGGGCTAGTATTAGGTCTTTTATTTTAGCAGGGTGAAACTTTTAAATTAACAGTTTTTCCCAGCTAAATTAACAATTTCTCCCTGTTAAAATTACAGTTTTCCTGTAAAATAATATAGTTTTCTTGCATAAAAAATACAGTTATAAACTGTAAAAAAAACAGTTATTAACTGGCGTCAAAGTTTACAGCTCTTAACTGTTAAAAACAAGGTTTTTTTTACAGTGCATCGATAGCTCTCTCTCACTCCAAATAAATTATTACAATTTCTTGACAGCTTTTTTTCGTAACCAAACATTGTAAAAAAGAATTGGATTGTATCAACTTTAGTTTAAGTTCGATGTTAGTATTAATATTCCATTAATTTAAAACTCCTTGTCTAAAATTATTGTTTATGCAAAGTACTATATATAGTCTTTGAGATTCACAAAAATAAAATTCTTAATTTTTTAAAGTTTCGTCATGTAATATAAAAACCTAAATCCTAACTTAAGTCAAAAAGTTAAAACAAAACTTTTTTGTAATGCGATAGAATTTTAAAAATTACGTAAAATTGTATTCATAAAGAGTTAAAATATTTTGATGGTAATATTGTGTATTGCGTTTGACTGAGCTAGTCGCAACTTTACAATAGACCTAAGGTCACAGAGTTCGGCGTACTTGCCCCCCACCAAGAAAGTCATAAGTCATAGTCGCAACTTTTGTAAAAGAAGGAAATCCAAGACATTTCTAAGTAAATCCAAATATAAACTTATAATTATAACTACATAATTTCAAGAGAAGAAAAATATCGTAATAACTACTACTTAAATCCTAAGGCTAAGTTCCGACTTACCATCACCAAATAATACCATTTTATTATACTCGTATAGGTTAAAATGTTAAAAAAGAGTCATTTTCCGCTTCAAATGAAAAATGCAATTTCAAAAGTTTAAAATAAGTTTTTAGTAACAGGAACCTAGACCAAAGCATACATCTTAAATTATGCCTGGTCACAGGAGAAAAGATATTCTCATGCATGCCGTATTGCCGAAGTGAATTATTAATAAAAAGTTTTTAAAAATATAATTTAAATTGCTGAGTTTTTAACTTGTTTCTTGAATGTTAAGCATTTCGATCTCTTGGACTAAGACTGGATTAAACTACACATTTGCATCCATATGTTTCAAGAATCCCGTGCATGCATGGATTTTATTGAATCGAACAATAACGCTTGTTCAATAAGTAAAAACAGAGAAATCTATTATAACTTCAAAGGCAACAAAATTGTCAGTTATTTTATCAATTTTCTTTTACGACCAATAACAATAAAATTCCAAATTAAAAAAGAATTTTAAAAAAACATTTCCGCATAACTTTCCCTACCTTCAATAAAAATATATTTAGAACAAAAACTCACTTTATCGAATTTATTCTCCGCAGACGAGTTCAAATAGCGCTTTCGTCCAATCCCGGCGAAGCAAACGATTTGACAGCCAAATAAAAAACGAATCGAAGATCTTCTTGCGGAAATCCCGCGCAAAATCTTGGCGTGAAAGGATGTCGAACAGGCAGAATCTCACACCCTCTGGATCGTTTGACGAACAGAGGGGGTTGTGTGTTCGATGTTCCCTCCATGGGACACCCGTCAGAAGCGCCCTCTGGGGTTCCATTCGATTTAAATTATCGTTTGGGATGAAAAGATAGAGAAAAGGGAACTACAGCAACAAGTTTGGAGAGTTTCGTTGATTCTCAAAGAGACGTTTCACAAGCGGCGATTGCGGTACATTTTGCTGTAATTAAATATCGCATGAGTACAGTTGCAAGGGTTAGTCAATGAGAGTTTATATATACAAGAGACGGGAAAATTATTTATTTATAAATTTGTCAATGATGTATGGGCAATTCTACCATAATTTATAATTTTATGTCGGGCAAAACTTTTAAAAAAATTAATATTTCTTTACAATATTTTCTTATTATACTAAAAGACTGGTAATCATATATTTGCAAAACGGAATTTTACCAGCACTAAATTATTTATCTCCACCAAGCTCGCTTTTATTCATATTACCATGTTCTGTTCATGTATAATTAATTAATTTGCGTGTTGCAAAATATATCATTAATAAAGCAACTTAAACTTTCACTTATTATATGAAGAGCAAATTTCGAAAGTTTTTTAAAGTTTTTGACAACTAGACTGAATAAGATATTAGAGATTTATATCGATTATTTAAGAAAAGCATATAAATGTAGGTTTATTCTTTTATCATTAGACCCCACACAATGTTATCATTTATATATGATTCTTCAACATAGAACCACTCGTATTTTACCACAGTATTTGACGTGTAATAACTTTCTATTATAATGTATATCAAACTTAAATTAATAGTTAATTACATGAAAAGTTTTAATTTAATATTTTAAAACTTGGCTTCCCAAAAATAACAATATTTCCCTAAACTTCAACACATGCTTATGATGGCTAATCTTTGATTGTTAAAATATTAATTTCAACTGTTAATATGCTGAAAGCAAAACATATTTTTTGCCACTTATATACCTGTGTCCCATTAGTCCCTACTTTCGTCTGCATGAATGTGATAAAAAGGCAAAACTTATGCATTTCTTGGTGTGCATCAATATTATAATTTAGTATGTAAGAGCTGTAAACAAAATGCTAGAAACAAAATTTATTTTTTGCCACTTATAGCCCTTTGTCCCATTAGTTGCCACTTTCCCCTACATGAACTGATAAAATAGTAAAACGTATCACGAATTTATTGGTGTGAATCAATATTATAGTTTAGTATATGTAAGAGATTATGGACCATATTAACTGTTAAAATTGTCTTCGTCTTTCATTAAATAATCATCTTAGGAAAAAGGCGATTATTTTAGATGTATATGATACCAAACTTATCGACATTATTCGAAGTGAACAACGACTACAAGTCATTAAACCTCTATAACTCAAAAATCAACATTACATCTACAAATAAAAATTAGTAAAAAAAATGTGTCGATGCCTCATGCTACAAGAAACATAAAAAAAATATGTTAGAACTTGTTATTTTCAGCAATTATTATTCAAAAGAATGATATATATTATCTTAAATATGGACGAAAAGATAAACGAAAATTTATTGAAAAGTCTATTTTCGATATTTCCAAAAGTTACACTGTGTTTATTTCAAAAAAACCTTTAGAAAATATTTTTTTTAAGTATTACCGAAATTTTAAACAACATATAGACTTGCGTTAGATATTTTGATTTTCAAAACTAATATATGCCACTATTTTACAAAGTATAAGTTTAAAAAAATTAATGGAGTCAGTATAGTGTAATGGCCAGGTTTCAATTCTTGAGTGGCAACCAAAAAGCGGAATAACAATACATTTTATTCAAATTTTCTCCTAATCGATTGTTGCTCTATGAACTCGTAATATGGTAAGATAACCCACTACATTGATTTCCCAATCAATTTGAAAATTTGAGAGATAATTTGTATTCTCAAATTTTCTTCAAAATTCTCTTTCAAAGAAAATTCGTTTACACGCATCATGGGTGATTAAAAATGCATATTTATTGTGTTACTTGTACTGTAGCAGAAAAAAAACAATTTAAAATCTTTTTTTTTTCCAGAAGTATTCTTTTGGGTCATAAACGGCTAAGTTAAATTAGAAACAGCTGAAGTATTACTGTCGCGCCATCTTTTGAAAAGAAATAAAACTATTAAAACTTTCGTTCGATCATTAAAGATTATGCTCATTTGCTAGTTTTTTATGTGTTATTACAGTAATAATTTGTAGATAGGTAGTAATTTGTAGAGTGTTTTTTTTTTTTTTAAATTTTTGTTAAATGTTTTTTGTATGTACAGTCTGGGCGGGCCGTAGAACCAATATACATGCAAATTGAATGAAGTTTTTCTTTCTACAACAAAAAAAAAACATAAAATGCATAGAAATTATTGTTTAAAATCAATATGCTTATTTAGGATATTTTTATAATCTTCATTTTATTACATTGTCGACATTTTCAGTTTTACTTCAAGTTGACAACGTAAATTCTTGAAAGTATTTGAAAAATTATTTTCGCTCGAGGAATAGATTTTACGGTTCTGAATCCTTTTAATATTCACTCCATGTTTCCCACAAAGAAATCCTATTTGTGTTATGAATATATATTTTTGAATATTACGTAAAGCGAAAACACACAACAAAAAAAACTAGGGTGTAAAATGAGAGTGAAGTAAATTTCACCTACTTTTCCGTAGAAGTTGTTTCACTACTAGTGTCTTTACATCACACAGAAAACAACTTTCAGGGGGAAACAAATCAAATCGCTACATTGAACATTATGACACACACACACACGTTATTTTAAAGATAGCTTTAAACTTACAAATTGTACACTTGTACATGTATAATTATGTTCAACAAATTGTAAGACCCTACAATTGCTAGTGTTTTGTCAACAAAGGCAACTTAAGCGGACACGTTTGTGACAACGACGTTTTTCCGGTCACCGTACATTAGGCCAATCTGGAGATGCCGACATTTCAGTATTGCCTCAATAATGGGTGAGTAGAGTAGGGTAGACTGGGTACGGTTGTGACAGGGTACGGTTGTGACAGTCGCCCATATTAGCGAAACCATAAGGAATAGCGGGTTGGGTGTAAGGGGTAAGAAGCAGCTTGCCTGCCTGAATATGTTAAACAGTATACCATCAATCATCGCACGACATTAACCCTACCAGAGGCCTCGGTTATTTTTTCACCGTCAAAAAGCTCAAAAGTAAATATTTTTATTCCATTTCCTTTCATAACTGTTATTATATGTGTACAGATAGAGCAATGAATTTTTTCCTCGTTATAAGTTAGACTTTAATAATGAAATACCAGTGATTACTTTGAATGCAAATTATTTTGCATTGTCATGGCGATTGTTTTTTTTTTGCAAAAGAGTAGGCTGGGTACGGTTGTGACAGCACAGTAAAATGTATTTATTTTTCTTTTAGATGCCTATAAAAAGCCTGAGAAAGGCAGAAAGGGCACAGTGTGACCTAAGAAAATATGAAGAAGCTTTTATAGAAGTGAAGCGGTGGGATTTCATAATGAAGAGCGGCAAAAAACCACCAAATTAATCGTGTGTTTGTTACGATACATTTGTATCGATACAAGCTTCAAATGTGCAATATTTTTATGACAATATGCAAATTGTTATGTGCATACACACCTATGAGCCATAGGATATACATTGTTGACGAAACAGGTGTAACTCAAAATGATTTATTTGTGTTATATAAGAACATGTATATTTTTTTTTAATGTAGATAAGATATTTTGTTTCTTTTAAAAACAAAAACTCATTTTTATTTATTTGTTTTGTATTTGACATGGTTACAGCAATGTATAATTATAAATAGTTAACTTTTTTGATGATAGTGATAATATGAAGAGTTTTTATAAATAATTATAAATTAATTTATAATTATTAAATTTATTAATTAAATGATGAATTAAATGTTATTATTATAAATATTGAATTTATAGTTTCTAAAGATGATGCAAAAAGAGTGATTTGATGCCATTTTGGTGTCTTTTTTTACTCTGTCACAACCGACCCCAGGCACTGTCACAGGGGTAGGTTGTGACACTACTTCTTCTTTTTTTCTAATTTGCTCTTACAAGCTAACTATTGTACTTAGAGGCACAATTTTTTATTTATACGTAGACCAATGTTGTACTTTACTATTAATGCAACTTTCATCCAGCTAATCGGCATATTAACGAATTTATAAGCGATCAAATGAAAACTGTCACAACCGTACCCAGTCTCTGAAATCTGAAATCTACTTCGAACAATCTGTGCGCCCTTTCACATTCATCAAAATCGGCCCAGAGGGCATAACTTAAAACAAGGGTTCGATAGAGCCAGGCGAACCGGCTGGTCTAAATGAGTGAGTTGAGTATTGTTTGGTGGGTTATTTTATACCAATTGATCCCTTCTCCACTGATCGGCCCTTTACACTATCATATTATTTCCTCTCATTCTAACATGAGAATTAATTTTAAAAAAGAAAACCGGTTGTATAAGGGCAGTTCTAGAAATTAGAGCCCTTTCCCATAGACCCTGTTTAAATTGCCAGAATAGCTGGGGAGCCCAGTCAGTAAGGGCGTTCGCCTCGCAAGCGGTAGGTCCAAGATTCGGGTCCGGGGATCGTCAAAATATCTGCCGACGCTGCGCACGATGTAAAAGTTACATTGGGTGCCTACTCAGGTTTCGGCTTATCACATGACAGGAGTTCTAAATTAAGACCCCCGTGGCCAATATCCCTCTCGTATAGCTCTAGTGCGACGATAATTCAAACTAACCCTAACCCATATAACTGGATGCTAATCAGTTATATGGGTTTGGCTTTTATCAAATATCAAAATGCAATGAATCACTAAAATTGCAAGGACAATGTGGATCCTAATTTTCGTTTAGTGTGCTGTGCTGTTGAAATATTAAATAGATGTGTTAGTTTTGAATGTAAAAAATTTTGTTTGCCGCTAAAATGATAGTTCTTCAATTGACTCATTAATAGGAATGATTTCACTTGAAAAGAAAAGTGCAAAAACTTCATGGTTAACAATTGAACAATTTCAATAAGTTGAAAAACTACATGGTTAGTTTCTATTGAATATTGGATGTATTCTGGGTAAAGAAATTCGATATTATCTTAAAGTTATGATGTCGTTGATATGTTTCGAAATAATTGCTATTAAAAAGTAACTAATAATCTAAGGGAGTGTTAGATGGGTATTCGGATGGGTTATAAATTATCGATTTACTGTTTTAATTTTTTTTAATCTACGTATTTTTATCTTTAATTTAAAAACAAGATTTTTTATTTATGTTTTGTAGTTTTTTTATAAACATTTTATATTAATTCTTACCTATATCATAAGCTTCTTCTGCGTTTCCTGAAATATAAGGTTTTTCAACAGTTCGATTTTTTTTTTTCTCAGGAACTATGAAAGATATCAACATGTTTGTTTCATTATTTCTTCCCCATTAATAGCTATTTGATTTAAAGTAAAGAATTCTAAATATCTCTCCTCAAAAAAATTTGAGATAACTTTGAATCGGATTTTTTGAGTTTTTTTTTAATGCATATTTTAAAAAATATCGCTATAAAGGTATTTTTGATACTGTTAAATATACTCAGTTTAAATCAAACAGCTATGCGTAAAGAGCAAACTGCAAAGAAACTCATAATGATATATCATATAGTTCATGAGAAAAAATGTCCCTAGAGTTAGTTAAATTAGCATGGGCTGGATAGAACCATCCGACTTCCCTTGAGTTTCAAATTACTTTGAAAAGTTAATTTGTAGTGCTGCCATCTATGGAAGTCGCTTCAAACCATTAACTAACCCTATCCATCTTGCAATATCGTTTTACCTACGTTACGTTGTCGTTATATTTTACTTACAATTACCATATATTAAATTCAAGATAATAAAAATATTGCTACATAGTCAAAATCTAAAATGAGGAATTTTGTGGTTTCTACCAGCTTTAGAGAGTTCGGGATGGAGAGTGGAGATTTTGAAAAAGTCGTTTTTGAACATTCGTCCATCTGAAACCACTCTATATCTCAAACTAAATATGATATATTACTTGACTTTGGTAAATGAGCTTATGGTATATATCGGTCAGATTTCACAATAAGGTTTTTCTAGAATATCGCTCATGCACAAATGGTACTGGCAATAAATTTTTTTAGGTTTCAAATCTATTGCTGAAAAACAAAAACCTCCTTGTACAAATATACTACCGAATTCTAAGGTATTAAATATCTATTATTTAGAAATATTTGAGAGAGAGAGAGAGAAAGTTGCGCGTTGTTCCACACCCCTAGTTTTATTCTTTTGACGCACAATCACTGCACACATAAACGAAACTTCAAATTCGTTAAGAATTTCCTGAAAGTAACTGTAAAAAATAATGCATCGTATAGAATAATGATTAATGTTTATGGAACCATAATGAGAATTTAACACAAAAATAGACACTTTATTCAGCACAATTTATTTAGCAGTAAGATATTGCACATTATAACCCAGTGCTGTTACTTAGACAGGAAAGAAAGCAGAGAACAAATTGGTAGGATGATGTAGTTCATCTTGAAAAAAAATGCTAACGACATTTTTTTATATAGAGTCCATTTCCTCTAGTATCTTCCTATGTGCCTTCTCAAAGTGTTTCTTTAGCCTACAAGGTTTAACGAATCCCTTGCCGCACTCTGCACACGTGTGTCGGAAGTCTCGGGTGTGCTTGCTCACTACGTGACGATGAAGAACGCTAGACTGCGTCGCCCTGTAGTTGCAGTGTGTACACTTGTAAGGCCTCTGCAGGGTGTGCGTCCTCTCGTGTGCCTTGAGATGACCTGCCTGCGAGAAGTCCTTCCCGCAGGTGGTGCATCTGTAGCGCTTGTCGCCCGTGTGCGTCTTCTCGTGTCTGATCAAGCTGCTCGACACGTTGAATGCCCTGCCGCACACCTTACACGATAAGGGCTTCTCTCCCGTGTGCACGCGGAGGTGCGTCGTCAGATCACCCTTCCGAGTGAACCCCTTGCCGCAGCGGGGGCACGCGTGGGGCCTCTCTCCCGTGTGGGTGAGGAGATGATCCCGGAGATTAGTCTCAATGTCCGTGGAGTAGGTGCATTGCGGGCACTTGTGTCTCCGGTCGGGATGCATGTGGGGATGAGTTTTTCGGTGCGCTTCCATGGCTGAGGACGAGGAGAAGAGGGAGCCGCACACATCGCACGCGTATCCAGTGACTTCCTCTGAAAAACATGTAACGGAATTGTTATGAGATTAATAGCTAGATTAAAACGACTTTAGCTTCTGTAGTTTAGCTGTGCAGGTTGTTAAGTGAGCTCTGTAAGTAGTATTACTTACATAATATTGACTTTTTAGAAGGTGAGGAATATTATTAAAAAAGTATTAAATGTATACTTTGATATTAATGATGAAATCTTAATAAGAATAAAAGTTAAATTGGTTCCTAAAAATCCGTCATTATTTCGTATTTGTATCTTGTAACCCCAAGAACATTTCGAGCAAAATACCTCACAAGAGGTTTTATAAAACCAAATGGCGTGATCCCTTACTTGACTGTTGGGGCACTTCGGTACCCTTCTGTCGTCGTCGCGTCTCTATCCCCAGATGCTTGGCGTAGTCGTCCCCGTACCAGACGAGCATCTCGCAGAAGGGCTTCACCTCCTTGTAGATCTTGTAGTAGACTTTTCCTCGGAACTGCAGGGCCTCCATGTTCTGCCGCTCCTCCGACTGGGCGCAGTTCACGTACCGCAACCAGTTGGACTGGGAAGGGTCGGCCCCTTCTACCAAGTGGTGGGCGCGACTCCCTTTCCACACCTGCAAAATTGATGGAAACGACACAGGGATATCACTCAATAATGGTTATGTAAAATGCTACTGACATACAGTAGCAGTCAAATCTGGATGTTGCAGATTTTTTTTTTAATTTTTCAAAAACTGTGTTGATTATGTTCCACTAGACGGGCTCTTCTATTTTTCTATTCTTTGTGCAAGCATTTATCATAAAAATTATCATCCAAAATAGCAATTTCAATTGCTGAATCCAATATAGCAAACGGTGTTAAATTATATTTTATTAAAATAAGCACTAATTAGTCAAATACAATTCGACGAAACAAAATTACTACATTCCGTCAATTTTGTCTTTGTAAGCACGCGAGTGATACAACTAGAAACTAACAGTGCGTCCAATTATTATTATTTTTAAATGAGGAGAGTGAGGTGGTTTCGGGTAGAATAGAAAAATAATACCATACAGGTTACTTTTTGAACACCTCCATCTAACCTTAGATTGTTTTTTCATTAAATTTACAAAAAATAACTTATTCTTACCTGCCATGCATACCCGGTCTCTTTAGAGTTTTTGGGCACTTTGGCCCCTTTGTAGGGTCCGAAGAGGAGCCCTTTCGGAAGGGGCACCTCCGTCCACACGCCCAGCCCTGCCTTCTTGATGGCAGAGTCGCCCAAAGACATGAAAGGGGGGAGGCTCTTCACTGCACTTTCCGGGTCGCCCTTCTCCACCTGAAAGCACAAGTTATACACAAAAAAAATCGGGCCAGTTTTCTGTTGCTTAAATGCCCAAAGACATTTTTCTAGTAGTACGGACAAGATGAATAAAAAGATACGTTTCAGGTGTCACAACTTTTAAATATTATTAGTAAATTCGTTTTTTTTAAAGTTTGACGGTGACAACCAAAGTTGAAAGCTAGTAAGACGGACAGATATTATAAGGGAGGAAGGATGGAAATCTTCAACATATCAATGCCAACCCTTTTCATTGAAAAAATATTATTTCGAATTAAATAAAAAAAAGGAAAGTGAACTACACATATTTAAAGAAATAAACACACATTATTAGTTTCGTATTTAAGATTTAAATGAGATATGGAGGAGATTCTCTACCTTAGTGTCGCACACGAGCAACATGGGGCCGTGCTGTGGACACGCTCCTTTGTAGACGTCTTCGCAGTCATCGCAATCTGAAAAGCAATAATTATGGAGTATAAAGAATGATTTAAGACATATTTAAAAGATATTTAAATATATAATTGAATTTTAACTGTAATTGAAAGCATCTGCAACATTTTAAAATGTAATTATTTTTTTTATTCCTTAATTTTTATGCAAAGCAGAAGTTAAATAATGATCAACAAAATATATAAATAATTGTTACTTAGATATTAATTACAAATAAAAATGTAAAGTAAAAATAAATTTCGTAAATCTACCTTTTTATTTTCTGTCAATAATTATATAAATCATATAAATATTTTTGTAAATTATTGTACTATTAACAGAAATTTAACACAATTGGTTTCATTCAGTTATGAAAGCTATAATTTATTACATACTTCTTTTATTAGACAGGGTTTTAACCAGATAATAGAAAGATCGAACTAACAGAATTTTAATAAGAAACGCAGAGTATTCAATCACTTACGTAAGAAATCGTCATCACTCGAAATATCGTCCTCCTTATAGCTCTTCTTTTCAACGCTCCTTTTAGGGTAACGGTTCTTAGTCTTCGAATCCACTACAAAAAAATTTGTGAATAAGTATAGAAATTATAAGAAATACCTTCTTGAATGCAAAATGATATTTTTTTTAAACTCAATTACCTTTTATACTTTTTTCCTTTACTGAAATATTTTTTCCTTCACCCAACATACTTTCCAGGAATTTCATCATACCGAAAGTGCTTTTCAAAGCTACTTGCGCGAACTGCTTTCGTGATGGGTTACAAAAGGAAATTTTGGCTTCAAAATCCTAAAATAAGTATAATTAGTACCAGAATTTAGAAGCGAAAATTCCAATCTTAACTAAGACATTTTTCTAGGTCAATTGACGCTATAATATAATTTTGAACAAAAAAATTAACTTTTAATAACTCATAACTTTAAATATTAAACACATTTTCTCAAAAAAGTCAATGGTGTCTATGTACACCATAGCAATTTTAAAAGAAGATCCATAAAAAAAATTAATTTGTGAATTTAATTGGCTTCTGCATAAAAATAAAACTAGTGCATTTAATCAGCAAAATTTTAATAACCGAGGCTAAACGTCAAATAGGGGTGTTGTACAATACCAAACACACATTTCCCATTTCAATATATTTTTTAAAGTACAATATCTCCCTAACGTTCAGCATTCTCACCCCGCTCATACATTATATCAAGAGCATTATTTTAAAAAAAAAATATTTTACAAAATAAACTTACAACTGTTGGTCTCTCGTTGGGAGACAAAGTTGCGACCGCTGAATCCCCTACTAAAAAAATATATTTGGGAGAATTTAGTTTTGGTTAAAATTTAAAACTTTGTATTCAAGTATCTAAATTACTTACCTTCTTCAATATTTCTTTTCTTAGGTTTACGTACTGGTTTTACCCCAAACAATTTTACTTTTGCTCTTTGATCTCGGGTAATTAGAGACGGAGCTTGAAATATATCTAAAATTTAGAATTTCTTAAATAATTGAAATCTATATAAATAATACACTCTTATACGGCTCCCAAATGTCTTTATATTTCTAACTCTGCAATGGTAACAATCGAGTTTGTTTATAACTTTATATTTTATAATAAGAAAATCAGAACCATGAAGGAAAATTGACATTATCAACTTAAACAAAGCCATTCAAGTAACTATCTAATGCATAATGTGTATAAAAAAATACTGAACTATTTGATAACTACTAAAAATAAATATTTTTTTAATTAAAAAGATAAAAATATTTTACAAAACAGAAAGTTAGTTAAAAATTTCATATCTGATTTTTAAAAAACCTGCCACGTTAAAAATGTCAAATAATTTATTTAAAAATTAAAACAATTATTTATCATCTTTAGGAATATAATTAAAAAAAGATTGGTATAAAAAAAACTTCAGAATTAATCATTATACATTTAAGATTTAAATGGGGTTTAAAGAAATGGCAGTGTTGTAATGTCGAATTTCGCATCAGATGTTAACTCAAATTAATTTTTTTTTCGATCGCCTGAGCACTATTGTTAAAAAAAACAAGTGAAATTCACTTGGTTTGCTGAAATACAGTTAGGTCAATATATTTGTTTTGTTCACGTTATGTCATATTTGAAAAAGAAAAAATTAAATTGCTTTTAAACATAGTTTCTTAGAGTTGACGACTACCACGGTTTCCATTTAGTTACAAATGGATCTTAGTTAAGCAACGAAATATTTTCCCAATAATCTTAGCTGAAGAATCGCAAGAGAAAGGGGGATTCCGGAGCAAGCAAACTTAAATTTCAATAACTAAATATATATATTTAAAATTCCACGTAAAATCAACGCAAAAAGTTGGATATATCTCACATTATTTTGTAATTATTTTATTTTAAAAGGATACTAAAGGCTAGACTAAAATATTTCAAAAAATGGTTGGGGAGCGTGCCTCCTAGCATTTAAAATTATATTTTAGAAATACCGTTTACTATACTTTAGAAACACCGTTTACTATACTTTAGAAATACCGTTTACTATACTTTAGAAATACCGTTTACTATACTTTAGAAATACCGTTTACTATACTATAGAAATACCGTTTACTATACTTTAGAAATACCGTTTACTATACTTTAGAAATACCGTTTACTATACTTTAGAAATACCATATTTACTATACTTTAGAAATACCGTTTACTATATTTTACTTATACCGTTACCAAGAAATACTAGTCCAAACTAGTTAAGTAGATTTGATGTCAAACCTTTTGGCCTACTATTCCTTGCTTGATTTATTTTTCTGTTCTGGTAGTTGAATGTCATAAATTCAGGCATCTTCGCTGAGATTCCTAAAGATATTTTTTGTTGTCGATATTTATAGTTTCAATAAAAAAAATTCAATAAAATTGTTTTTGAAATTTAAATACAAACACTTTCACACACTTTAAAAAGCTGAAAACTAAAATCTATTTCATCTTTGGCGCTAAAAAAAAGATAGCATTCTTCTATTTCTCACTTTTAAGTAATTAAATTTTGTCACAAAAATTCCGTTTTATTACAATAAGAAAAAAATTCACTTTCGAATACCAATAAAATATTACTGAAATGATTATTCAAACAAAACCATCTTTGACTTGCATCATATATGAATTCCACTTAGAAAATTGTTTAACTGCTTTCATAGGAATGTTATTAAACATCTACGCAAAGTCGAAAGCATTATTTATGCATTAAATGGAACATAACAAAAATAAAAGATTTTTCAACACATTTTAAAAATTATTAACTATTTTAATTGTTCTTTCGTTTAAAACTTCTAGCGCTTAAATTAAAAAGAATATTCGAAAGTTACATTTTTATCTTACCAGTAGATTTCATCATTTCAAAATTTTCCTGTAAATTCTTGTATCTTTTTCTTTCATAGTCACTGAGTAACTTCCAAGCATTTGGAGTAAAATAATCTGCAACATTTTTAATTTCCATTTTTCCTAAACTATGACACGAACTTTCAATTAAACACGAACAGGAATTCACCACACGTTAATGTCTATTCGCATTTAAGAATGACAAATTATAAGGTTTTTAAAGAAAAATCGTTTGGTTTTTACACTTTTCCAGTTTAATAGAACAGCGTTGGAAAAATAATTATTATATTTATGTAATTCGTAATTTATCGTTTGATTGATTTTTAGCAATAAAATATTTCACTTTTTTTTATAAATACCTTTATTTTGTTTTGCTGTTGTAAAATATATTTTTAGTAAAATTAATCGTTTAGTTTTCTTTGGACAGAGTGTTGAAACAAGCTCATTGGTGGTTTTTTTATAATGTCACGCTCTCCGATTTGCGATTTCATTGGTAGTTTTGTTTTCTTTGACAAAGTGTTGAGAGCCCTTACTGTTATTTGATTATTTTAGTTTATATATTCCCATTGAATGATAGAACCAACTTTAAAATCAGAGACCGGCTATTTTGTAGTTTTGAAGTGTGGTTAAGTTGGATTTTACTAACGTCACATTAAAGATTTTTGGGCTTTTGACGACGGACTTCATAATTTAAAACCGAGCTTCGGGGCCAACACTTGAGCTGGCACCCGACGGAACCTTCTTAAAGCGACGTCTTACTTGCGGCTTCAAGACTTTGTACCACAAAAGATATAACTTAAACCAGTCCCATATACACGGCACGGCTCTGTTTATTGTCCGAACTATTTTTGCACAGGACGACCCGTACATAGAATCAGGTTGAATTAGTCTCAATGAGCTATTAGTCTACCTTTGCGACTCAGGGGGGAAAATATACCCTTCATTATAAAAGATGATGCATCCGAAAAGAGAAAACCTATATAACATCCTACGCACATAAAAACGTCCATAGGGGTGTGTGAAGTGAAAGGTGTCTTCGCACAAGACCTCGCACTTTATGATGGCCTCAGACCTCAGACTAATTGAAAAGTATTAAAAAAGATTAGGCTAATTTTTTTAAAAAATAAAATTCTGTGTTTGGATTTCAAAATTTTAACCATCAAAATGAATAAATTTATATAATATCCATAATACTTACAGGGCTCAAAGCAATATTAAGGGAGAATAAAGCGTACTTTTGTTACCCTTTCTATCGCAACTTTTTATTATTTATTCTAAAAATCAAAAATTCGTGAAATAGTTCATTGTGCATCCAGAATGAAATGGTAAAAAACCTCCCCAAAAAATCTTAATTTTTTGAACTAAAATTTAGGGAAAAGAAATTGGAATCATAACGTTTGAATAAATTATAACAATGCTTTTTTCAAATGCAAGGCATGAAGCAAGTAGTCACAACCAAAGCAAACCAAACTCGGTGCGTCACACAATCCAAACGATTCAATCAAATAGAGCTTAAATTTTGCCGAACAAAAAATAAAACCAAACCAGAGTGTTGTTTGTCATGCTCCAACAATCAAGCACGACGTAATTTTTTGTGAATGAATACCATAAAAGGTTATTTAACTTTAGAAAACGTTTTACAATCGAAAAAGTTTATTTTTATACAAAAATGTAAAAATAGAAAATGTGTACGATCGCTTAACTCAAGTCTCACAGCGTTTGAATTCTAAACTTGGGTAAAGTGTGACAAGTTCGTTTATTGAATTAAAGTGTTGACATTGTTTTGGTTTTAAAGTGCTTAATTATTTTTGGTTTTGTATCTATTTATAATAAATACTTATTATTGAAGTGTCTTCTCCCTGACCCTATGATTCTTAATTTAGATTGTTCCATTGTTTCTGTTTAATATGAAAGTTATTAATTTCCTCATGGTTATAACATAAGGAAAGAGTAATTAAATGTATGGGCCGGAAAACTTGTTTTAAAAGTGTATATATTTCTGGTTTTTACTTTTTACATGCATTTGTACATCCGCATCTCAAACACGTAGCAGTTTATTTCATGAAATATTTTTTAATTAATTTTTTTAAGTGTAATATTTTTTTTCCATTTATAATGTTGAGTTTTAAGTAAAATCACAGAATTAATTGAATCGTTCATTTCGGAAACCACCTAAGTGACAAGGCACTTGTCTAGTTTTTGAAATAAACAATTAAATTTAACACACTCTGTTCCTGTGAAGTTTTATTTAGTCCTGCACAGTATAGTAGATGGTCAGAGTTCATAACTCCAGAGTTGCAGATTGTGCACACATTGGTGTTCATGATCCCAATCTTATGGAGATGTTCTCCCATGCAGTCATGGCCTGTAGTTAGTCTAAAATGGGCGACTGCTTCTTTTCTTGGTCTTAAACTATATTTGTTCCAGGTGTTATGGATGTTTCGCCATTTCTTGTTATCACTTGGTGGCTTTTAAGTTGTCTCTGCAGGATTTTTCTATATCTCTATGAATATACTTTTTAATTGAATTAGGGGAATTGCAACAATAATTCAAACCTAACCTAACCTCTTGCCTTTTTACGATTTGATTTTACCCAAGTTAGGGTGAGGTGTGTGATTCACTGAACAGGGCAGCATATGTGCCAGTTCAAAAACAAAACGCGGAGGAATACCCGACAAGTATGGCAGAAACGAATAAGGCAGAAAACCTAGAAACTTGCCTATTTCGCTATTGGGTTCGTCTTCGCTGGTTTTTAGTCAGTGATCCACATGGTTATTTCTTTAAAAAGTTGGAATTTAAAGTTAAAGTAAGTTAATTTCTTTCAAACTAAAAATGTTAAAATACATTTAGGAGCCCTAGTCAATATGATAGAGGGGTCTCATACAAGCATTGTATACAAGTGTAGGGAAAATAGTCATTTTCTGCTCTGTTCCCTTAAAAGGCTGTGAGTGTGTTTTCGGCTCGCTGACACTTCACTCCAATTTCCCTTCTAGCTCAATGTCCAGTCACAACCAAAAGTGTGTTCAATTTAATTGTTTATTTCAAAAACTAGTCAAGGAACTTGTCACTTAGGTGGTCTACAAAATAAATTATTCAATTCTAGTGTAAGTTTTTTTTTAAAGCATTATTTTCACATTGTTATCGTTTAGGGACTGTTGTGGGCCAGAAAAATGATGGGCTGAGCATTTATTAAACAGGCTATAGCTTGGTTTTTTCACCAAAAAAATTATCCGTGCCTAAAATAAGATTTTTTTATATAAATATCATTTTAATTTTACATTGACACCAATACTAATTTTAATAACAAAGCAACTGGAACAATTCATGCATTGCACATACAGCAGAGGCAGACTAATTTATAGAAGCCTGGGCATCTTTAGATTTTGGGTTTTTCTCTTATAAATGCCTGTTTTTTTGTGTCAAGGACTCCATAGATTTAATTTACATATCTGTCCCATTTTACATGTTCTTCTGTAATTTTTAGCCACTTTTTTTATTATACCAAATGTGTACAAATAAAAAATGTGGTATGCATTCGAACATGACAATAAAACTTTTTTCCAAAGTTTGTACACTTCGTAAGCGGTGCTTGAATTTAAAATGTTAATTTTCGAGTCCTTAAAAATGCTTGGCAAAAAAATTCTATTTAATGCAAAATTGGAACACTATACAAATCGGAACTCCCTTGATAGCTGATACACATCTATCCACAGGTTACATGATACCATCATATTTTCTAAGCAGTTTTTATTAAATGCTGCATATACTCATGCGTAGGCCATAAAATTTCAAACTAAATTGCCTTATAAAAGATTATTTGACTTGTACGCAAGATATCCTTCATTCTTGGTCTGTGTCAGTCGAAAATGAGCTTATTTAAATCATTTCTAGTCCTTGAATTTTTCCGTAAAAATTGTACAATAGTACTGAAACAAAGCTAGATTGGTTCGTTGGTTGACATGTTGACATATATTTTCAGGCTTGTGTGACACTCATTTTCAGGCATGGTCAGTGACCCGCTTATATACCTTTGTCAAGTAAGACAGACACGACACACATGTATGTGACAGATGCTGCCATCTATCCCCACCTCCACAATTTAGACATGTACCTGAAGGGGAGGGAAATAGTCTTCAGGGACCTGTACCCGTGGTAAACTGCGCTATGACCGCCCACAGGACTTTCAGACCTACAGATTTAACCAGCATGTGCTCCTCGTATACTCGGTGGGTCTTTAGTGGTACCGCGACTCGATCTAGGGATCTCGCTATCCCGAGATCTTAACCACTAGTCTCCCTACAGCCCTAGCTAGATTTCTTTTTCCCTAACGAGGGGCTGGGGAGCCCAGTCGGTTAAGCACTCGCTTACCATGCGGAAGATCCCAGGTACGGGCCCGGGCATCGCCAAAATAGCTGCCGACCTATAAACGGCCCGTGCAGCCAAAAATGTCCGACGAATAATACTCCGTGTAAGGGAGTGCACGTTAAATATCCTTCAAAGTCCTGACGCTGCGTACGATGTTGCCCTTAACGGTTGCTTTGGGTGCCTATTCAGGTGTTGGCTCGTCACCTGACTGTGGTTCTAAAATACGATGCCCGTCGCCAATTGCCCTCGTGTAGCTCTAGTGCGACGATAATTCAAACCTAACCTTTTTCCCTAACGAGTGTACAAACCTAGTCTTCATGTTGCAGATTTCCCTGCCATGTGACCGGTCCTCTTTAAGAAGATGGCCACCACCAAGATCCCCGAGCAGAAGGTGATCCTGTGCGGGGAGTTTGGGGTGGGGAAGAGCTCCCTGTTCCGCAGGTTCGCCATGAACACCTTCGTCTCGGCCTCGGACAGGCACTCCACGCTGGGACTGGACCACTTCGACAAGGTCTTCCAGATGCACGGCAGGAACGTCAGGGTGAGTTGTTGTCATTCATTAGTTCGACATAGTCATGACAATAATAATTTGCTTTACTTTAGCCAATGCCGGCTCAGTGGTTAGTGTTCTAGCCTCTGGAGCTGCTGGGCTAGGGTTCGAATCCCGGTAAAGGCATGGATGTTTGTGCTTGTCAATAAATGTTATTTGTCTGCGTCGTCCTTCTTTGTGTGTCTCTTGTGACTGTCTCTTCTGGCGAGCTGGGTAACAGGCTATAAAGCCTACTCTCCTTTTCTAAAGGGCGCAATCACTGTCATTTGTCATACTTTAGCCAATGCCCATTGGTGGTGGTTGGGCCATTAGGCGGTGAGCCTCCCAGTAGCGAGAAATCAAGTCAGGTGAAAGGTTGAAGTCCATTGCACGACAACAGGTGGCCCTACAACCATCCTTTCAGACGTGCAGAGCTGGCAAATGTCCGTGTCGGTCACACCAATGCGGTGGAGATGGCCCTGAAGATAATCGTATCCAGTGGCCACGTGAAAACAAGCGACTGCAGCACTCCTTTCCAGATTGTGGGGGATAACGCGATTACCAGCACATCCTGCCATTGCTTACCAGAGCTGAGGCTCTTGAAATTGGTGATGACATGTTTGGATATTTTGGCACTGTGATAATAATAATTTTACTGCACACACATATACAGGCAAGACTTTAAATGAAAATTAACAAACAAGGTAGTCAGGACACCAAGAGTCGCATAGATTATATTTGTGAACATAAAAAAGTGTTGTGTGTCCTCGAAAAGGTATATGTTCTTTCTAGTTTAAGGAGCTTTTTATTCCTAAATGGTCTATTACAGTTTTCAACAATCCAGTTAATAGCAGGTCTGATTGAATCGGATTGTGGACTATCAAATGCAAACTTCTAATTTAAAGCTTTCATCACAACCCATTAAAAGCTCTTAAAAGTTAATTTCATTAATTAATTTTCAATATTTAAAACAATATTTTTTTTAATTTCCTCATTGGTGTTACTATCTAGAATACCCTTTACATGATTTCTTATTAACCAAGTTTTTTATAGATGGAAGGAATAGGCAAAGTGGTACCCATATTTCGACCATCACTCAACCCTGACATATTTTTAATGAATTTAATGTGTAGTTTTAACCATAATCTTATCAGCATTCAGCATCACTGGCACTACAGCCCCTGAAGGGCCCTGGCCTACTTTAAGGTTTTTCTCCAAGTCTTAAGATCTTCTTCCACTTGGTCCATCCACCTGATTCTTGGTATTCCTGTAGGTCTTGAACCGCTAGGATTTTCTTTCAGAAGTCTTTGGGTTCTGTTGGACTCCATTCTTTCAACATGTCCTTGCCACCTCCTTGGGTTCTCCTTTTTCCGATCACTGTGACAATATCTGATTCTTTGTATATTTCATATATTTCCCAATTTGTTCTTATTCTCTTACAGGGTTCAGTAGTGTTTTGAAGTATAATTTCATTTAAAAGTAACAAGCATCAAAAATGTAGTCAACAGGACTCACCATTTATTACAAAAAACAAAACAAGAAGGTTACACCCTTGTCAAAGCATAACAAAGAAATGGGCTTGAAAGCACAAGCAGGTATCGCACGTCACAGTTTGTAGGAACGATCTTATTCACTCTTGTAATGTCTGCAACATCCTCCCGCCCTGGCCTACCTTGAGAATGAAAAGTTGGATCGGTCTTGTGACATGACTACCATTGACTTTGATGGAACATGCTCTTGTTCTTCCATCACGTCCTTCAGTTATGTTTTCAACACGTCCCTTTTTCCACATGTGTCTAGGTCTTACTTCCTCTTGCAGCAAAACAATTTCTCCAGATTGTATATTAGCGGATTTCCCAACATTCTTTACCTCATGAAAGGAACGTAACTGAAACAAATACTCTTTAGACCATTTCTTCCGAAAAGTATCCAACAGGTCTTGTTGCTTCCAGTAAAGTTTTGTCAGTGCTCTTTCTTCACTCGTCGGCTTGGATGGAATCAGAGTAAGCTTTTGTCCAATAAAAAAATGTGAAGGTGTCCGTCAAGGCAAGAGAGTCTGTATCTTCTTCACTTGTAAGAGGTCTGCTGTTCAAGGCAGCTTCAATTCCTATTAGTACAGTAGCTAGTTGTTCTTCTCGTAGCAATGCCTCCTCTATTCTCCATTATCACATACTGCTCTAAAAACTCAGTCCATGTTTCGCATACTTTAGGATTAAAAACAGCTTTTTTTATCCCCTAGCTCCAACTGTGGGACACAGGGGGCATGGAACGGGTCGCCTCCATCACCAGCAGCTACTACAAATTCGCCGAGGCGGCCATCTTGGTCTTCAGCCTCGACAGCCCGGACTCCTTCAACATTCTGTCCCAGCACCTGCTGGACATCGTGACGTACGCGGAGAGCGCAAAGATCTTCCTCTGCGGCAACAAGACGGACCTGCTGTCACCGACGTCATCAGAGGATGGACCCATCACTGACGCCGACATCGAGAACTTCTGCGAGCAGTGTCATAACCTCGTCAGTGGTGTCTACAAGACGTCATGCAAGACGGGGGAAGGGGTGGATGAGATGTTCACTGATATTGCAAAGCAGCTGGTGGGTAACTGTCGAGTGAAGGATGTCGAGCAGGAGATCAAGGATTCTTTCAAGGTCACGGAGAGGGACGAGCCCAACCAGTCATGCTCTTGCTGATTGGCACTGGGTCCTGGTACCATTAGTGCCAGAGGTTGGGCCAATCAGGGGTGCAGGCATCAAGAGGTTGTGCAGGAGAGAGGTGTGGGTTTCTGATATTAACAGGCTGTTATTGGTTGGGCCTTTCTTTTCAAGGAGATAAGAGTTTCAAGGCAAAATAGGGAGTTTAGGCATCAGAAGAGAGACCGATCACTGACAATGACATCGAGAACTTCTGCGAGTAGTGTCATAACCTTGTCAGCTGTGTCTGCAAGACGGGCGAAGGGGTGGATGAGATGTTCACAGACATCGCCAAGCAGTTAGTTGGGAACTGTCGGGTGAAGGATGTCGAGCAAGAGATCAAGGATTATTTTAAGGTCACGGAGAGGGACGAGCCCAACCAGTCATGCTCTTGCTGATTGGCAATGGGTCCTGGTATCATTAGTACCAGAGGTCTGGCCTATCAGGGTGCAGGCATCAAGAGGTTGTGCAAGAGAGAGGTGTGGGTTTCTGAAGCTAAGAGTTTCAAGGCAAAAATAGTGAGTTTAGGCGTTTGAAGAGCGACTGACCACTGACGCCGATGTCGATAACTTCTGGAAGGAGTGTCATAATCTCGTCAGCAGTGTCTACAAGACGGGAGCCCCTCTCCGTGAGGAAAACAGTCAGCTTTTATGTTGACTGGTTGTTTGGTAGATTAACTTGCCAACCAATCAGTCACGGAAGCTATCTGTTTGCATGCTTGCAGGTACTGTGAAACTGGGCCTTGCATCCTACTCGCTATTGGTGGTGCTTTGGATTCCTCTGGGAATTTTGGCTGCAAGTTTGTTATTTTGAGATATTTATATTGTGAAAACTTTGGTAGTTGGCTTACATGACTTGTGAGATAACAATGGTGGAAGAATTTATTTAAAGCTTTTTTACTCTATCCCGGTAAAGACTTAACTGTGATGCCCCAATCATCACTAGTCTCTTAAGCAGTCATTGATGGGGAAAAATGGCTGTAAAGTTTAATTTATATAGTTTAGTTTAAAACTATTAAAGTAAAAGTAATTAATATCTTGCATCAATAAGCCATAAAAATAAATGTATTTTTTAAAAATAAAACCCTTAAAATTAGCCAAAATTATGTTGTTAGTACAGTAAATAATCATAAAAATTAAAAAAAGCTTTTTTTATTGATACATTTTAGTCAGAATCCTGCCCCTTCTTTCTAATGTATGATGTTGCTGCAGAAGTTGAAAAACTCGTTTTTCTTTACTGTAAGCTATGTATAATATTTGATACTAGTTGGCTGAATTGTTGACCTGGCAAAGTGTGGCCAGTAATCTAGTATAGGTTGTTGCAAAAAGCATTTGATGATTTATATGAGAATAAGATCCCTCAGCAAAATATAGAAACTTTTTTGAGGTTGACTTTTTTTTCTTATTAAACTTTTTTGTTTTTTCTTCCTATACCACAGAAACAAAGCTTATTGTGTTATTATAATGGTTAACTGTAGTTAATACAGTTTAATGTGGTCTTAGTTAGGTTGTTAAGGACAAGAGCAGTATGTGATTTCTTTAGAGATACAAAAACAAGTGGATCCAGGATTTGTATTGCCTATCAACTGATTGGTTGTCCAATTGAAAAATTAACCCTTTGGAAGATAAGCTAATTGAAGTTTAAATTTCAATTGTTTTATCATTGTTAACATTCTTGAAGCAAAAAGTTTTAGAAACTTCTATGAAATTACTAAAATTTATACATTTTAAAAATTGTATGTATTTCTGGAAAAAATTTAAAACTCGGCAGATTCATATACATTTGTATCCCTAAGGTAGTAAAGCTTTTATGGCTTCATATGTGCTTGTTCTTTATAAATCTTCAACACTTGGGTGATAAATATACAAGTATTTTATAGTGAACATTGAGCAGCTCAAAACTCTGTTAAGCCAGTGCTTCCTGATAACATTAGAAGCATTCTCTATTATGCTTGGAGTGTTTTTATATTTTAGATATTTTTCTCTTTAACCCTAGTCACTGATAGGGATTAGATTCTTGTTTTTTAGATTTTGTGTTGATACATAGGCAGCTTTTTTTTCTGCTCTCTTAGTTTGAAAGAGCAACTGTAGAGCTCAATGGAAGACCAAGCTATGTGTCAATTTGAAAATAATTAAGATTTTTGTGTCAATGAACATGTTATGCCCTCCTTTAAAAAGATGACAAGTTTCCCTTTTTTTTTTTTCATAAACTGTAAGCTGGGTTGCCTCGAAACCTTGAAAAGTGCATGAAAAAACTGATTTTTCAATGTCTTGAATGTGCTTGAAGAACATTATCCACCTTGAAAGGTCCTTAATTTTTTGGACTGACTATTTTATCTTGAAGTGTTGCAAATGGTAATTTTGGTTTCATTAAAAACACTTTTTCAATGTGAATCAGTTCCTATAATATATATTTTGATTTATTTTTTTAAAAATCCAAGAAGGCAGGGCAAGTGATTTTAGGTTGATTTTTTAATAACTAAATAGTTATTTTATAACACATATTTAAGTTCATTTGAAAGCTAGAGACCGCTTAGTCGTTTTCTGTTTGAATTTTTGAAAACTATCTTGAAATTTTGGGTCTTGCATGTTCGAATATACAGTCCTTGAAAGTTGCGAAATATTACGTCAATGGTCATTAAATATATCCTTGCAAAGTTCTTAAATAGTCCTTGATTTTTTTTAAACCAAAAAGTGTGGCAACCCTGCGTAAGTGACGTATATCTTTTACCTTTTGTAAGTACAGTTTCTAGCGGATCTATGTAAATGGAAACTAAAAAGTTTAGAGCTTGTTTTCTCCTTGTTGCCACACAGCACATTCTTCCACTAAGTTCTTCAACCTTATCTTATTTACAATGCCACAATTTTCATAGAAGCCTCAGAATCTTTTAATCAATAATAATTATGGTGCAATTTTTTAGGTAGTACACTATACTATCTTACTACTTTTTATATTTAGTGTGTACTTTGTATTAAGTTATTGCTTATTAATGCCTGGTTAATGATTTTTCATTATTATTTATATTGAATGTGTAATCAAAGATTCGACTGTCATTCTCCCTTCCCCCTCCCTCCTTTGCAGAAAAGTGTTCAGTTTTATCAGTACAAATCAAAATCCATATTCACAGTAAAGTCATGTTCAACTGACTTGTTTTATTAAGTTAAGGTTATTCAATTTACATCCAAAAGTTTCTAATTTTGGTAGTTTTTTTGCATTTACCTAACGAAATCTTGTAATGTATTGTTCTAACTTTTAATACATGGATTTTGGTTATAAGAGTTATACCGTATATGTCCTTATAATACTGTTTTTTGTAATCCTATTAGGTTGTTATTAAAACTTTCTGAATTACATTTAAAAATTATTTTATACAATGATCTAAGGAGTGTTAAGTATAATTGTCAGTGTAAAGTTATTCATTAAAAGAATATGCACTTTGAAATTAAAATGTGCCAAAAGCTAGCATATTTAGAATTTTTATATTCTAGTACAGATATTTTTTATACTAACTTCTTGTATTTATGATTGAACTAAAATCTAGTTTCCAAGTTTTTTTGCACTTGTTAATTGTATCTGTTAATCATGCATTACGATACATATTAACAGTAGTAATTTGTTTTTGCTGCCAAAGTTAACATACTACTTAATTTCGTTTCCAAAATTAGAAAATTAGTTTTTAAAATGAAAATATGTTTCATTGTTAGTATCTTGCTATTAAAATAAAAATTATCGTTTTACAATTGAACCACAAATTTTAAACTTACTGTAAGTGTGTTAATGTTGATTTCATTATATATTCTGTGATTTTTTTTATTTGTAAAGTGTTTTTGGGTATGCATAAGTTGATCTCTCTGGTATACCAAAGCTTAAGACACGCTATTAATAACTATACTGTTAACTGTAGAATATAAGATAGCGTTTATTATTTAACAATTTAAGGTAATGTGTTTAATTAAACTTATTTTATGAAACAGCAAAAGTGAATCAACTTTTTTTTTTTTAAATCCTCTCATCAGGAATAACTTTAAACATTTAAAATACTTACTAAGGAGGATTCAGCGATAAAATTCTATTGCAACTTTTAATTGAAAAGTATGGTTGTATTGTGGAAGTTAAAATAGAAGCATTTTTCTTTTATCTAATTTTATTATTACTTATTTCTTTTAAATAATATGCAGAGTGTCTGTAAAAGAATGTTCGAGTTTTAATGGTTATTACTGGAGTTTATTTTATACTAAATATAGCAAATCATACATAAAATTGAAGGAAAACAAGCCTAGCTTTTTCTATAACTGCTCAATGTGTGCGCCTTTAGTGATATGGCACACACCCAAACGAAAATGCAATTCTTCCCATACTGTCTTCAGCAAGTCCGGGGTAATGGAAGCAACAGTTTGTGAAAACGATGTAGTGGAACAAGTGCATGCGCTTATCTGAAACTGTTGGGGTTATTCTTTCTTCGTCATCTTCAACCACAACTAACGAGCGATTACAGCTGATACTATTACAATCTGAAACTCAGACATTCTTTGACGGACACCCTGTATTTAAAGTTGTATATTTTTCGGTGTTATGTAACAGAAAATATATTACTATTTTATGTGTATTCTTCTTATATATTTTTAAAGTGTATTTTACTTTAACCAACAAGCACTGTTTCAACTAAATTCCTTTATGGGTGTATTTCATAAGTTTTAAAAAATCTGTTTTTAAGTTTCTTGGCAAGTTTAATCATAATATTATAAATTAATATATATTTTTTAAATAGTTGTTAACGTCTGTGTGTAGTAATTTATTTGAACTAAGTAATGAGTTAATCTTTATTCCCTTCTATTACGGTTGTCGAACAAATAAAAATTATATTTTACAAAGAGTTTGAATTCAATATCTTTCAAATTTAACCCTAGAAAAGTCTAGCGTTTTTAATTGTATAGTTCTTAATAGAATTCTGGAACAAACATTGGGCTGGGGAGCAAAGTCGGTTAGGCATTCGCCTAGCATGCGAAAGGTCCCAAGTTCGGGTCCGGGCATGGCCAAAATAGCTGCCGACCTATAAACGGCCCGTGCAGCCAAAAATGTCCTACGAATAACACTCCGTGTATTGGGAGAGCGCGTTAAATATCCTTCAAAGTCCTAACGCTGCAAACGATGTCGCCCTTAACGGTTGCATTGGGTGCATACTCCTCGTCACTTGACTGTGGTTCTAAAATACGACGCCCGTCGCCAATAGCCCTCGTGTAGCTCTAGTGCGACGATAATTCAAACTAAACTGAAATGAAACAAACATTTCTTTTTATCCTTTTCATTTTTTTTTATTGTTTGAGAGTTTAAAAAAAAATTAAATTAGGGTATTGACACAGAGACATAACATAGAGTGGACTGCGCATTGGCAAACCTAAAGTGTCCTAAACATCTAACTTACACAGTCACATGACTGTGTCGCGTTTGGCTCGCATCTATGGCGAGTTTACCATTTGGCGAGTTTTTCCACAACGACCTGAACACAGAGGCCGACAATCTAATGTTATGATAAAGAAGCTTGGAAAAGAGCAAGGATGAATCGCTAGTATTTTAAGATCCTCTTAAGATTATTTCTTTGATTTTGTGCGTCGATTTAAGATTACTTGAACAATTGAATGTGGACTCTTTATTAAAAATTAATTTAAAAGAACATTAGTAGATTTATGTAGAGTGTTGCTGTAATATAAGTTGGTATTGACATGGTGAATATTTTCTGCCGTCTCTATAACTTTCGTTCTAACGGTCCGATTTTTTTTAAAAAAAATCAAATATATATATTTTTTTGAAACATTGCTTCTTCCTTTATTTAAAAAAAATCATATATATATATATATATATATATATATATATATATATATATATATATATATATATATATATATATTGAAATATTGCTTCTTCCTTTATTTCACCTGGAATAAATCAACTTTCTAAAACACATCAACATATTCCAAATTCAACAAATGCTCTACCTTTTAAATATAAATAACTCAAAAACTACGATTGCAAAAACAGGTTTCGTTTTGACCAAATTGTAAAAAAAATATTCTACTTCTAAGCTGTCAATGTTCAGACCATTAATTTAATTGACTTGGCCCAAAATATTTCTTATAATTAGAGTTCTAACAACGTTGATTTAATCATGAATATGATTCTTCAGAGTAGAGAGAAATTGACAGTTCTGGCCCAGCGGTGGGTCAGTGGGTCAGACCCACCGCCGCCACCTCCGCATTTCTCGTACTGTTGTACGAGGGTATTTTTAGAGACCCACCGCCACCACATATGAGTCACCACTGACCCTCCACCACATATGACGTAAGCGGATATGACGTACTCCTCGTGGAATGGGTATGAGTCACCAGATATGACGCATAGTCTTATAACACGAGTTGTTTTGGGGTGGTTTTATATGACGTAATTATAGGATAGGTTTATGCCATATGTAAAGAACAGTTATTAGTAGTTGTTGATTGGGAATATTTTTTTTATTATATAGTAAGGGTGTGACACAGGCTATTATAGTCTTTAAATATTACTTTTCCTCAAGTATAAATAAGTTTTTAAAGTTTTATAATAAATAAGTTTTTACAATTTAAGTTTTTATAGCAAAAAAAAAATTTTTTTTTTTACAGTTAAAGTTTATCTTATTTTCAAAAGCAGTCATAAAATACGCAATTTTAAGAGACACTAAATTTATTTAATAAATGGATTTAAAATTGAGGTGAAAAAAGTATCTGATAAGAATCGAGTTCATAAAATATTTACTTCATCATGTAACACAGTTAGGTTATGAATCAGCAGGCTATTGGCAACGGGGGAACCACAGTCAGGTGACAAGTCGACACTTGAGTAGGCATCCAACGTAACCTCATGTAACACAGAAATATATTCTTTTTCCAAATCTTTAGTGGAATCGTTTACAACTGCTTCTTACACGGATAAATTTATACAATAATCGTTTGTAAAGAAATATAGTAAGCAAATGCAATATCTTTTTTTCAGTTCAATTCACATAAATACAATTTTTCATAGGGTAACCGTACCACTAGAATGTCTATTTTACATGCAACGCACTTAAGTATTTTTTCAATATCATCTAATAAAAATCATTATTATTTTTTAAGTAGTTGGTAAAGGATCATTATTATTATTCTTTGATTCAATAAGAGATTTTACTACAATAAAAGTTTTTAAAAACATTCTTAATTTTGTTTGTAGTTTATATAAACATAATATCGCGTTCATTATTCTACTTTTCCACCCCAGAAATATAAACAAGAGAATATTTTAAACTAAATTTTTAAAGCGATTCGTTATTATTCATCCACAAATATAACCCTTTTTAAATCGAATAATTTTTATATTCCCCAACAGTATAAATATATTTTTAAAAACTAAAAATGACACATAAACTTGTTATTGTACTCGAGTTGTAAACAGATAAGACCACAAAGTAGTAATCGCTATCTGTTTAGACTTTTGGATTTCGGACTTAAGATAAACCTATGACTAAAGTCATATCATCCGATTACCAATACATGTTGCAACAAGAAGCATGTGATCTTCTAATGGAACTTTCTAGAACAATTGAATTTTCTTATAAAGGTTGAACCATTTCAGAAGTAGCTCATTGTGAATTTAGATAGTGTTACGCTGTTGTCTCTTCACTTACCAGCTATACTTGCAGCTTTCGGATTATCCTATTCCGTGAAAGTAAGTCGATTTTTAAAAATATTTTATTCAATTAATTCTCTGTCTTATATAATATATTTCATTTTTTTAAATAGTGCATGTTAAAACCTGAAAGTTTATTCGCATGTTAACGTAGTTAAATTTGATAGCTTTTTTTTTTGTATTAAAACCATGCATAATACTATTAATAGTTTCAAAATACTATTAAGAAATAATCTATTAGTACAGTTATCGAATGTTTAAGAATTATTTTATTCATTAAAGCCTATTTAAATACAGTGTGTAATTAAATTTTATTGTTTCAAAATACTATTAAGAAATAATCTATAAGTACAGTTATCGAGTGTTAAAGAATTATTTTTTATTAAAACCACGTATGTATTTTATAATAACTTTATGGTTTGAGATTAACGTGTTGTTATTAAGAAATAATCTATTAGTACTCCCATTAAATATTTAATGTTTCAATCATTTGCGTTCATATAATGTATCCCTTTTAAATAATACATGTTAAAAAAATTTATTTGTATTTTAACGTAATTAAATTTGATAGCATTATTTTTTGTATTCAAACATATCCTTTTAAATAGTGCATGTTAAAACCTGAAATTTTATTCGCATTTTAACATAATTAAATTTGATAGCTTTATTTTTTGCATTCAAACATATTCCTTTTTTAAATAGTGCATGTTAAAACCTGAAATTTTATTCGCATTTTAACATAATTAAATTTGATAGCTTTATTTTTTGCATTCAAACATATTCCTTTTTTAAATAGTGCATGTTAAAACCTGAAAGTTTATTCACATTTTAACGTAATTAAATTTGAAGGCTTTATTTTTGTATTCAAACATATCCTTTTAAATAGTGCATGTTAAAATTATTGATTTCAATAGTTTAACGTAGTTAAATTCATTAATTTTTATTATATATTCAAACCCATTTTAACGCATAATTCAGGGTATATGTAATTAAATTTGATAGCTTTATTTTTTGCATTCAAACCGTGCATAATTCAGAATGGTTTTAGTGTAAACTTTTATGTAACTAAAATCATAAATGTATTTTATAATAACTTAATGGTTTGAGATTAACGTGTTGCAATTAAGAAATAATCTATTAGTACTCTCATTGAATATTAAAGGATTCAATTAATTCTGATTATATAATGTTTCCCCTTTGAAATACTACATGTAAAACCTGAAATTTTATTCACATGTTAAAACTTGAAATTTTATTCACATGTTAAAACCTGAAATTTTTGTGATAAATTAAACACTAGTTTTTTAAGATTAAATTATGTAGCTTTTTTCTAATTTTATAAAAATACTAGTTTTCGTGAATAAATTTATTTCATATTAAAATGCTACAATTAAGAAAAAATGTTCTATTTTAAAAATACGCACTGTCATATGGTTAGATTATATTTATTTAATCAGTAAAAGTGTTTCAATTTCGAACAACGCTTTTGAGGGGAAAAAGCTTATCGCGTGGTGGAGATAAGTGCAGAGATCGCGTGGGGAGATAAGATTGTCAAGCAAGTTCAAAATGATTATTCGCTTTTCGAATGATATTTACTAGTTTTAAGTGTTTAAGTATTAATGATTTTCATATTTACAGCTTCATCATGTCTTCATTTATTAATTTCGGGATCGAAAGTAATGAATTTGATGCTTTAATGAGAGAGATAAACGAAGATGACGTAAGTGTTTTTACCATTCATATATTTTTAAATTAATTTCTCAATTAACTTGCGTTAAAAACCTCTGTATTTTTACGTTAGAGCATATAATTTAAACTAATATTATTTTGAACAAAGTATGTGATAAAAATGCCATCCAATACATTTTTATTATGTTAAAACCTGTATTAAAAATTTGCTAATATTTTCTAATTTTTGCAAGTATATCTAACTTATCTTTAACACTGAATTAGATTTTCTATTTAATATGAATGTATAATTTAAAACTTGGAATTTTTATAAAAACTGTATATCTACCCTGGTTAATTTTTTCTAATTTTAAAAACTTAGAAATTTTATATTTAATTGTATTAAAAGCTATATTTACTCTGTTCCCCTGGCCAATTTTTCCTCGATTTTAAAAACTTAGAAATTTTATATTTAATTCTATTAAAAGCTATATTTACCCTGGTTAATTTTTCTAATTGTGAAAACTTAGTTATTTTATATTTAATTGTATTTAAAGCTATACTTACTGTGATAATTTTTTTTTCTAATTTAAAAACTTGGAAATTTTATACTGTCATATTTAAAAGCTATATTTACTCTGGTTAATTTTTTTATGATTTAAAAACTTAGAAATTTTATACTGGTATTTCACTCCAGCAATTTAAAAGTTATCCTGTTCCCCTGGTTAATTTTTTCTAATTTATAAAACTTAGAAATTTTATATTTAATTGTATTAAAAGATATATTTACCCTGGATAATTTTTTCTAATTTAAAAACTTAGTCATTTTATACTGTCATATTTAAAAAGATATATTTACTCTCCCCAATTTTTTTTTCTGGTTTAAAATTTTTTTAATGTATATATTTTTACTCCGTTTTAAATTTTATTTTAGCATACTGTAGCTAATGCACCAGCCGTGATCTATTCGCCCATCTTTGGCCCCCACCCTCCGTCATCGAATGTAAGTTGTTTTTTTTATTTATTTTTATTTTTAAATGGAACCTTGAAAAAGTCATGTTTTGAAAACATACTTATAAAGTAATCTTGAATATTTCAGGCTACCTCCATATCTTCTCAACCTATATCGAGAATTCCATCGTCAGCATTGGCCTATGTAAGTTTTTAAGAATTAATTATAATATTCATCTCTTTTAAATGTTTATACAAAAATGTTTATATCTTGAATATTTCAGGATTTGCCTTCAACCAGTGCTGGACCGAAGACCATGTCGCCACCAGCCACACCCACATTCGCCCACGTAAGTTTTAAAATAAATTGCTTCTCACTTAAATAATTATGTTAGAACTATTCATTCTTTAAAATATTTTCTAAAATCTACTTAAATGTATTTAACTTATCACTTTCTATTTTATATATAGATGTTAAATATTGTTTCAGGTGTGCAGCACTTGCCGCAAGACATTCTCAAATAAGAGTCATATGACGCGGCATATGAAGACCCACGCCGTTGGGATATCAGGATTCGACTGTAAAGTCTGCGATAAGGTCTTCACCCGTGAAGATGCTCTAAAGCGCCATATGAAGATACACGAGGGCGAAAAGCACGTAAGTTATTAATCTAAAAAGTTTTTTTTTTAATGTTTTCATACATTTATAATAAATATGTTTCTAAGTTGTAATTTATATGATATAGTTTAATATTTACACATTTCTGTAATATATTTCTAAGTTGTAATTGAGAATAAAGTTTTTCATGTCTTTACAGGTGTGTCCTAAATGCCCACGAACCTTCACCAGGAAGGATATGCTAACCCGTCATTTGGCTACGCATAACAAACCGGTAGGTTTCATTTTTTTAGATGTATGAAAGAAACTATATAATACCTTAAAATGTATATGGCTAATTCTTTTCTTGTATGTTTTAGGTCAAGCGCCCCCAACCCCGCCCCTCCCCCTCTACCACCGGTACCAAGCGCCGGAAGGCAGAGAAAGTGGCCGATGTGTTCAACACCCGCACCATTTACCCTACCGAAGCAGCTGTCGGGGACCTCATCCTCTTCCACAAAGAGGTTGAACCTCAAATCGAGACTGCTATAGAGGAAGAGCTGACCACCAAAGGACCCACCAAATGGTATGCGGTCGTCAAGTGCCTCTTTAGCCGCACCACTACAGAAGGTGAGAAGGAGTATGCTTCTCCATACTTCCGGAGCCGAGTCGCCACTGAGTTAGATATGACTGAAGTCTCTCATCATATTGGAGAGGGTTTCAGTAAAATACTAGCCTCCTTTGATGAATTTCTGGCTAGGGGTAGTGGCTGGATGCTGGAGTCAGTCACCTATATGGAGGTGAAAACGGCTATTTACCATCCACTCGCAGGTAGCAGTTATATCCCCTTTCCCGACAAGTTATCCAGCAAGAAAGCTCTTCTGAATATACAGAACGAGGACGAGAAGTGCTTTCTGTGGTCAGTCCTCGCCGCCCTTCATCCACATCATAATAATCCTCAACGAGCCTCTCACTATCGATCCTACGAGTCAGAGGTTAACATGGATGGGATTCAGTTCCCGTTGCCCCCCTCCAAAGTTGGCGTTGTTGAAAAGCTGAATCCAGATCTCCGAATTAATGTGTTCGGGTACGAGGACGAGGAGATATTTCCTCTCTATCTCTCAAAGCGATCCACAGAACAAGTCATCAATCTCCTTTACTTTGCTGCTGACGAAAAGAAACATTACTGTCTGATCCGTAGCTTCAGTCGCCTGCTTTCAGATTTAACCAAACATGATGGAGTTGCTCATTATTGTTATAATTGCCTCCATCGATTCACCAGCCAACGTCTTCTAGCAGACCACATTCCATACTGCGGGGAGCATACTGCTCAAAGGATTAAAATGCCTGAAGGGGATGACATCATCCTGAAATTCAATCAGCAAAAATATGAACAACGGGTCCCTTACATCATCTATGCTGACTTTGAGGCCTTTGTTGAAAAGTTGGATCCAGCTGAAGATGCTGCTACAGCCAAGACTGCAGTGCATAAGTCATGCGGATATGCATATGTAATCATCGGTCCAGATGGCAAGCCTTACAAACGTCCAACTGTTTATCGTGGCGCTGATAATGTGGTGGAGCACTTTATCGATAATATTATCCGAGAGAAGGACGAGCTTTCCACCAAGCTATGTCATATAGAACCTATGAGATTGACTTCTCAAGATAGAGTTGCTATAAAGAACGCCACGCACTGTGGACTTTGTAAGAAGGCTTTGGGAGATGATAGAGTCCGGGATCACTGTCATCTTACCGGAAAATTTAGACAAGTTTTACACAGCAAGTGCAACCTGGCCTTTAGAATGAGGAAACTTGTTGTTTGTGCGTTTCATAATCTGAAGCAGTATGACGGCCATCTCATCATGCAAGCTCTAGGGAAATATAAAGACCATGCCATTGGAGTTATCCCCAATACCGAGGAGAAATATATATCTTTCTCAATAGTTAGACGACAGGATAAGGCGCCAGTTACTCTGCAGTTTATTGACAGCTTGGCGTTTCTGAATGCTTCGCTTCAGAAATTGGTCGATAATCTGCAGAGCGACCAATTTCCTATCCTGAAAGCCTGCATCGTCTCTGATCATATTGATCTCCTTCTGAAAAAAGGTATATACCCGTATGAATATATGGATAGCCCTGCCAAGTTCAGCGAAACTTCATTACCACCAAGAGAAGCTTTCTTTAGCACCCTAACCAATTCTGGAATATCAAAAGAGGAATATCGCCATGCCCAATCTGTATGGGAAGCCTTTAAGATCTTAAACATGGGCCAATACCATGACTTATACGTTCTCACTGATGTTCTTTTATTGGCGGATGTGTTTGAGAACTTTCGTCAACTCACCATGACCAATTACGGTCTTGACGCTGCACATATGATGACATCCCCTGGATTAGCATGGCAGGCCGCCCTTAAAATGACGGATGTAGAATTAGAGTTGCTGACCGATTTAGATATGCATCTTTTTATCGAGAAGGGGTCTCGGGGTGGTGTATCCATGATATCACACCGATACTCCAAGGCCAACGTTCCAGGAACTCAGGAATACAATCCACGTGAACCAAGCCGTCATATACTTTACTTGGATGCTAATAACCTTTACGGTATGTATTATTTTTAAAGAGATGTGTTTTTAAATGTTTATTATTTGGACATTGTTATATGATTTTTTATATTACAGGTTGGGCTATGTCGCAGTATCTCCCAGTCAAAGACTTTGAGTGGGTACCCAATGCTGACAAAATTACTCCAGCAGATATTATGAGTTGGAATGATGATGATGATAAAGGCTACATCTTGGAGGTATGCATTATTTTAAAAGGAAATTCTAAAGTTATATATGTATAGAAAATGATGATAGTGAAGTTATATACTTGTTTTTTTTATTCTTTTTAGGTGGACTTGGATTACCCCTCTAAACTACACGATATTCATAATGGTTACCCCCTGGCACCAGAGCAACTATGTATTAAGCCAGACATGCTATCCCCCACAGCCCTTAATATTTGAAACTCTATGAATATCGTGTAGTTTAGAGGGGTAATCCAAGTCCACCTAAAAAGAATAAAAAAAACAAGTATATAACTTCACTATCATCATTTTCTATACATATATAACTTTAGAATTTCCTTTTAAAATAATGCATACCTCCAAGATGTAGCCTTTATCATCATCATCATTCCAACTCATAATATCTGCTGGAGTAATTTTGTCAGCATTGGGTACCCACTCAAAGTCTTTGACTGGGAGATACTGCGACATAGCCCAACCTGTAATATAAAAAATCATATAACAATGTCCAAATAATAAACATTTAAAAACACATCTCTTTAAAAATAATACATACCGTAAAGGTTATTAGCATCCAAGTAAAGTATATGACGGCTTGGTTCACGTGGATTGTATTCCTGAGTTCCTGGAACGTTGGCCTTGGAGTATCGGTGTGATATCATGGATACACCACCCCGAGACCCCTTCTCGATAAAAAGATGCATATCTAAATCGGTCAGCAACTCTAATTCTACATCCGTCATTTTAAGGGCGGCCTGCCATGCTAATCCAGGGGATGTCATCATATGTGCAGCGTCAAGACCGTAATTGGTCATGGTGAGTTGACGAAAGTTCTCAAACACATCCGCCAATAAAAGAACATCAGTGAGAACGTATAAGTCATGGTATTGGCCCATGTTTAAGATCTTAAAGGCTTCCCATACAGATTGGGCATGGCGATATTCCTCTTTTGATATTCCAGAATTGGTTAGGGTGCTAAAGAAAGCTTCTCTTGGTGGTAATGAAGTTTCGCTGAACTTGGCAGGGCTATCCATATATTCATACGGGTATATACCTTTTTTCAGAAGGAGATCAATATGATCAGAGACGATGCAGGCTTTCAGGATAGGAAATTGGTCGCTCTGCAGATTATCGACCAATTTCTGAAGCGAAGCATTCAGAAACGCCAAGCTGTCAATAAACTGCAGAGTAACTGGCGCCTTATCCTGTCGTCTAACTATTGAGAAAGATATATATTTCTCCTCGGTATTGGGGATAACTCCAATGACATGGTCTTTATATTTCCCTAGAGCTTGCATGATGAGATGGCCGTCATACTGCTTCAGATTATGAAACGCACAAACAACAAGTTTCCTCATTCTAAAGGCCAGGTTGCACTTGCTGTGTAAAACTTGTCTAAATTTTCCGGTAAGATGACAGTGATCCCGGACTCTATCATCTCCCAAAGCCTTCTTACAAAGTCCACAGTGCGTGGCGTTCTTTATAGCAACTCTATCTTGAGAAGTCAATCTCATAGGTTCTATATGACATAGCTTGGTGGAAAGCTCGTCCTTCTCTCGGATAATATTATCGATAAAGTGCTCCACCACATTATCAGCGCCACGATAAACAGTTGGACGTTTGTAAGGCTTGCCATCTGGACCGATGATTACATATGCATATCCGCATGACTTATGCACTGCAGTCTTGGCTGTAGCAGCATCTTCAGCTGGATCCAACTTTTCAACAAAGGCCTCAAAGTCAGCATAGATGATGTAAGGGACCCGTTGTTCATATTTTTGCTGATTGAATTTCAGGATGATGTCATCCCCTTCAGGCATTTTAATCCTTTGAGCAGTATGCTCCCCGCAGTATGGAATGTGGTCTGCTAGAAGACGTTGGCTGGTGAATCGATGGAGGCAATTATAACAATAATGAGCAACTCCATCATGTTTGGTTAAATCTGAAAGCAGGCGACTGAAGCTACGGATCAGACAGTAATGTTTCTTTTCGTCAGCAGCAAAGTAAAGGAGATTGATGACTTGTTCTGTGGATCGCTTTGAGAGATAGAGAGGAAATATCTCCTCGTCCTCGTACCCGAACACATTAATTCGGAGATCTGGATTCAGCTTTTCAACAACGCCAACTTTGGAGGGGGGCAACGGGAACTGAATCCCATCCATGTTAACCTCTGACTCGTAGGATCGATAGTGAGAGGCTCGTTGAGGATTATTATGATGTGGATGAAGGGCGGCGAGGACTGACCACAGAAAGCACTTCTCGTCCTCGTTCTGTATATTCAGAAGAGCTTTCTTGCTGGATAACTTGTCGGGAAAGGGGATATAACTGCTACCTGCGAGTGGATGGTAAATAGCCGTTTTCACCTCCATATAGGTGACTGACTCCAGCATCCAGCCACTACCCCTAGCCAGAAATTCATCAAAGGAGGCTAGTATTTTACTGAAACCCTCTCCAATATGATGAGAGACTTCAGTCATATCTAACTCAGTGGCGACTCGGCTCCGGAAGTATGGAGAAGCATACTCCTTCTCACCTTCTGTAGTGGTGCGGCTAAAGAGGCACTTGACGACCGCATACCATTTGGTGGGTCCTTTGGTGGTCAGCTCTTCCTCTATAGCAGTCTCGATTTGAGGTTCAACCTCTTTGTGGAAGAGGATGAGGTCCCCGACAGCTGCTTCGGTAGGGTAAATGGTGCGGGTGTTGAACACATCGGCCACTTTCTCTGCCTTCCGGCGCTTGGTACCGGTGGTAGAGGGGGAGGGGCGGGGTTGGGGGCGCTTGACCTAAAACATACAAGAAAAGAATTAGCCATATACATTTTAAGGTATTATATAGTTTCTTTCATACATCTAAAAAAATGAAACCTACCGGTTTGTTATGCGTAGCCAAATGACGGGTTAGCATATCCTTCCTGGTGAAGGTTCGTGGGCATTTAGGACACACCTGTAAAGACATGAAAAACTTTATTCTCAATTACAACTTAGAAATATATTACAGAAATGTGTAAATATTAAACTATATCATATAAATTACAACTTAGAAACATATTTATTATAAATGTATGAAAACATTAAAAAAAAAACTTTTTAGATTAATAACTTACGTGCTTTTCGCCCTCGTGTATCTTCATATGGCGCTTTAGAGCATCTTCACGGGTGAAGACCTTATCGCAGACTTTACAGTCGAATCCTGATATCCCAACGGCGTGGGTCTTCATATGCCGCGTCATATGACTCTTATTTGAGAATGTCTTGCGGCAAGTGCTGCACACCTGAAACAATATTTAACATCTATATATAAAATAGAAAGTGATAAGTTAAATACATTTAAGTAGATTTTAGAAAATATTTTAAAGAATGAATAGTTCTAACATAATTATTTAAGTGAGAAGCAATTTATTTTAAAACTTACGTGGGCGAATGTGGGTGTGGCTGGTGGCGACATGGTCTTCGGTCCAGCACTGGTTGAAGGCAAATCCTGAAATATTCAAGATATAAACATTTTTGTATAAACATTTAAAAGAGATGAATATTATAATTAATTCTTAAAAACTTACATAGGCCAATGCTGACGATGGAATTCTCGATATAGGTTGAGAAGATATGGAGGTAGCCTGAAATATTCAAGATTACTTTATAAGTATGTTTTCAAAACATGACTTTTTCAAGGTTCCATTTAAAAATAAAAATAAATAAAAAAAACAACTTACATTCGATGACGGAGGGTGGGGGCCAAAGATGGGCGAATAGATCACGGCTGGTGCATTAGCTACAGTATGCTAAAATAAAATTTAAAACGGAGTAAAAATATATACATTAAAAAAATTTTAAACCAGAAAAAAAAATTGGGGAGAGTAAATATATCTTTTTAAATATGACAGTATAAAATGACTAAGTTTTTAAATTAGAAAAAATTATCCAGGGTAAATATATCTTTTAATACAATTAAATATAAAATTTCTAAGTTTTATAAATTAGAAAAAATTAACCAGGGGAACAGGATAACTTTTAAATTGCTGGAGTGAAATACCAGTATAAAATTTCTAAGTTTTTAAATCATAAAAAAATTAACCAGAGTAAATATAGCTTTTAAATATGACAGTATAAAATTTCCAAGTTTTTAAATTAGAAAAAAAAATTATCACAGTAAGTATAGCTTTAAATACAATTAAATATAAAATAACTAAGTTTTCACAATTAGAAAAATTAACCAGGGTAAATATAGCTTTTAATAGAATTAAATATAAAATTTCTAAGTTTTTAAAATCGAGGAAAAATTGGCCAGGGGAACAGAGTAAATATAGCTTTTAATACAATTAAATATAAAATTTCTAAGTTTTTAAAATTAGAAAAAATTAACCAGGGTAGATATACAGTTTTTATAAAAATTCCAAGTTTTAAATTATACATTCATATTAAATAGAAAATCTAATTCAGTGTTAAAGATAAGTTAGATATACTTGCAAAAATTAGAAAATATTAGCAAATTTTTAATACAGGTTTTAACATAATAAAAATGTATTGGATGGCATTTTTATCACATACTTTGTTCAAAATAATATTAGTTTAAATTATATGCTCTAACGTAAAAATACAGAGGTTTTTAACGCAAGTTAATTGAGAAATTAATTTAAAAATATATGAATGGTAAAAACACTTACGTCATCTTCGTTTATCTCTCTCATTAAAGCATCAAATTCATTACTTTCGATCCCGAAATTAATAAATGAAGACATGATGAAGCTGTAAATATGAAAATCATTAATACTTAAACACTTAAAACTAGTAAATATCATTCGAAAAGCGAATAATCATTTTGAACTTGCTTGACAATCTTATCTCCCCACGCGATCTCTGCACTTATCTCCACCACGCGATAAGCTTTTTCCCCTCAAAAGCGTTGTTCGAAATTGAAACACTTTTACTGATTAAATAAATATAATCTAACCATATGACAGTGCGTATTTTTAAAATAGAACATTTTTTCTTAATTGTAGCATTTTAATATGAAATAAATTTATTCACGAAAACTAGTATTTTTATAAAATTAGAAAAAAGCTACATAATTTAATCTTAAAAAACTAGTGTTTAATTTATCACAAAAATTTCAGGTTTTAACATGTGAATAAAATTTCAAGTTTTAACATGTGAATAAAATTTCAGGTTTTACATGTAGTATTTCAAAGGGGAAACATTATATAATCAGAATTAATTGAATCCTTTAATATTCAATGAGAGTACTAATAGATTATTTCTTAATTGCAACACGTTAATCTCAAACCATTAAGTTATTATAAAATACATTTATGATTTTAGTTACATAAAAGTTTACACTAAAACCATTCTGAATTATGCACGGTTTGAATGCAAAAAATAAAGCTATCAAATTTAATTACATATACCCTGAATTATGCGTTAAAATGGGTTTGAATATATAATAAAAATTAATGAATTTAACTACGTTAAACTATTGAAATCAATAATTTTAACATGCACTATTTAAAAGGATATGTTTGAATACAAAAATAAAGCCTTCAAATTTAATTACGTTAAAATGTGAATAAACTTTCAGGTTTTAACATGCACTATTTAAAAAAGGAATATGTTTGAATGCAAAAAATAAAGCTATCAAATTTAATTATGTTAAAATGCGAATAAAATTTCAGGTTTTAACATGCACTATTTAAAAGGATATGTTTGAATACAAAAAATAATGCTATCAAATTTAATTACGTTAAAATACAAATAAATTTTTTTAACATGTATTATTTAAAAGGGATACATTATATGAACGCAAATGATTGAAACATTAAATATTTAATGGGAGTACTAATAGATTATTTCTTAATAACAACACGTTAATCTCAAACCATAAAGTTATTATAAAATACATACGTGGTTTTAATAAAAAATAATTCTTTAACACTCGATAACTGTACTTATAGATTATTTCTTAATAGTATTTTGAAACAATAAAATTTAATTACACACTGTATTTAAATAGGCTTTAATGAATAAAATAATTCTTAAACATTCGATAACTGTACTAATAGATTATTTCTTAATAGTATTTTGAAACTATTAATAGTATTATGCATGGTTTTAATACAAAAAAAAAAGCTAACAAATTTAACTACGTTAACATGCGAATAAACTTTCAGGTTTTAACATGCACTATTTAAAAAAATGAAATATATTATATAAGACAGAGAATTAATTGAATAAAATATTTTTAAAAATCGACTTACTTTCACGGAATAGGATAATCCGAAAGCTGCAAGTATAGCTGGTAAGTGAAGAGACAACAGCGTAACACTATCTAAATTCACAATGAGCTACTTCTGAAATGGTTCAACCTTTATAAGAAAATTCAATTGTTCTAGAAAGTTCCATTAGAAGATCACATGCTTCTTGTTGCAACATGTATTGGTAATCGGATGATATGACTTTAGTCCAGTGGTTCCCAACAAGTGGTCCGCGGACCCCCAGGGGTCCGCGAGCTATGCCAGAGGGGTCCGCAAGATGGTATTAGAATATAAAAAATATATATGAAATATATATTCCGTATGATAACAGGATTCTTTTACGATGCTTTCTGCATGAGCAGAGTCTAGCCCAAAAGTAACACACAAAATTTTCTCATTAACTTCTCTTGGCTTTACTCAATTGCGTACTTAGCTCATGTGTTTAAACACTTTAATGTGTTATACTTGATATAGCATGATGAACTTGTGGATCTGTCCAGCTGCGGTACGATGAAAAATATTTTCATCGGTAAGGAAATTACAGACTTCTAGGAATCAGCACGCAAGGACTACAAGAAACTTGGAGATAAAGCAATGAAAAAGATCCTTCCATTTGCAACCACATATTGGTGTGAGCAAGCATTTTTTTCAATGTGTTTCATGAAAAACAAATATATTAATCAGCTCGACATGTGGTCGGATTTCAAAGTGAAAGTTTCAAGTTTGGAACCGAATATTTCAGAAATAATGGTACTAAAGGACAGATATAACTAATTTCATCATGAACTGAAAATTAAAACTAACTGTTTACTGACCGAGTACTCTGTTGTAACTGTAAAAAATTTATAAAAAATAAAAACTCTTAATTTGGCTCACTTTTCGATTTTAGGATTAGGAATCAATAGGGTCCTTGTCACAATAACGGCTTGATAAGGGGTCCGCGAGAAAATTTTGTTGGGAACCCCTGCTTTAGTCATAGGTTTATCTTAAGTCCGAAATCCAAAAGTCTAAACAGATAGCGATTACTACTTTGTGGTCTTATCTGTTTACAACTCGAGTACAATAACAAGTTTATGTGTCATTTTTAGTTTTTAAAAATATATTTATACTGTTGGGGAATATAAAAATTATTCGATTTAAAAAGGGTTATATTTGTGGATGAATAATAACGAATCGCTTTAAAAATTTAGTTTAAAATATTCTCTTGTTTATATTTCTGGGGTGGAAAAGTAGAATAATGAACGCGATATTATGTTTATATAAACTACAAACAAAATTAAGAATGTTTTTAAAAACTTTTATTGTAGTAAAATCTCTTATTGAATCAAAGAATAATAATAATGATCCTTTACCAACTACTTAAAAAATAATAATGATTTTTATTAGATGATATTGAAAAAATACTTAAGTGCGTTGCATGTAAAATAGACATTCTAGTGGTACGGTTACCCTATGAAAAATTGTATTTATGTGAATTGAACTGAAAAAAAGATATTGCATTTGCTTACTATATTTCTTTACAAACGATTATTGTATAAATTTATCCGTGTAAGAAGCAGTTGTAAACGATTCCACTAAAGATTTGGAAAAAGAATATATTTCTGTGTTACATGAGGTTACGTTGGATGCCTACTCAAGTGTCGACTTGTCACCTGACTGTGGTTCCCCCGTTGCCAATAGCCTGCTGATTCATAACCTAACTGTGTTACATGATGAAGTAAATATTTTATGAACTCGATTCTTATCAGATACTTTTTTCACCTCAATTTTAAATCCATTTATTAAATAAATTTAGTGTCTCTTAAAATTGCGTATTTTATGACTGCTTTTGAAAATAAGATAAACTTTAACTGTAAAAAAAAAATTTTTTTTTTTGCTATAAAAACTTAAATTGTAAAAACTTATTTATTATAAAACTTTAAAAACTTATTTATACTTGAGGAAAAGTAATATTTAAAGACTATAATAGCCTGTGTCACACCCTTACTATATAATAAAAAAAATATTCCCAATCAACAACTACTAATAACTGTTCTTTACATATGGCATAAACCTATCCTATAATTACGTCATATAAAACCACCCCAAAACAACTCGTGTTATAAGACTATGCGTCATATCTGGTGACTCATACCCATTCCACGAGGAGTACGTCATATCCGCTTACGTCATATGTGGTGGAGGGTCAGTGGTGACTCATATGTGGTGGCGGTGGGTCTCTAAAAATACCCTCGTACAACAGTACGAGAAATGCGGAGGTGGCGGCGGTGGCGGTGGGTCTGACCCACTGACCCACCGCTGGGCCAGAACTGTCAATTTCTCTCTACTCTTCAGTATAAAAGAGCTTTTAGAATAAATTCCCTCGATAGAAATTATAGTTTATGACGAACACACAATTACTAAAAGTATGCAGAACTAAATAAATTTTACCCGTGAAAGTGTGACTAATCCTTTTTTATACCCCTCTTTACAATTAGGAATTCACAAGCATTTTTCATCTTGCACAAAACGTTACTGAATTAAGAGTACAACATTCACGATTGTTAACATGCTCAGAGATTAAAAGAATGTAATTAAATATTTATTATTTAAGCCAGAAGAGAAAAATTCCAACAATGCTCAAAAAATCGTCTGCAAAAACATTAAAAAAAAATCAAGCTGCCGTGATTGGTAGAAACCCACGTGACATGGATATTGATGGTAGTCTCCACTTCGGTTTGCTAGCTGATATTCAGGTCTTGCGACAATTTGGAATAGTTCGTAACGAAACGGTAGAGTTAAGTTGCCATATGTAGCAACCTTTCCCCTCTTGGCGATTTATGATGTTTAGGACATAATGCTAATCTGCAAGGGATAGCGGTTTTTTAGAAAAAACTGGTTTTCCATTTTCCATCGGTTTTTCCCTAAAAACCGGTTTTCGGTACCGTAGGGCCTCATACAAAAAAAAATGGTTTTCAATCAAAACCGGAAACACCGGTTTTTTGAAAACCGGTTTTGGTTTTCCATCCCTAAGCTGCTTTACTATGAATGCGCAGTCCACTCTATGTTATGTCTATCTGTATTGACATCGTGGAGATTTACGTCCAACCTCTCCAATACACGTTCTAGCCGTCCACTTTTAACTTTTTTTTAAAGGTTATATCAGAGACATTACTATTTCTTTCTTCGTTTAGGCGAGTATAAAGTTACAGGAAAGTAGGCTATTTTATTTCTTGCAGACTCTTTGCTGTCGTTCCCCTTGACATGTTAGAATCTTTTTCGAGTTCTTCAATAAGCATTTATTACAAATCATTATTTTTTTTTATCGAAAAAGTTTATATTTATATATTGTCATATTTAGTGCTATTGTGTAATTTGATATGATAAAGATAATATTTCAAGAAATGTGATTTGAAACTGGCCGTTTGAGGAATGAGATGTGGTCTCTCCCACAGACGCTTTTAACATTGAGCACATAGGGGGGGAAATCGGTGCCTTGAAAAATTGGTCGTTAGTCGAGGTGGTCGTTTAATGTAGGTGGTCCCCTGGTAACACAGCAGTATTGGCCAATCTCGGCTCATACCCATCGTCTAATGCATACTGGACTGGACTACGATTTAACGACGCTGGGCAATATTGGTTTGAATATTATTTGAAAAACAATTTATAATTCGAAATTATTGATTGAAAATATTGCGAAACATAATATTTGCCTTTTACACTTGCAAAATGCTAAAATATTGCAGTAAAATTAAGTATTGCACTTTTCGTAATTTCTCTTTTGAAACCTAAATAACGGGGAAATCTAGTTAAAATCGGTAGAAAATGATCGATTTCATCCAATATTCTCCAAGTTAGGCCGATACTGATGCGATATTGGCCAAATTTGTTGTGCTACTTGGGTCGGTCGTAGAGTTTTCACTATTTTCCTAATTTATTTTGGACTCCTATATTTTACTGCTCTATTTACCTTCCACTAAAAAAAAATATACACCTAAATTTTACAATCAGATACTACGCAACATTCTCATTTACTAATCTCAAACCACAATCTCAGTATTTTGTTCTTTAGACCTTCCGTTATTTTTCCCCCATTGTTATTTTCATACCTTTGTTTGAAGCAACGTGAAATCTGATGGCTTTATCAATGATAATAAATAGATGTAGAATTGAAAGTTCTATCAGTTATGTGCAACTTCTATAAATAACCATTCGATATATTATAGCTATACCTTCAATAAGGTTTTCGGAAATATATATTTAATGCATTTTTATTTTTTAGTAAATCATAAAATGTTGTTCAGGTTACCTGTAATATGAACTTCATTTCGATAAAAGCGAAAAACACAGTATAATCTTACAATTTATTAAAATCAATGAAGTACAACGTATGCAGTAATCTAGAAAAAGAAGAAAAAGCATATATTTTTTAAAAAAATAGCATTATAAAAATACACAGTATTCTCACCAAGTCTTTAAAAAAATATTTTTTTTTAATGTAAGAATTTTGATATTTGATTAAGATTTGATGTAGTGTAAATGGTAAAATAAAAGGTGATGATCGATTTCATTGGTGAAAAACAGCTACATCTACTCGTGGAAATAAATTTCCTAAATTAGACGATTTCCTATACTAGTTTCTATTTCACGGCGTAAGTGACCGATTGCATATTTTTTGCGGATGACGTATATGGTTAGTGGAAAAGTACACTTAAAAAAAAAAGGCATGACACTTGAAGCTTTTTCAGGGTGGTTCCCGTTTAGAAAGCTGACCAATTCCTATTTTCAAAGACTTCACACCGTAAATGACATTTCATACAGAAGCACGGTCAACTTAAATAACAAGGCTGGAGAAGCTCTCCCAAACATGAGCGTAGACGGAAATTTTTACTTCACTGTTCCGAGTGCCGAAGATGGAGAAACTAGTTCGGACGCATAAACCCTAAAAATGTGGGCAGCCGTGAACGGGTGGTTCCGAACAGATTTCGAGACAGGTTATCTTCATCTTCGGAACAAATTCACTCGGAATATAACGCAAACTTTCCGCTTTGGGAAAGCTTCTTTGGCTTTTGGATTTTCTTAGTTGACTAGGCACACAGAAGGCCTTCTTCAGAAGTGAAGTTGGCTTAGTAAACTCCAACAAGATTAAGAGAAGTCCTTAATCCAACACACATGGCAACACTGCATTAGTATATTGATCAGCGTGAGTTTACTATTGTTTTGTACACAATCTTTTGCTTCCTCTTGAGCAACTCGCAGCATTCAACAATCATGTTGTGAATCTCAGACTTTGGTGGCGCAAGATGTCGCTACGATTGTAATCGAAAGACTTGGAGGGGAAGTGAAGAAAATAGGAGTATTGGAATGTGTATTGGAGGAATAAGAAAAATATAGTAAGCTGAAAACCCCTTTATATAAAGTATGAATTTCTTTTCCAACTAAGCAAAATAATCAGAAAGGTAATATTTCTTCATTTTTATCGAGTTGTCTAGATGTTTTGTATCCATAAAAGTTTTAAAAAAATTACTCGTGTTAAAGCATCGAAATCGGTCTACTAGTATGACGTCGCATGAACATGACCATGATTAAGGTTGGTCTTCTCTGATCTTGGTGTTGATGCCAAAAACATGTGAAAAAAGGTATCAGTTCACAGAATCTTTCTTCAATGCCATCTTCTTATTCTTTAACTTAGCAGCAGGCGACAAGGGCGGAGTGTACGAATCAGACAACTCGCTGTCAGATGACTTCCCCGTGCCCACCACGAACGAGGTTGTGCTGCAATTCAGGAAGTCGTCTGACGCAGACGTTGTCCCGGAGGAGATCCCGGAGTCCTGGGATCCCCGGGTGGTTTTGGGTACCTCGGTCAGCGACGGGGTTTTGGTGGGGTCCATGGCAGTGGCGCTGGTGGTGGAGGCCACTGGGGTGAGGGGCTTGTTGAAGATGAAGTTGGGGATATCCAGGAGGCTCCGTACCTATGGCAAAGAAAGGAGACAATGAATACGTTGTTGAGGAGAAAGGAGAAAATGAATACGTTGTTGAGGAGAAAGGAGGAAACGAATAAGTTTTTGAGGAGAACGGAGAAAAATGAACAGGTTTTTGAGGTTTTTATATGAAGAGGTTTTTATACTTAACATACTACATTCTTCGGCGCAACAGCCCATTAGTGGGCCAGGGCCTGCCGTGCCCATTTCAGCTTTCGTGATACAAGGGCTCTGGGGTACTAGGCATATGTTCCGGTAAGGTGGTCGGCCTCACGCGGAACCCCCAGAGTTTAGTTCCCAAGCATACTTGGTGCCCATTTTATCGACCCACTCAAAGGATGAAAGGATGGGTGAACCTCGCCCTATCCGGGATTCAATCCCCAGACATGTGGCGTTGCAATGCGAAGCACTACCACTAGGCCTCAAGAATTAAGTAGATATAGAATGCATAAAAATTATCATCGTAACTTCGGGACCCATATCCCTGTGTAGAAAGCTGCACAGTAAAAGGCAAGGTAACAATATGGACGCATGGTGCCATAATTGAATTGTATACTAAAACTACTCAAGGGTACTGTATTTACTTTAAGAGCTGAACTTCCTTTCAACAAGAGACGGCACGGTAAGTAGAAATCCACTTTGACTTCTGTAAGCAATAGGGTATTTGACTAAATTTTTCATCAAAATATATAATTAAATCAGCATTTAATTATAAACCATACCTAAAAAACGATCCTTGCTAGAATTCGAGGATCATGACGTCAATTCGCAGCAAACAGTTCTTGACAATAACCTTATAATTATATGTTTGACAAAAAAGAAAGATGCAAACTTCCAACTGTTCGCAATTGGGTTATTGTTCTGATACAAAAAGGTATAACACTAGATATTTAGCATATTGGGTTCCCTGAAGCATTGCATATTGATACCCCGCGTTTACAGTGGAACTCAATATAAACTCATGAAAGGCATTGTCTGGCTACGCTGACAAGGATAATTAATAGAAAGAGACGAAATCAGAAGAAGACTCATTCGATTTTTAAAAAAAATAATAAATCACACTTATAAAGGCTACAGAAACGGAGACAGGCATCCCATCACCATCTAGGATGGTGTCCAACCTTTTCTGGACTGTCGCCTCGTTCTTTAGGTTGATTAACATCCATCGCCCCCTTTTAATTTTCACATTATGCATAATCATAACTTGAGTTAAAGTGTAACTATAAAACAGTTTTCTAACACTTACTACCGTTTATATAAACAACCAAAGAAGCTTTATCCGGTCACTTTTAAATAAATTAGAAAAAACACATAGTTTGAACTTATTTTTAAAGAACAAAAGTTAAATAATTAACTAAGATATTTTTTACTGGTTTCATGAAAATTTAAGAGAGTTGAAAGTAAAAATTGGCTTGTTTGGTTATGGTTGGAGAATGGTTTTACAAACGGTAAAACATTATTTAATTTCCCCCCTTAGAATACTCATCACCCTCCGATCGTCCCTCAAGTATTTTGTGTACCCTTGATAATACAAATCGTCCACTTGGGGGCGATCGCCCCTAAGTTGGGAACCGCAGATCTAGATGGTGATGGGCATATCCTCAATCCTCATGAGCCAGTAGGCTCAGGCAGACATAGTAACTTAAGGCTGCTCATAACCCCCATACCCCGTCCTCCTTCGATCGGACTTGCTAATGTTAAGTCTATGGGGGAAAATGGTTTTTGTTCCAAAAAAAAAGTCAAGAAATTATAGGAATATTTTGATGCGGTTTTTTTAATTCATAAAAATCCAATAAGGTTGTGCTTATAGAGGTTATTTTTTAAAAAAAAGTTATTCAATTTTTTTTAATCTAAATTTTTTTTCTATTAAAAAAAGGTAAATAACGTTTTTGAAAAAATAACCTCTAAAAGCACAACCTTATTGGAGTTTTATGAATTTGAAAAAAAACCGCATCACAATATTCCTATAATTTCATTGCTTTTTTTCGGAACAAAAACCATTTTTTCCCCATAGACTTACCATTAGCAAGTCCGATCGAAGGAGGACGGGGTATGGGGGTGATGAGCAGCCTTAACAAATAGTATACCTGTCTCGGCGGGACCTTGTAATACTCTTCCTGTGGCTCGCATCCCGCAGCAGTTTCCGGTGCCAGCCACCCGGCCATCTCCTCGAGCTCCTTGGTGTACTTTCCGCCTTCTTGCTTGCTGTGGTGGGTGAGTATCTGGTGGATGGTGGAGGCGAGGGACTGCAGCAGAGACACGGCCTCGCGGCAGAAGATCAGGATCTCGCCCTGGCCCGTGGAACTGTCGCTGAATAGGGGGGAGAGAGGGGAGAAATTAAAGCTTCATGTTCTGACGGGACCTAAAGTACCACTTAAAAAGCTGCTTTTCACTGTTCTATTTGGAGAAAAAGATAAAGATGGAACTTTTTTATTGACATGTTTGGTTTTTAGCACATTACACCAAAGTCTACAAAGGTTAAGTAAATTCTTCCTAAAATTTTAACAATCCTGCGCAACCTCGTGATGCTCCTATGGTACTTAATAGTACCACTCAATAGGCAATTGTTTTACTTTTCATTGTTCTTGCGAGGGAAAATAGATAGTATAGTGGGGCTTTTTTAATGCAGTATGTGGTTTCAACATATTGAAGACCAAAAAGGTAACACATATTCATTCGGCAAACTGTCATTTTAGTCAGTGTAATTTAGAAATTACTCTAATAAGCAAAAAAGAAGGAAAATAGAAACTAAATTTGGAAGATGAAGTACATTTTATGTCTCAACTATTTTTTACCCTTTTATATCTAATTACTTGCAATGGCTGTTATTAAAATGTTCAAAAACAAATAATTAAAATTAAAACTTAATTCGGGGCATAAAGAGTTATGTATTGTCGGAATAAATTTTTTTAGGTATTTAACGCATTTACTTCCTGGATATTGGTGGAAAACTTTCATCGATAGGTGACTGATGTAAAGCAATTAGTGCATAGTCGCTGATATTCAAAGCAGTTCCTTATTATGTATAGGCTCTTCTACTTTTCAAAGAATAAGAATCTTATATCGAGATAGCAAAAATACGAGGTATTGTTCCTGATCTACATAAATTTGCATGGACGTTTCTCAATCACATGTGGGGAATTACTAGGCGTTAATTAGATATCATACAAAGGGGGTAGATGTAAAAAAAGGTGAGCGTTACGTTTGTCCTTTGCAACACATAACATATACGATACTTTTTGAGCGCAATTTAGACTGTGAGGGGAAAAGGGAAAATTAGGCTACAAGTAGACGCTTTGTTTTCTGAGCCGAAAAAATTCAGGCTAAAACTAAAATTTGCTTTTGTAAAACAACAAAAAAATTATGGCTTACCACTAAAATGCAATTTTACCTGCCAAAACAAATTCCAATATAAAACATAAAGAAATCAAAACTACGACGATAATTAACTGTACTATTGTCGACTTAAAGATAACTTTCGACTTCAAAATAAGTAATTCCAATCAAACCTTATTTCTTTATGCACACCCGTCACAGAGTACACCCATTCACAAAGCCACACAATTCAAGATTACACTTAGAACCAACAATGGCATCCAGTTTCATCACTAACCTGCAAGTGGTCATGCTCAGCACCTTATGCACGTCTTCGATCCTGGTCTGGTGCATGAGCTCGAACTTGTCGACGGTGTTGAGGTACCACTCCTGGATGACGTACCCCTGCTGGGGGTGCACCAGGATCAGCTTGGTGGGGGTGATGGTCAGGTGACCGTACATGCCCAGGAGGCCGGCCCGGTACGAGAAGTCGTTGTCGATGAGGGACACCTCGAACTGGCTGCCGTTCAGCACTGGAAAGAGAAACATTCCAAACTTAATTCTATATCTTAATACAGCAAAGTCAACAAGGAATCAAACGGTAAGTAATTATGGATGAAAAAAGTCAAATTTAGCTCAACAAGTTCAGTTACAATTGAAGAAGGTGCTAAGTGACATTTTTTAAAAAATTGAGAAAGAACATATTACTAACTACACTGGCTGGGCGAACCGCTCGAGTACACGACAGCTTTTCGGCACGACACGGAGGTCCGTTTACAAAGGTTTTTTTGTATGATACGTGTAGCTGGCTTACAGGGCATTATAAAACAACTTTTTTGAAAATTGTTCGACTATTTTTTTTTTATTTTTTTTTGTAATCTCAGTAAACAATTTTGCAACAAAACAGCCGAACCAATTTCAAAAAGTTGAATTGTATTACACCCTGTAAGCCAGCTACATTTATCATATCAAAAAAAGCTTTGTAAAAATATTCAATAGAGCCGGAGTACTTTTATATGCTTTGACGACACTCTGTAGGGGTGACTATTCCAATCTTACATTGAGATGGGGTTAGATTCCGGTAAGGTTGGAACCGACGCATATTAACATTAGGCAGATTATTAGGTTTAATCAACGTCGTACCAAAGCTACACCAGGACCACCATAAGAAATACCGACTCCTACTCACTCTTTTCCAACTGCACCACGGGACTAGGCGGCCACAGCACAGTCCTCACCGCTGCCATCCACTCCTGCGCCTGGGCTTCGCTTTCCGCAGCCAGGTGCAGCAGCGGCTTGTTGTCTTCGGCGATGGTGAAAGCGTACCGCTGGCTGGAAGAGCCGCTCCGGTACACGACAGCTTTCCGGCACGAGACCGACTTCCAGAAGCTGGCAGTGTGACGCCCGTGCCCGCTGTACACGCTGATCATCAGCCAGGGGTCTTTGGGGTCGTTGGCGAACTCGTCGGGGTGGATGGCCACGCAGCGCTTTTTCCACGCCTGGTGGGAGAAGTTGGAGTTAGTGATCAAGAGTTTTAAAAAAAAGGAAAGGTTAGGTTTGAATTATCGTTGCACTCGAGCTACAAGTGGGCTATTACGTCGCATTTTAGAGCCACAGTCGAATGATGAGCCAACACCTGAATAGGCACCCAACGCAACCGTAAAGAAAAGAGTTGAGGTTGTTGTTTTTTTAGGTGGCGAAACGGAAAAGTATGCTCATTTAACCAATATTTTATGATTGTTAATATTTTATTACATTATTTTTTATTATTATTATTTTATTATCATTATTTTTTATTATTATTATTTTATTATCATTATTTTTTATTATTATTATTTTATTATCATTATTTTATTATTATTATTTTATTATTATTTTATCATTATTATTGTTGTTGTTGTTATTATTATTATTATTTTATGTTTTTATACCAAAACCGAGCTTAAGTTTGCAGCAGAGAAATGTACTGAGCGGAGGAAACTGGGTAAACAACCCGGCTGGCGCCGCAACTTAGCGTACTCTGATTGGCTGCTCCTTTCGACCCTGATATTCGTGCGCCCTGTTACGTCAAAATCGAAGGGAAAAAAATAATTAAAATAACACTCTAACTGAAGCTAAACTAATAAAAATAATAAATTTCTGTCTTGAAATAACAAATAAATTTGTTTATTGAGTGTGAAATACCTTTTTGTATTCGATTCTCGCACTCAAAATTGAGAACTATTTACCCTTTTTCTCGTAGAACATTTGTATACTGCAAACTTAAGGTCGGTTTTGGTATAGTAGCGGAGTTGCATCCAATCAAGGAGAAAAAATACACCTGCTTCTCTGTAGAAGTTGTTTCACTACTGATGTCTTTTTATAACATGAAAAGCAACTTTCAGGGTGATGGTTTTACTAAATAAATGCATTTAACATTAATATTCGTTTTTTTAGATGGTTTTAAATGTGTTAACTATACGTTAAAATGCTCCAAAATTCTATCATAACATAAATTGAGCTTTTAATATATGTACCCTGCAGTCAAAAAAAGTGTAGATGTTATAAGTCAAAAAATTTCCCTAAGGTAATGAATGATCTTTATTAGCTGTCATACTCACATTTCGTACCAGAAATATTAACGTATAGCGATAGTGCATTTAAAAAAAAATTTCAAAAGCTGCGTGTTGATCGTGATGGCCGCTACGATTACGACGCTTAATAAACCCAAGCTTTAGCCCTTATTTTTCCGTGGTCAATGAATGAGTACTAAGTTTAATTGAGAAGTAACTGGGGTATCATTATTTAACTAGTCACTCGGCATGGACAAAAATGAGTATTTGCATCAGGCTCAATGGCTAACCAGGATAGGCACCTCTTTATAGCCCACAATGAAAATGATAAATAGTTTAAGTTATCTAAAACTTAATCACTAAAACTAATCGAAATTAATCAATGTCAGTAGGTTAAAAGAATGTCGGATGAAAACCTGTGTGATTTTCTATAGTAAATCCTATACAAGATAAAATTCAATTCTTTCTATTCAAATTTTTTTTTCTTTTTAATCTGCTTCAATTAAAAAAAATTAAGCAGGGGCTTTTCGACCTGTTACCTCAACACTTTATTTGACTGCAGGGTACTTATATTAAAAGTTCATCCAATATAGTAGATCCTATACATCCTATTATTGGAATTGAAGAGTGAAGATTTTTTAAGAATTAAATACTTTTAAAGCACGCATTAAAGGGACCTAGATTCGAAATTGAAACGGGGTTTAAATAATTATTGAAGTTGTTTTTAACCCTTTCAGTCCCAAAAATTTACTGCACTACAGAAACTTCTGATATTCACAAAATAAGCTTATTTTAGGTCAAATATACGAGTTCCATAAGAAAAAAAAATCATTTTAATTTTTTATATGGTTTTTGAAATAAAGCCAAAAACTTTTAACTGTGGAAAACAACAAAATAAAAATATATGTATTACCTAAAAGCACTTCGAGTTGTATATTTTAAGGTATCTGACCATATTATTAAAAAAAAATTTAGTAATTATGTTAACCGAAATAGTTTGAATTGTGTTTTAAATATGTGGAACTGAAGTGAACTTATCAAAAATCGGGTGAAACGCTTGTTGGCTATTTTCTGAATAAAAAAAATAGTAGTTCTGACTTCTATTGAGATTAATGTAAAATATTGTCGAATGAACAAAGTGCGAAGAATCAAATGATGTGTGTTTGGATGTCACAACGGGAGATAAACATTTGGAAAAAAATATTGAAAGTGATGATGCCAAATGGCATTACTGGGACTGAAAGGGTTAAAAGAAATTGAGTTGAATAAATTTGAAATTATAACCTTCTAGTAATTTTCAAAAAAAAAAAAAAACATTATGCGAATTTTTAGATATTTTATCTAAAATAATCATAGTTTGGGTATAAGGTTTAAGGTTGGAATTTATCTATAACTTTTAATTAACCCTGAAAGTACTTTTAACTGATAAGAAACAGGAACTAATCATTCCTACAAAAGTGATAAAACAGTGTTCATAGTTATTTTAAAAGGCCTTATCTTTTGAGTTAAACATAACTTTAAACTATACATTATAATGGCATAAAAGTACTTTAAAATGTGCTTATTTTTTTTCGAACATATAAAATCTACACAAAAATGAAAGAAATTCGCTCGACATTATCTCTTTTGATCTAAAGGTTCTTTGCTCTATGTATGATATATAGCAAAAGACATATATGCCAAATACGATTATATATTACTTAATAATCCAAATTTAAGACAATATTTGGCTTATTTAGCATGTTTAATACAAAGTAATAACGTAACAAATTTTAAGTCAAAATATCCTAGCTAGCTAGCAACATAATAAAATACTACAGTATTAATAACACTATAGTATTTAGTTATTTTCAAGGAAAACATTTTGAAAATTTGTATAAAAAGTTACATAATAAATTTTTTACCTTTAGGTGTCCTTTCCCTCTGGACTTCGGCGGCATTTTCACTTGCAAATACCCTACCTTCCAGTTTTTCTTCTTCTCTTCTTCAGACGGCTGTTGGTTCTGTTGAGGAACATTCAAATCAATACAAGACGGTAGCTCTTCCACAACTTCAGTCTGGTCCGACGCGCCCATCAGTTCAGACTCGTCATACATGCTAAGGAGGTCGTCAGACTCAACCCTTAGAAGTCCGACGCTCCGTTTTGATATTTCAGAAGACTTTTCAGCACCTATTTCTGAATCACCAATGGAAGAATTCGAATCTTCAGCAATGTTGGCTGTTGGATCTTCCTCGTCCCGAGCAGAAGAACTGGAGTCTTGGATTTCAGCATGGGAACTATCTGGCTGTAAGGCAGCAATATCCTCTTCATTATATGTTTCGTTTGAGATTAATACCTCATTACCATCATTATTAATGGTATCTTTCGTCAAGGAATTCATGCTTGTTGATTCCTCCAAATCTGTACGACAGCCTTGTAAATCCGTATCGTTGCTTGATACAAATGCATTTTCAATATTCTTATTTTGGTCTTCCAACTCGTTTTCTTTGACGAACTCTGATCCCGATTCTTCCACTTTCAAATCCTCGACAACGCTCTCCTCTTCGAATATTTCTGAAGGAGCGATTACTAGAATTTCTACACTAGCCGTTTCATTTCCCATGTCCTCATCTTTATTTTCTTCTTCACTTGCTACAACAGAATCTTCGAACGTATCCAGATCCGCGTATTCCTTAACACTGCTAGAATGCCGCTTTTGCTCGACTGTGCCATCACTGGGACTAGAAGCCTCTGACTGGGATCGGTCGGCCATGGTCTTGATGACTTCGTCACATAATCCTTCGACATCGACTTTCCGAACAGCCATTGCGATGGACTCGCGCAGCAGCTTGTCCACGCATTTTTCGATAACTTCTTTGATGTCTTTCTTGTGCAGCTCCATGACGCTGTCGTCAAAACCTTCGTCGTCAGCCGAGTTCACAGCAGCACTCTCGCTCTCGCATTTGCGACGCCTGTTCCTGGGTTTCGAACTAGTTTCTTTGAAAGAAGCCGATCGAGTTTTCTTTTTTAATGATTTTTCAATGTTTTTCAACTTTTCATACGAATAGCCATCTCCGTCACAGTTCGATGAACTTGATCCATTGTTTTTCTCGACATAATTGCTCGTTCCAATTGTTGAACCGGTTTCCTCCGAGTTCGGAACGGGTTCGTCTTCTTGTTTTTGTGCGTTTTCAGATAATTGTTTTATTTCGTCTCCGGGTACTTCAGGCGTGAAAGAGCTCGAATTTTTTTCAGTTTTCAGAGATTGTTCATCAGGTCTTAAAACATCAACTTCCTTGTTAAAATCAGATGACTCAATATTTGTGTTTTTATCTTCCACTGAACTTTTAAAATCGACTTCATCTTTAGAATCACGAAACACACTCTTCATTCCATCAGCCACAGGATATGGGAGTTCAGCTGTTGAAGCCGCATCACCACTCAGCACTTCACTTTTAGGATCGCTAAGTCCCTTTAAAATGTCCTCGTCCGTTGGCAAGAGCGTTTTCTTAGATATAGAATTGAGTTGACTGTTATCATCACTTTCAATATTTCCAATATCATTTGTTTTAATGATATCTGCTACTATTGGTCGCATGACAGAAGCATCTACTTCGTCTATTTGTTTGTCTATTACATTCAAAGGTGTTTCAATACATGCTGCCATACTTTTAACAGCTGTAGCGTTTTCATGCGAAATATCTACACTCTTCAGCTGGGTGGGAGCTTCAATAATGCTTTCGGCAATAAGTGATTGTTCTTTTGAGCCCGAATTTAGAACATCTTCAACTATTGCCGTTTCACTTGTTGAAGAAGATTGCTGTTCGACTTTAATTTCAGATGAGCCTGAATGTAGAACATCTTCAACTATTGCTGTTTCACTCGTTGATGACGATTGCTGTTCGACTTTAACTTCAGAGTCGGTGATAGTCCTTGTTTCTGCTGAAGCTGGTACATGTTCTGTAGATTGAGGATCCTTAGATTCCTCCGGAGCTGCTTTGACACTTGTTGAAGCTTCATTCACACAAGGTCCAACTTCAGATGAGTTCGGGGACACCTTCGTGTCCTTCAGACTGCTGCGCCTTTGGAATAGTTTAGACAGAGGCATGCTGGAAATGCAAAAATATCTTCTTTCTCTATTTTAGCTTTTGTTTTCAGCACACTAACATCACTAACGTAACACTGAGGAATTAACACCAACGATTATGAAGCTTTGTCAAAAATCCATTACGAAAATGTATACCATCAAAGTGGATTACAATATCAATTGTTAGAATAATAAAAAGAAATGTATTTGTTCATTGACAGAGGTGTTAAAAAATTGATTTTTCGAAACAATAGAATAAAACGATATTTATACCGATGCCACCCACTAAATTGAAATGTTATCTTTTCATATCATTCTCCCTACTTTTGTGATATGAGGAGAAAACTACGATGGTTTTTAATACGATTCAAAAGACAAAACATTTGATCAGGTTTTTATCAACACAACATTCCGATTAAAAACAATAGGAGAAGTCGCATACCTGGGAAATGCAAGAGAATATCTTTTGTCTGTGAACTCAGAATTATAAAATGCGTCAGATTTTTTAAACAAACTTAAGCATTCTAAAATTATATCTTAACATTAATCTATGACCTAGATTGTTTTCTCATCATTACGATTTGAAAAGTAATAGAAATAATTCTTAGAGTTGGAAAATGATTAAATCTTAAATAATGAGACTCTCTTTTACTATTGAGATTAGCCAAAATGAAAACTAGGAGTGTATAACACAACACGACTTCCTTTTAAGACTCAGTAATTAAAGGTAATTATATACCCAAGAGTGCAGCTCTTTTAGATTGTGCTGTGGGTAGTTCAGTCTCACAAACGAACCTACTCACAAAAACCACTTTTTTTGTAATTAGCACTCTCCAAAACGTGTAGAAAACACACAAATCTAGATTTCGGACATTCAACCCAATCGTAATACTTACCTTAATGTTTCAAATTAGGTAATTGAAATATAAAATTCTGTGCATAGATATCTTAGTAATTATGGTGTCGAAAGAAAAAACAAGAGCTGACATGAAGGGGGGGGGGGGATTTCTTAAAAAATAAGACTATACATATTGACTAATTGGAAATAAATTTTTAAAGGAATTAAACATCTCACTAAGGTGTATATATTTGAATAAATACAACTCCAATGAATATAAAACTCGAAAATTTTCAAATTACAGGAAAAACAGCATGGAAAATAGAAGAGAAAATAAAACACTAATAAAAATCACCACTCAGTAAATCAATACACATTTAAAACAAATTAGATACCCTATAATACTACTTAACTTAATACTACCCTTTAATTCTACTACAACAATTTTAGTTAAAGTGTAACTTATAAAGCAATTTTATTATTTTTTCCGGTCACTCGTAAATAAAATAGAAAAAAATTAAAATGCATACTTCTAACAGATTTTTTTTTTAAGAACAAAAGTGTGAAATAATTATCTAATATCTTCTAACTGGATTCTGGACAATTTAAGAGAGTTGACAATAAAAATTAAGGAAGAAAATGAATGTTGAAAACTTTTTTATTATTTCATCTTTTATGCTCATGCGCAAGTCTTTGAGGCAAATGTCCTACTGATTTCTTTGTTTAGTGAGGAGCTGGATAACACAACTAAATATTTTTTCAACTATAAATATGTTAACTTGAGCGAGATGAGAAGTAGTTCATCTTTTTTTTCCACAGTTGTGGATAAGTGCAAATAAGTTTCAGGACGGCTGACTCATAACTTCTCTGTTTGAAAATGATTCTCGCCTCATATAGTCATACTTCGCAAACTCCGCCCGATCTAAAAACTGCAAGAGTTATCACTTGAATGGTCCACAGCTTTAAGGGGATACGGTACCCAAAACACTATTTCTAGAAATAATAACATAAACTTGCAAATTATTGTGGTTTCATATAATGTTTGCTCTAAATAAACATTTCCTAGTAATAAAAACAAATATTTACATGTAGTTTTTCATTTTTTTAATTCAAAATTTTGAACTTTTTTAAAACGCTACTCCTCTTTTAATTTTGAGAATAACTCCACCAAAGTTTTATAGTTTGTTTTTAAAACCTTTTATTCAAGAACAGTGCATGGATTTTAAAATGTGAGCTACAGTTAAAAAGTAACATGCATTTATACTAAAAATCACAAAAAATTACGCATTATTGAATTCAACATTAAAAAAAAACTATACCTAGTAGACCTTATTTCATGCACAATTTTGCGCACCATTTATATAAGACCACAGGTTAAAAATTTCAAAAATAACTTATTTAGCAAGAAAAGCTTTAGGAATTCATTAAACACAAGAATTGAAAAATTCGAAACAGAGAAAACAGATTGAAAGCGGGCGAAATACGTAATCGTATTCAAACTTATAGGAATGACACCCGAAAATATTAACTTTTTTTCTACATAAGATATCATGTGAAACCTTCATTAAATGTTTAGAAAGATATTGTGAATAACAAAAAGTAAAAAATGAAAAATCGATATTTTGACCAATTTTTGGTTACCGTATCCCCTTAAACGAGAATGGATCTACAATCCAATCAGGAATTTCTAAATTGTTCAAATCTTCAAAACTTGTAAGCGTGTCAGTTTTTAACTTGTCAAGGTGATCAATAAAATTTAGAATTGTTTTACTGTACTACGGTACAGTATATTATTTAAATTTTCTCCCTTGGAATACTCATCGCCCTCCTATCGAAACCTAACTATTTATTTCCCCCTTGATAACACAAATCACCCACTTGGAGGCGATCGCCTCCACCTCCAGGTTGGTAACCACTGATTTAGAACCACAGTCAAGTGACGAGCCAACACCCGATGCCTCCACAGGGGTACTATTCGTCGGACTTTTTGCCTGCACAGACCGTTTATAGGTCGGAAGGCATTTTAATAATGCCAGAGTACGATTCTGGGACCTTCCGCATGCAAGGCAAGAGCCTTACCGACTGGGCATGGCATGGATATAATGTAACCTGATATAGAAACATCGTACACTCTTAAAACGAACGAGCGATTTTAACTCAGTCTGAGTTAATTTTCACTCCTCCAGTCTAGAAAATGTACTTCTCCTAGAGGAGTGGATCCTTTGTGTGTTAAACCTCCGACAGGATCACTTCAAACGAGCGATTTTAACTCAGTCTGAGTTAATATTCACTCCTTTCCAGTGTCGAAAACGCACTTCTCCTACTGGAGTCGATTTAACTCTTTTGTTTTAAGCGTGTAGTAAATTCTACCATTAATAACTTGACAGTTTATAACCGGATTTTATCAAGTCTATCGGACGCTTTTGTTTTAGGCGGAAAAAAAGTCGCACTAGAGCTATCAGAAGATCTTTAAGACCAACTGAAATCGACACTTTTAACATACAGATAACATTCACAATAAACGCGCACCCCGCCTTATCACTAATTGGAAATTATCGATAACAATCAGACTTTGTCTCTCCCAATTGTTTCGGTGTTCTTTCGCATTAATATTTCCGCTCGTACTACGTCACACTTCGCCCCCAGCTGCGGGAGATTCGATGTTCTTTTCGAATGAAATACGTTCGAAATTACAGAAAAATGACGGATAAAGTTGCAAATTCGAAGATAGCAGAAGGTTTTGAAAGAACATTTCATAGTTCGCGCGCGCGTTACATGTGTTACTCATCAATAAATATCCCAAGTTAGTGTTAATAAATTATAGGTTTTTGCTCCGTGATGAATGCAAATTTTTTTCTGGATAGGGTTAAGTTGTATTGTCTTCGCACTATATTTAGAGACACTTTCCAAGTACTAGGGACAAATTTATTCGACCCGTATTTTTAATTTTTTCAAAATTCCAAGAATTAAGGAAGATAAGTGGCGTAACACAACATTAGACATTCAATTGCCCCTCAATAAATTAATGCATTGAAAAGTAATTCTATACCCTATAAGGTATTTTCAATAACTATAAAGAATAACTATATAGAAGTTACCCTCTGTGTGCAATCATGATTTTCTCAAAAACCTGATTATGACGTAGCAGACAGATATTACAAATTTGTGTTTAAATTTAAAGTTCATAGCTCTTTTAGATAGAGCTGTAGAGTGGTTCCAGACAGAAAGAAAGACCAGCAGTGTTCAAATACCACTTTTTTAATAATACACTTTTTTAGATTCAGCACCCTTCAAAACGTGACGAAAATACAAAAAAAAATCTCTGTTTTGGATTTCCATCTCAGCACTTCCATTACCTCAAATTTCATATTAATGTAATTGAAGGAAAGAATATATATTTCAACGTCCCCAAAAAATAACACAGAACTACATTCAAAATGCTTTTATTAGTCCAAAGATTATACTATTTTTCATGCTTGTCCCAAGATTTATCCACATTTAGTTTTCACAATAATAATTCATTCTACTGAAATAAATACTATCTGACTACAATTTGGCTCTTCTTCACATATCTCCTGAGGAAGAACTCTTGTGCAACCGTTTCCAGTTGGGCAAGCGAGGCCACAGTTGGTGCCATCTGTGTGGTGTGTGTCTGGTAGCCGCTACCTAAAAAGGCACAAATTCCAGGCTTTTGAGTTTTGGAAGTTATAATTCTAAGAACTTATTTGTTTATAAATGGTGTACACTTTTTGTTAACATTAATTGTTTCTACTTTTTGTGAACTTATTTGCTTATAAATGATGTAACTTATGTATGTTGTTTACTTTAATTTTAAAGAGTTTCTGATAGTGTAAGGAATAATTTCACTTTCCCGTTTTGCATAAGAATAACTTAACACGAGCTCTTTTTTATTCAAATGGCAAGATTTTTTGGTTTCTCAATATTTTAATGAAATTCTGATAACTGTTTTGTGTGCTTCCATTACCTAAAAAAGGCACAAATTCCATTCTTTCAGTTTCGGAAGTTATAATTCTAAAAACTTATTTGTTTATAAATGGTGTAAATTTTTGGTTTATTTTAATTTGAATTTTTTTCTGGTTTTTGTGAACTTATTTGCTTATAAATAATGCTTGGTTTAATTTAATTTTAAAGTGTTTCTGGTTTTTGTGAACTTATTAGCTTATAAATGGTGTCAATTTTTGGTTTACTTTAATTTTAAAGTGTTTTTGATAGCGTAAGAATAATTTAACAAGAGCTTATTTTTATTCGAATGGGGAGATTTTTTGGTTTGCCTATATTTCAATGTGTTTCTGGTAACTTTTTTGTGTGCTTCAAAACATATAAACTTAAATTAATAAAATTGATTGCATTCTCTATCACATTAGTGTTCAAATACACCAACATAATTAATCAATTTCTTTGCAGGATTACTGTTTGATCAGTACATCAAGAAATTTTTGAAAATATCATGGAAACTTAAGTTTACCTTACTGAAAAGTGTTGAGGGAGAATAAGATATGTACTGAGTGTTCGAATATTTAAAATGATAAATAATTTACCTAATATGTTTCAATACTCCAAATTATGTAAGGGGGAAAAAGGAAAGTTTTGTTCAAACTTTACTTATTTTATAAAACAAAGCGAAGGAAAAACATGCATTTTTCAGCAGACTTAAATAAGTTAGAAAATTTTACTCTTCACAAAATTTAAAAGAACTATCACATTATTCTATAAAATAATGACTTTATATAGCTACGAAAAAAAAATTAAATATCTGTTTACCCATTTGAGCTTTTTTCTGTCCATACACAACTTTTCCATCAAATTCATCACAAGGGACTTTGATGTCGGTTTCTATTTGCTGAATAGTGCAGGTCAAGTGTTCCTCAATATCAGCCAGGTACTAAAAAAAATGTAAATAAATAACCTTTTATGAATGTTTGCTAGATAAGACGGCCTACTGTCTATCCACAAAAATGTTCTATGGTTGTAATGAACCAGACGAGCAAGCGGTTAACGAAATACAACTTTAATAATTTCCAAACATAACATAAAAATAAAATGGTAGCTACTCGTAAAATCAAATCATATCGAGTAAAGTTTTAAGAGCGAGTTTGCAAACATAGTCACGGTATATATACAGAACATGTCAGTTAGAGGAGCAGGTAAAGAACAATAATTTGCATATGGATAAACTAGATCCACCACTTATACAAAGTGAATAGAATGGTTCAGGCTCTTTACTTAAATATGGTTGGTTTGATACTTAAACATGGTTGATTTTATATAGAGGCAAACAAAATAATTGATTCCACAACATATATTTTAAAAATACAGTGGAGCCTTGATTGTCTGTCACCCTTTTATCTGGAACTATCTGTTAACTGACCATTCCTAAGCCCGAAAATAACATAAAATTTCATACATAACAAGGTCAATCTCCATTGTTCACAAGAAAAACTGACTCAGAAACCTATGGCTATTCTAAAGTGAGCAACCTTTGGCGATACTGAAGTCGCCACTTTTGCGATTCAAAAATCAGGAATTTCTGCCGATTCTTTAATTAGGAGATTCCGGCGTTTATGAAATTGGGAAAATGATGTTATTTTAAGATATCGACAATTAAAAAAAAATTGAGATCCTTGGACTTTCGGTTGTCTACTGTACTATAAGTTTTACAGTTTAATGAAAATTCTCTATTATCTGGAATTTTCGATTTTCCGACCAAACTCCGGTCCCAATTACCTCAATAATCGAGGTTCTACTAAACGTGAATATCATCCTGTCAAAATTAATAAAGACAACTAGGAAGCTTGCTTTAAAGCTTGTCTAAGAAATCATAGCTGACCATAGTGTTAAGAAGATGAAAATACTTGGCAGGGAAAAAATGAAGTTGCCAGAAAGTCCCCAAGCAAACTTAGGAAGACGAAAAAAAACAGCTGATCTAATGTTACCTCATTTTAAAACATGTTATTTTATTCTTTAAAAAGTATTAATTAAAAATCAAAAACTGACTTTTTGCACAGTTGAAATGCTTTAAAGTGAGATCTGAATCTATACGAGATGGTGGAAATTCAATAAACAGGTATGGAAATGCATTGTAATTATAGTTTTTATTAGATAGTCAGAAAGTGGGCAAACGATGCTGTAAGCCTATACAAGTTACACTTTAGAATAGTGCCAAATAATTTGCTGAGAGCATTTGTTTAGACTAACTAGGAAGCGTTTCATGGCCTCACTTGACAAAAAGGTTTATTTTTTGTATTGTTTTTTGCCTGGCAGCTATTGTTTTCTAGTCTATGTAGCTGAAAATATCCCCAAACAATAAAATTAGCTCATCTTAATTTTCAGTATTTTTTTACCCTTCATATAGGATACCTTTTCTGTTAATATCCATCATATATTAACACAATTGAAGAGCTTAGTGGAAGAACATGCTAAAAGACAAAAAAGTGAAAAAGCTTTAGTTTTTCACTTGTACCCAGCTCTGCTGAAAATGGAACTTTAAAAATGTAAAAAAAACCTGCTAAAATTTAAATGTATGAAAATGTGGAAACTTGTTATCGTTAAAGAAGGTAGTAGTGTGTTCATTGATTTAAAAATCTCAATTTTTTTTCAAATGTCACTTAGCATGTTCTTCCACTAAGCTCCTTAGTTATAAATTTCAAAACAGATTTAGTTTGCAAGTGCATACTAACTTGAGGCTCATTGTACCAAATACAGCAGCCACCAGCATCTGTTAATCTTGTATTCCAGCAGTTTTTGCCTCTGTTGCTGCAATTTGAATGGTACCACACCTGAACAAAAATGAACAGTTATTACTATATGTCATATATACGTTAACCACAAAATACAAATTAATGTACATTAGATGTCATATCTTTACGCTGGTTATTAAGAGTTGAAGTCTGCTTTAAACAGGAACCAAAACATAATCCATTCCAAATTCCAGAAATGTGTAATTGCTCTGTGATGTTTTTTTTTTCAAAAAGTTTTGACTTTATAACTTTCTTTCCCCCTCAAAGCCCTAGATTGCAGATTTAACCCCCAGCAGAGGGGGCAGATTTTCAGAAAAGGAAAATAGTTGACCTGCATCTCGCATGATAATGTGGCAAGTAAACAATCCTTTGAGTACCAATTCGGCCTATGACTTTTGGCAAAATCAAATCTATACATATTTTAACATCAACAGAGAACTCAGATTCATTATAACCTGAGAGTCAAAATAGGTAGAGAGAGCTGCCTAGATGGTGCCATAAAAAAGGTACTTGGTTATGGGCAATATGCTAAGCCTGCAAAAGGCTTGATCTGCCAAAAAAGCAGCCCCTTTAATAACTTTTTGTAATATATGTCATTTTGTTATAGGTAGGTTTATTATGGAATGAAATTATTTTAAATCTATATATTAAAATAAAAATACCTACTTTTTCAGGAACGGAAGCAACCAGTGAAATAGCCAATCCCATTCTAAAATAAAATTAAATCTATTTGATTAACCTTAAAGACAAAAAAGTTCTATTTAATAACTATAGTAAAAAAACAGTCCAGCAGAACAATATCAAGATTAAGTTTTATTTTTAATAATCACAGGGTTCCCATCAGAAAAGAGGTACAAAAGTGAGAATAGTGACCATTTGTAAAAAATTGTACCATTCCACGACTTATCATAACGTTTTCTCAATTAAATTACAAGGAATTTTAACCCTTATGGCACTAAGAAAACGAATTCCAGAAAGCACTCTTGTTGGTAGCATTCCTAATTGCAAAGATCTTCACCCTTCAAATGTTCGCAAACATTGAAAAAATTATCACAACAGTGTCTTTGAATTTGCCAAATAATGGTACACACATATTCAAAATATGATTATGAATATTTACATTGGCAGTCAAAATGGTACTTCAAAATTTCCTTGTTAAAAAGTTATTGGAAACATTATGTTTGACCTTTAATTCACCGATATTTCATTCATATACAACTAATTTCACTAAAACAGATTTTTTTCTATTTATATTTTTACAAAAATCTAAATATTTCTCACGGCCTGTGTAGCCAAAAATGTCCGACGAATAATACCCCGTGTAAGGGAGTGCACATTAAATATCCTTCAAAGTCCTAACGCTGCGTACGATGTCGCCCTTAACGATTGCGTTGGGTGCCTATTCAGGTGTTGGCTCGTCACCTGACTGTGGTTCTAAAATACGACGTCCGTCGCCAATAGCCCTCGTGTAGCTGTAGTGCGACGATAACTCAAACCTAACCTAAATATTTCTCAATCTCCACAGAATTTAGAAATGAAAAGTTAAATGGTGCAGCACAAAGAAAATAGTGACTATAGTGATTAGTTTTGGCAAAACAAGTGACTAAAGCAAAAAAGTGTCTTTTAGTGAGAATAGTAACTTGGTGAGAGCCCTGTAATCATACATAAAGATAATTATAAACAAAATACACTAAGAATTTACCTTTCTGCACGACCCACTCTTCCGATTCGATGAACATAGTTGTTTTTCTCATCAGGTAATGTCACATTTATCACTAAAAAATAACGGTATACTTCAACGAAAAAGTATATTTTAAAAAAGTATACTTAAGCATTGGACATAATGAATAATAAAACTAGCGAAACCATTTTTATAGTTGTTAAAAAGTACTGAACATACTTGGATTGAAATTTTAATCATTAAAGCATTTGCAGGTAAAAAGTGTGTTAACTAACATTTTGCTATACAATTTTGTCACTTATGTTATAACCAAAGAAATAAAAAAATTACATAAATCATAAAATAGAATAATTCAAAGTTTTCCATATGTCTAGTTTCTACGTGACTAACATTTCAATGTGATAATATTGTTCTTATAGACATATATTACTTTAGGAATAATATATAATAGGAAATACATTTTATTGTTTCTCACTTATAAAACTAGGAATTTTTACAAGACATATTTTCAAAAACTCTATATAGTTAAACTATGTATTGCAAATAAATGCAATGTAAATCAAGAGTTATCTAAGAAACAAATAATATAGAAACTCCCTTTTTTATTATAAACTGTAATTTTAGACATAGTATGTCGATGCTACATGACGCATTTTTCTTTCTATATTGTGTATACCGTATATACCCGTGCATAACCCGAGAAATTTTGGTCAAATTTAGTGCCGTGAAAAACGGGGTCGACTTATACACGAGACATCAAATTTCCGGGAGCGGAAAAATCCCTTATCTTTAAACTAAAACCAAATTTCAATCAAACTTAAGATTTAACTACTAACCATTAAAAATAAAGACACAAAAGCAGTTAAATTCTGAAGATGAAGTAAGATTGGTATATATTCACAATCTCTACCATAAAGATGTTAAAATTGTTAGTTCTTGGCGTGAAGCGTAATTGCACATGTAGGTCTGGCACAGGACAGTTCAGTCAACCAGTCTTCAAGAGGTGTAAAGAAACGTTGTCAGTCTGTGACCTTGGCAGCGGGATCTTCACGCTTCACTGAACATAGTTTAAACTTAGCTTCTCCGTTCAGGGTCAGCAATGTCAAGGACATCAAAGCTGAAACCTGTTTTTATTGGGGTTGAAATTTTGCTTGCAAGTAAAAAAAAATTAGTCCCGTCATGAGCCGGTTTCTTCTAATATTTTCTTCAGAAGGCTCCAGCTTATTTTCTACCTCGACTTATACACGGGTTACTGATTTTGGAAGGATATTTGGTTAAAAAAAGGGGGGTCGGGTTATACACGGAGTCGGGTTATACACGAGTATATACGGTAGTTTATTTTCCAAAAAATATTTTCCTAATCAAAAATGAAATAAATTATAAATTCACACTTTCACGAATGAAAAAAATCTCAAGAGCAATTTTCGGATAATAGAAATCAATATAAAATGAAACCATTCAAATTTAAATAATAAATTCCAGATATGACTGAATAGGTTTGTTATAAAATTATTAATTTACCATAGGGAACTCCATGTACATCTATACCCCTAGCAGCCACATCAGTACAGATTAAAAATCTTACTTCCCCTTTCTGGAAATAAATAAGAGAAATAGATGTGATACATCGTACAAATCTCTATAAAGTTATAATATTAATCACACAAATCTCTATAATATTCTAATATTCAGTTCTTTCTTAATAACTCTCAGTTAATGTCTTTGCCAATCTATCGAACAGTTCCCATGTTTTAATGACGTCAATACATTCTTTCTTTCCCAGAGAAATTGCAGAAGCAGCAGACTTTGTTTTGACTTCCAATTTACTATTCATATTACCATTAAAATACGTTCACTTTTTAATTAGACTTCTTACATTTGATAGAAACAACTAAATATTCTACAAGTTTTGTTTGCCATACCTATGGGGAAGTTAAATAACTCTCATAGCATTTTCACTTCTCATTCTCATGTTAGATCTATGGAACATTATTTAGGCATCCTGTCTTTTATCAACTAGTGCTTTTGCATAAAGAAAGTTTTCTATTTCTAGGTATCCTAGCACAGTTTCTTTTCCAGATAGTGTTTGAAAGACCTTCACAGTATACATTTTTTCATTTTAGTGGCTCAGTGGGTGGGTGAGAGGTTTAACGTGTCCGCCTCGTAAGCCTAAGATCGTGGGTTCAAACCCCGACTGAGTCGTCGGATTTTCTGGATGGGAAAATCTTAGGCAAGCATGTCATTATGTGGCATGTAAAAAAAAATTACATCTACAAAAAATTACATCTAGTTTTTAAAATCTGTCTCAGATAATATCGAAAAAATGCACACCAAGAGGATTCCTCAAAAACTACCTCAAACCTCTTATGCAAAATAACATTATTTGATAAATTCAAAACCTAAAACTAAAATCAGCACAACACACAGGCTGGATCTGCAGGCCAAGATCTGCTGTGCCCATCTCAGCTCTCATAACCAAGGGCTCAGAGGTGTTAGCTTAAGCATTGTTTATGTGGTTAACTTCAGGCAGAACCTCCAGCTTTCAGCTCCCAAGTTCATTTTATCACCCAACTTAGGGGATGAAAGGTTGATTGAACATTACAAATCCAGGCTTTGATCCCTCGATCTGTGGTATGCTGCCTGATGCACTACCACCAAGACATTAGTTGATAAACTTAAAATCAAAGACCTTAAAAACTGTCTAACATACTTGAAGAGAGCAGTGGAAAAACAACTTCATTGCAAGGCATCTTCCTGTATTCTGGTGTGCTTGGCGGACACTGGCGACAGGAAACCGTTTTTTCTTGTGAAACCGTTTTAATGTGTGACTTGTGTCCACTGATATCTGACGTGAATCAAATTTGCAGCATGAGAAAAACAATGTGAGAAACTGATTTTATACCAGTTTAGGCGATGACTTGCTATTAGTGCCAAATAATTCTGATGTAGGCGGATTCCTATGCAATGAAATTGTTTTTCCCCCGTACTCTTCACTTGGGAAGTGCAAGAAAGAAAGAGTTGTTAGATTTCCCCCTTAACATTATATTCACCTTAAATCTTTCTAAATTTTCCTTCCGCTCAGCTGGTTTTCTGTCCCCATGCAGACATACGCAGGAGAAAGGGTTGTTTCTGTTGCGGGGACCTTAAAAATAAGGGAATGAACAAAAGATTAGCGTTAAATATTTAAATAAAATATACTTAGCAAAGATAAAAATACACTAGCAAGTGAGTCAGTACAGATAAATAATTTGGAACATTCAGGGAGTTTAAAGTTTATGGAGAAAAAGGGTATTTTTGTAAAACTTAGTAGGGTAAAACATTAAAAAAATACTTTTTAGATATTGTTAGGCCAATATTTCAGAAATTATGATGAGGGATTGGTCAAATGTAACAGTTGTGCCAGTTTAAAATCTAAAATGGGTACTTATAACTGACATTATCCTCGTAAAAATTTTTAAGAAACAACATTGAACATAATGTGCAATCCTCTAAACAGAGGATTATTCAGACTTTTTGGCAGCTTGGCAGGTACACTGGTACAGGCTATTTATAGGTCAGCAGTTATTTTGGTGATATCCAGACCCAAACCTGGGACCTTTTGCATACGAGTCAAGCACCTTAGCTTACCGACAGGGCTCAAGTCCCGGATGGTTTTGGAACTGGAAGGCTTTTTGGCCAATCAAAAAAATACTTCTTTTATACTTTTGGTTTCTCCACAAAAGAGCCCCCTAGATATTTAGGAGATTTTACGTATTTGAGTAGATGAATAAATAACAGGAGGGGGGTGTTGACCTACCACCTCCCATGGCATTGAGGTGCGTCTCCATGTTATCACAGTCGATCTTGGTCCTGCAGAAGATGATCCCCTTGTCCATCTTGTGCTCCTTGATGGCAGTCAGCACGTACTCCCCCTTGAGCAACTTCACGGCTTCAGACAGGGACTCTGCAAGAAGAAACCAGTAGGTTTGTAACAGAATCTGTCATTTAAGCTCGCTTCCACACAACAGTTGTGTTCAACAGGAAAAAAGGCGCCAAATGCAGTATTCATTCTTCATTCAAGATTTGCACGCTAGGTTTGGCTAGTTTCGTTTATTTTATTTTAAAAAGTCAAGAACAATTTCTCATCTTCACTTATGCATAGGCAAGTTATACGAAGTTGGCATCAAGCTTATTAGGTTACGTTTTGAATAATCTTTGCACTAGAGCTGCGCGAGGGCTATTGGTGCCAGGCTTCAGATAAGGACTCTGCAAGAAAATTAGTTTAGTTTTAATTATCGTTGCACCGAGAGCTACACAAGTGCTATATGTGATGGGAGTCAGAATATAGAGCCACAGTCAAGAGATGAGCCATCACCTGAGTAGACACCCAACACAAGCGCTAATGGCGAGATAATACACAGTGATGGGACTTTGGAGCACATTTAACATGCACTCTCTCTACACAGGATATTGTTGGACATTTTTGGCTGATCAAGCTATTTATAGGTCAGCAGTTAGTTTGGCCATGCCTGTCCCCGAACCTGGGACCTTCCGCATGCATGTGTTCAACAGGAAAAAAAGCTCCAAACACAGTATTAATTTTATATTAAACATTTACATGATGGTTTTGGCGTGTTTCATTTATTTTCTGTCGAAAATTTAATAATTATTTCTAAATGCATCTATATTTCGAAGAATATGTAATAATCCTCGCTTTTAAATAGAGCTAAAACATTTCATATACAATGAAAGAATCTCTTTGTGAAATATATTTGACTTTATTTCGAACTGATTTAAGGTGCAAAAACAAAATTCTTTTCATTAATTATTTGAAAGAAATATAGTTTCTCGAGTGATTGTTGTGAAAGGTAGTTTGGAAATGGTAGTTTGAAAGTGAGTGACGGAGGAACAGACGGACTGAACAATTTATAATGCTTTTCACTTTGACATTATAAAAGCAGTGTAGAAGCTAAAAGAGATCTTAAATTGCTGTTGTTGACTTGTCCATAGAATTAGTTAGATAATGGACAACTTGAATAAGGCAGAACTTGATTTGTTTGTAGGAAAGTCTATGTTTCATGCAACTGCAGCAACAATGTAGGCTTGACAATTCTAGCTTAGACAAATTAGCTGGGTCAATTGATAAAATAATTATAGTATTCTGTAATTTCGTAATTAGTTTAAGAAAATTATAACTTGCAGCTAAAACTGTTTTTGATGAAAAGCAGTAAAGTATGCTAAACAAATCAGCAATTTAATTATACTATGTTCAATACTAAAACTAAAGAAAGAACAAAAATTGTCCAATATAATAATGGATTTTCCAAACTTGCAATATGAATAAAACATTTAAAAAACTATACTACTTAGCATTTCCCCTCAAACATACAAAGAAAACTACATGAAATAATTCAAATACCAAAAGAGAAATTAATTACTCTTCAAGAGAAATACCATTAGTCTTCAATAAAAACACCATTATTTTTTAATCAAAGAAATCGTTCTTAAACTTATTTTTAGAACATTTTTGTTTGCTTAAAATGCTTACCAGCTGTTTTACTACCAAATCTGACATCATCTTTTTTATGCACCTCATCAGTCTGAAACATAAACAAAAAAAATTATATATTTTTTTAGTAAAACGTAAAGAGTAAGTTTGAGTAACAAGTTTCTATAAAATATGATAACAAAAGGCATGCAAAGACAATCATGTATAAATACAGGAGAGCCAAAATCTGCCAACTTAAAATTAGTATTAATTTATAAATGTAGTCAGTTATTTTATATAGCACAAACACAATTACTTCACAACTGAAATGAACATAATTAATGAGTATTTACCAACATACTTAGTTTTTTTTTCAATTGTATTTAAAAATCCTATAATTAATATTTATAGTTTACGTTGAGATTACTTCTTTTTCAAAAATAAATATTAAGATGTCTTCTCGATTGATAATATAAAATACTGATATCCCCACAGTCTTCGTAAAAGTTATACAGACTTTTATCGCACAAATACAATTTTTAACTTGAAACACATTTTTAAAATTTAAAAAAAATCATACCTGGATAGGATGTTGTAGATTCTTCCAAGAAGTATCTTTCCTGGGGTCAACCATGCAAACCTGAAAAAATGAATAGAAAATATAGACATTATGCGTTTTGAAAACTTTTTAACATGGTATTTAAATTAAGCAAATGCCTACAAAAATTCACTTGAGTTTGGAGACCTGCGGTACAGCATGCCCATTCCCCCACCAATGAAATTATTCAAATTCATCAAGCATGGGTACATGAATTGCTTAAATTTGGACACAGATAGTCGAAATAGAGGATGCGAGCTCAAATGAAAAATCTTGCTTTAGAGGCAGACAAGAAGACACTTTCACAATAAAGTTTTTAATAAGAAGAACAGTTTACCAACATATATGTATAAATTTAAAGAGAGGTAAAAGAAAATTCAAAAATTATTTAGATTGTCATTTGGGACTGGTAAACAAATAGTAAACGTATTTAAACCAACTTCATATTGTAGCGAAGTAAGACTGGAACAGTTATGAAGACGTAGCTCAGTGGTACAGAACAAAGCTGCGGAACAGTAGATTGCGAGATCGAGCACTAGCATGGCCTAAATTTATAATTTAGTTGGTGTAAATAGTTTCTTGTTATTTCTTAAAATTCTTAATTTATGTAAATTAGTTAATTTCTAGAACCTTCTAGGCTAGAAGGTTCTTATGCCCTATATAAGGGATTGTAACCATCCAGTTGGGTTATTAAAGATTCTCAAGTTGTGATATAGCTAATTTGTCGTTTCTTGAATTCAACCCATTACATCTGTTACCGTATTCCCCTCTCGTCTACGCGACAATTTGGTGGAAGCGTTGGGCACGTAAGCCTTTACAACGGCAGAGCCACGCCGAAGCCTCCGGCTACAAGGACTATCCCCCGAATTCGGTTCGTTGCCAAACCCAGCAAGGATTCCGAAGAAGATGGCCGACGGAAACGAAGATGAACAGAAGACAACAGAGAAAACGGAAGAACAATCTTCTGCAAGCTGGAATCCATATACAGTTCCTATCCTAGCTTACCAGCTGCCCAGGAACCCCGTCCTTTTCTCTGGACATGGCCAACAAGATGCCTCAGCATGGCTTAAAGACTTTGAGCGCATTGCCTCTTTTAACCACTGGGATGAGCAGATGCGCCCAGCTAATGTTGTGTTTTACCTTGCCGACACCGCACGCCAGTGGTTTGACAACAATGAAGATCTTTTTGCCAACTGGAAGGCTTTTTGCGAAAATCTTACGAACACCTTCAGTCGGAATGATGAAGCAAAACGTCAGGCCGAAAGATTCTTACAAACCAGAGCTCAACAAGTTGGTGAGACATCCGAGGCTTATATCCAGGACGTTCTTGCACTGTGTCGTAAAGTTGATAACTCTATGTCGGAAGAAGGAAAAATATCACATTTAATGAAAGGGATAAGTGAAGATCTATACCAGATACTACTGGTTCAGGAGTACGATTCAGCCGAAGCATTAGTGAAGAAGTGCCGTCAAATTGAAAGCTTGCGACGAGGACGCATAGCCAAACCAAGATACCAAAGACTGTCAAACATCGCCACTCTTGGTACCGGAGCGGGTGAAGATCTTAGCGACATTAAATCCATTGTTCGCCAAATCGTCCGAGAAGAAATTCAGAAAGTCCTGCCTGAAATTCAGAGTCAGCAATACGAACCCGATGGCCCCATCGATGTTGCGTCCTTAGTGCGGGAGGAAGTCATGGAAGCTCTAGCACCATTGACGTCTCGAAGAAAGAGTGCTGCTATCCCTCCAAGACGCTCCCCTTCCAGTAGGCCACAGACCAGACGACCTACAAGAATCGAAGCCACACCCCCACGGAAGACAGACGTATGGAGAACTAATGATAATGTGCCTCTCTGCTACCATTGCGGACGTCCTGGCCACGTGCTGAGGTACTGTCGAGAAAGGCGCCAAGTGTTCTCCACTGCAAGGGCAGCCCGCACACCATATACAAGACGAGACTTTGATACAGAATCTATTCGCAGTTACGACGACAACAACTATACCACACCATCCGCGTTTAGAAGCGGTTCTCCTTATCCTCGCCGATCATCAAATCGACAGTCACTTTCACCAGTACGTCGACCCAGCCGTTCTCCACGCCGATCCGATGAGGAAAACTAAGCCAGAGTGACGAAGAAAGACGTTTATCCTCTTCCACGAATTGACGATGCTTTGGACTGCCTTGCCGGTGCACGAATATTTTCTTTGATGGATCTGAAGTCAGGATATTGGCAAATAGAAGTGGATGATAAAGACCGTGAAAAGACGGCCTTTGTAACTCCGGATGGTCTCTTTGAATTCAAGGTTATGCCTTTTGGGCTATGTAATGCGCCAGCTACATTTGAACGCATGATGGACACAGTTTTACGAGGTCTCAAATGGAATATATGCCTTTGTTATCTTGACGACGTTATTGTGTATGCACCAGATTTCCGAGAACATCAAGAGAGGCTGAGAAAAGTCTTAGGATGCATTCAAAGCGCAGGGCTAACATTAAACTCGAAGAAATGCTGTTTTGGTAAAAAGAAATTGACAATATTAGGACACTTGGTAGACGAACATGGAATTTATCCTGATCCGGAAAAGGTGGTTGCCGTTGAAAAATTCCCGATTCCCCAGAATGTAACAGACGTCCGCGCCTTTTTAGGGCTCTGCTCGTACTATCGACGCTTCATTAGAGACTTTGCGGATATAGCTAAGCCCTTACATGATTTGCTCAAGAAGGATGTAAAATTTTCATGGAACCCATCACAGGCGATGTCGTTCACAACTCTTAAGAAATTACTGACTGGAGATCCTGTTCTGGGACATTTTTTACCGCTTGCAAAGACCCTTATACATTCGGATGCCAGCGGCTACGGCATCGGTGCAGTCTTAGTTCAAGAACAGAACAACAGAAAGACCAATAGCCTATGCCTCAAGATCTCTAACGTCAGCTGAAAAGAACTATTCTACTACCGAGAAAGAGTGCCTGGCAGTTATCTGGGCAATTAGTAAATTCCGCCCGTATGTCTTTGGGAGACCATTTACTGTAGTGACGGATCACCATTCTTTATGCTGGCTTGCTAACGTTAAGGATCCATCAGGCCGACTTGCACGATGGGCATTGAGGCTGCAAGAGTATGACATCGACATTGTTTACAAAAGTGGTCGCAAACATTCTGACGCCGATTCTTTGTCAAGGAAACCTCTTACAGAGTCATCCGTTGAAGCCAGCGACGACATGCCATTCCTTGCAACCATAACTGACTACAAAAAGGAACAGTTAAAAGACGAAAGGCTGAAATCTATAATCAAAATTCTCAAAAGCGGTGAAGAATATCAAAATTTCCTTCTAAAGGAAGGTGTGTTATACAAGAGAAATTTCGATCCGATGGAACAACCATGGCTTCTAGTCGTGCCTAAACAACTTCGTGGCGATATCTTGAAAAGTTTTCATGATGCACCCACCGCCGGTCACTTGGGATTTGCTAAGACCTACGACAGAATAAGACGGAAATACTATTGGCCTGGGTTGTACGGCAGCACTCGTCGATATGTATCACACTGTAGAGACTGCCAGAGACGCAAAACACCACCCCAGTTACCTCCAGGACAACTTCATCCTATTGAACCCCCCGATCTTCCCTTTGCTAAGATTGGCATTGATCTTCTTGGACGTTTCCCAGTCAGCCAAAGTGGAAACCGATGGATAATTGTTTGCACGGATTATCTAACAAGATTTACGGTGACTAAAGCTTTGCCAACGGCTGAAGCGACAGAAGTTGCCAAATTTATTGTTGAGGAAGTCATTCTGAAGCATGGTGCACCAAGGAAACTGATTAGCGATCGGGGACGGTCTTTCTTGTCCAACCTTGTGAAGGACATAAATCACTTGTGCCAAACTTCTCACCTACTTACGACTGCTTATCACCCACAAACCAATGGACTGACTGAGAGATTCAACAAAACACTCGCCGATATGTTGTCTATGTACGTCGATGTTGAACAAAGAAACTGGGATACCATTCTCCCCTTTGTGACATTTGCCTACAATTCTGCCAAGCAAGACACCACAGGGTTCAGCCCCTTCTTCCTAGTACATGGGCGAGACATCATGACTCCCCTCGACGTCATTCTGCCACACACTAATGATGGTCATGACGACAAATACGTTCAACAACTTGTCACTCGAGCTGAAGAAGCCAGGCAGCTAGCCAAACTCCATATACTCGATGCCCAAACTTCGGATAAACGACGATACGACACTAAGCATAGGCATGTGTCCTATGCCATCGGAGATTTAGTCTGGGTTTACACACCAATTAGGAAAGTTGGACTATCAGAGAAGCTGTTGCGGCGCTACTTCGGACCGTACAAAGTAACACGACGTATTTCCGATGTAACCTACGAAGTAGAAAGCTTGGAAAAAGATAGAAAAAGGCGTAATAACAAAGATGTCGTCCACGTCCTCAGGATGAAACCCTACAACGAACCCGAAGAACAGTTAATAGAGGAAAAAGCCAAGATAGTTTCTAGGGGACCGGTGACTAGGAGCAGTGGCGCCGGAACCGGTATGGCAGGTATGGCAGTTGCCATACCAACCTTTGGACAGATTATATGTTATGCGTTTTCTTTACTCCAAAGAATCATACCCAAAAGTGACCGCGTGAAAAAAAATTAAGCTTGCTTTTTATTGTCACATATCCTACCCCATACCGAGAAAGATAACACGTATACACACTGGGGGTCTGCAGTAATGGGCTAATGTCCCATGTTTCAGGAAAAATTTTGGTATCGCCTTCCACTATCTGAACACAGGGACAGTTCTAATTCAAAATTTTTAATGTTATGTAAATATTTAAATTTAGTTAATTGACAGGAAATCCATTGTAAAATTAAGGAGAAAAGTAAAGGAAATGCGTACCAAAATTTAGTTTGTTAAAACTATGTTTTAAAATGTGTTAATTTAAGCACTGAATCTTCAGCATAGATAAATTTTTTAATAATTAAATGTTTGCTAAGTAAATTAAATCTGTATTTCTTATGTACATATTTTTAAGATAACTTTGACATTTGAAAAATAAACTAATTTCTTTAAATCACAACTTCTTTTTCTAGTCCGTAACATTGAAATGTTTTATCTAAGTACAGGGTGTGCGTATTCTATTAGGAATTTAATTTTATCTCCTGTTATAAGTTTATTATTTTTCTAAAATTGTTTGGTATTTTACGTTCAGAACAGAACGCTCGCAGTGATTTTTCAAAGCAAGAGTACCGGGATTTATGAAACACCCTGTAGTTTGAAACTTTTCGTATAAATTCACAATAAATATCCAAAATAAAGCATAAGAAACTGTATTTTCAACCATACTGCCGTCCCACTTTGATCTTATCCTAATGCAACAAAGACAAGGAAAAAAAATACTTTCGCAGGTGATAGGTTTTTTAAAGAAAATCTATTGAAATAAAACTAACCTCTAATAAATGTAAATTGGTTGATTGCCTAAAAAATACTTATTTGTTAAATAATATAATATTATATATAAAACATCTAGAGGGGGGGGGGTGATGGAGGCATTTCTTGCCATACCTCTAAATAATAAGTTCCGGCGCCACTGACTAGGAGTCAAACAAAGCTGCAGCGGGACGCTGCACTCTCAGGGGGGAGAAATGTAGCGAAGTAAGACTGGAACAGTTATGAAGACGTAGCTCAGTGGAACAGAACAAAGCTGCGGAACAGTAGATTGCGAGATCGAGCACTAGCATGGCCTAAATTTATAATTTAGTTGGTGTAAATAGTTTCTTGTTATTTCTTAAAATTCTTAATTTATGTAAATTAGTTAATTTCTAGAACCTTCTAGGCTAGAAGGTTCTTATGCCCTATATAAGGGATTGTAACCATCCAGTTGGGTTATTAAAGATTCTCAAGTTGTGATATAGCTAATTTGTCGTTTCTTGAATTCAACCCATTACATCTGTTACCGTATTCCCCTCTCGTCTACGCGACAATATATAGGGGGGGGGGGGGCACGCAATATTCACATGACACCTCCCGATATCATTATCACCTTTCCCTGACCCAAAAGTCGAGTAAATGGATTGTAACAATTTTTCTTATTTTTTTTCATACAGTATACATCTGTCATTCTATGCGTACAGGGTAACGGGCTACATAGCCTACGCCCTTCCCTTTTGGGAGAAATTTTTTATGATATACTGTGTTAACCCTTTAATGCATACTGTTACCGTTTGGTAACAAGTAACATAATCCACTTTATTCTATTAAATTAGAGCTCCTCCTAGACAAATCTGTGGGTTTTTTTCATCTATTACATTTCATTTTTAAAGTTTTAGTTACTAATAATCCTCATAAATGACAGTAGTAAAAGTGTATTCAAAATTAAAGATTGGGGTGATTAACTTTTGTAAATTTACGCTTTTGGCAGTATTCAAAGAATAATAATATTAGTACTAAATACTAATAAATTGTTTTGAAAAATTAATCATAGCTAAAAAGGGTTATTTTGAAATATTTTTAGTAGTTTTCTAGTCATTATTATCAAAATTAGAATTTTGCACTTGGTTTTTGTCAAATGGAAATTTTTTTCAAAATTGAAATTGTCTAAGAAACATTTGATTGAACAAAAAAAACGAGGAAGATCTTTTTGAAATAATGTACAAAATGGGGCCACTTTTCTGAAGGTTAGCATGCCATCTTGGTAAAAGATTTACATAAACAAATGAAAATAACTTTAGGGTTTCAGTTCATCAAAATGAGCACCTGCCAAACCACTAAAAATGAAGTTTTCAGTTACTGTGTATTTTGGAGCTGGTCGAAGAAATTAAAGATTTTCTCTTGATAATTTCTAATAAATTCATAACTGAAAAATAAGTGTAAAATGATATGTAACTCACCACATGATGTACTGTTTCCGGAACACTGTCTTCTCCTTTTAAGTCCACCCATGTGGGAAAATGCATTAGCCTTTCCTATAGAAATAAAACGCAAGAATAAAAATGTAACTAAATACAATAATTTCACACGTACACAATTCAGTCTTTATATTTTCAAAACATAGCAAACAAGAAATTCATCAAGATTTTATGAAAGCAACATATTCAAACACAAAATTAAAAAATATATATACATATAAAATCACAAATATCTTTAAAAGTATACAGCCATTTTTGGGACTTAAGCAAAGTCCTGTCTTCAATACAATATGTACTTTACAATACTTTAACTTTCCATTTGCGTTTGAATAAGTTGCTTTATTAAATTCTCATAAATAACAAAAAGATTTTTGTACTTCCTTTGTAATGTATAGAGAAAATTATTGGTTTATAGCAATATATTTTGTATGCTTAAGTATTAAAAAAATAACTTACTGCAAGTTTTTTGACATCAAATGAGTGCAAAGTTGCAGAGCAGACAACCATCTATAAAAATGAAATGACACCAATTTTTTTTTTTAATATTTTGATATAACATATAAAATGCACAACAAGCTATTGATATTTGCTTAATAATAATTTCAATTTAATAATTATTTTAGGGACTCAAAAAGTAATAAACACATTTCATTAAAATATTTAATGAGCGGAGTGTCACAAAAATATATGAAATGCATAACGATCATGGGATTTTTAATGAAATATACCTGCAATCTTTTACCATCTGGTGTAATTTTTGGAATTTGTTTATGGATTCTGTTAATCAGTTCAGTGTAACCAGATGATAGTAAACCATCCTGGAATTTAAGTACATCAAAATGTTAACAATAAAATATAAATCAACTAAAAATATTTAATCATATTTTTTTTTTTTAGAAATTTTTAAAAACTCACTGCTTCATCCAAGACATAGAACCGAACCTAAAAGTAAAACAATAATATTAATATACTAAGATTCCTTACATGGACTTTTTTCTGAGTGATGATTTTCTATCTCTGAACTTTAAGATACATAAATTCATTAATCTTAAATTTCAGTTCACAATAAAAATATTAAAAAATTTAACAAATGGCATACTAAATATTCCATTAAAAATTTCACACTTTTGACAATAATGGATAAAATTGAGAAAGGCAACTAAGAAATGATTCAAAATGTACACTACAAATATCAAAAGAACACAGCCCTTGAAGTTTGAACAAACCGATTTTACTGTTTAAAACACATTTATTAATAATTTTAAGACCAAAATTTTTTTATGAATTCCATTGTACATTCATTTACATAAAGAGTATCTTTAAGTCAGTTTTTGACTTAAATATATGGTACCAAACCTTTGGTCCAAATTTATTAACGTTTAATACCATTTAAAAATACAATACTAGAATTTTGGTTTACTTGTGCAAGTGAGAGCTGCCCAGTTGAGATGAGATCTTCCAATCGACCAGGGGTCCCTACAACTATGTCCACCTAAAAAAAAATAAACCTTTAAACTAGTATATATCAATTTTGTTTTTTATAAGACATTTAATATGACAAACCTTCAAAGTATGTAGATAATTTTCATATTTTGAAAAGAAATTTAAGTTGATTTTTTTAAGTTAAAAAAAAAGAAACTTACACCACTTTGAAGCTCCATGATCTGATCTTTGGCAGAAACTCCTCCAATAATCAACAGCTCCCTATATTAATAAAGTATAAATTAAAAGCTATATTTTAAAACAATTTTTTAAAAAAGACAACAATTTCACTATAATAGTTTAAAAGAAACAGTTTGGATTACACGAAACACTATCAAATAAGAAAACATAATTTAATTTCTTATATATAATATAAACATAAACTGCTTGTATTTCTAGTTAACTGTTTTTTGCCTTGAGTGTGTAATTGTTTAAAGGAATAAATGAAATTAAAAAAATTACAATATTTTCATGTCTATCAGCCATACAAATTTTTCAGAACACACAAGCTACCATTTGAATAAATTAAGTAAAAAAATTACATGGTGTAAACACATTTCGTCACTTAATTTCCCACATGCAAGGTGGTTACAAAATCCCGGAAAAAAAAGTTCCCTGATACTTTCACAAAAAATTCTCCGATTTTACAATTACCTAGAAAACATGCAATACACACAATTTAATGCAGTACAAAAAATTTAATCCAGAAATTGGGGTAATTAAGACTTTCCGGATTATGGGTTAGCCTGCCTAACTTTTCTACATTTCCGAAAATCTGAATAAGTTTAGAGGAATCATGAGATCAGAGAATCATGTTATAACATAATTCGTGAGAGAGATTGATCCTTCCTCCAAGATTGATCCTTCAGGCAAATCGGATTAACCAGATTTTTTTTTAATCAAGTGTCCGTTAGTAGTGATCACAAGAACCTAAACCTGCTGTTTAAATATTCCAAAATGGGAAAAAAAATTCCCTGATAATTTTAAAATTTCATGAGAATCCCCTGATATTTCCAGAATTAAAAAGTTCCCTGATTTCTAGGTTCTGTTACCACCCTGAAATGTGTAATCTCACTTTGCACAACGGATCCGATTTACTTTACGGTAACCCTTGGCGGGATTTTTCCGGATTTGGCAATAAGTAATCTTTTGCGTCCACCTGCCTGACTGACTGATGATTCAAATTCTTTGACTTCCCAATGATGACCTTTTCCGGCAACCCATTTATTAGCGCGGTATAGAGAGCGTGACGTCAAAAGTCGCCGAAATACAGACTTTTGACGTGATTTTGGAAAGTTTGCCAAGGGTTACCATGCAGTAAATCTGATCCGTTGTGCAAAGTGAGATAGCACATGTGGGAACTTAAGTGATGATCTATTATTTTAGAAATGAACACAAATAAGTATCAACATAAAAAAAAGTTGACTGAAACAGACAATTAAACAAAATGAACTATTAGATTACTGACTAAACAACAAAGAGAAGTACCTATGCTACACAAATAAGTGTTTATCACACAAGAAGAAAAAAACTTACTTTATTTTAGGATCTTTCAAATGCTTTTTAAAATTTTGGATACATTTCAAAGTCTGAAAGTATACATTTTAAATTACTTCCATGGGAAAATGCAATTTAGGTTAATCAAATAGGAAAAAAAATACATGAATGAGGACAAGTTTTTAAGAATAACTAAAAACTTTACTTACTTGCTCGGCCAATTCTCTTGAGGGCTGGAAAATTTAAGATGAATTTAAGAAAAGCACTTAACTACAAAAGTTAGCCAATAGCAATAACAAATTTAAACATTCAGTAGATGACAACAAATTACTACATGTCATGCCAATAAACTTTACCTCAATAATAATTGCCTGAGGTGCATTTTTCTGATGTTTGACAGGACCTGAAGCATCTCCTGAAAAAAGGTCAATTTATTTATATAAAATTAAAAGTAAATGCCATTTAAAGGTAATACAGTATGCTATTTTTTTTTTTGTAAATAATCATTTAACTTAGTTTTTAAAGTTTCACCAAGAATTTTCTAAAGTTTACCTCCAAGATGCAAATGCAATCGGCTAAATATAAATTAAGAGAAAAGTTTATTCAAACGAAGCACCTTCTTTGTAATTTAAATGCAGATAGATCCACCACAAAAAAACATAGCCAGACTAACAACCAATCACCACAGAGGCATGAAGATAGACCAAGAGGGCTGGAAGGTGTACAGAAACTGTGACAACTGCCCAGATACGCAGCTTACACCAAACCACATTTTTGAATGGCCAGCAATAAGTGCCAATTTGGGAGACATTGGAATTCTGCTATTTATTATAATTTTGTAAAATTACCCCCTGAAGAATACAAACGAATAAATCCATGGCCTGACTGTCGGATTTTCCAGCAATACACATAATTCACGTAAGTTATTAATTTAATAATTCGAATAAATTTTTTAATTCGAAGTACAGAGGAGTAATTTTAACTTATCTGCAACAGAAATATAATTCTTACAAATTTGAACAAATTAAATTTTCCACAAAAATTTTAAACTCATACAGTGGAAACAAGTTTACAATCCAGGCAATTTATTTATCCCTCAGAGGTTATTTATCCCTCGTGGTATATAAATTAATGATCAATAAAAAACAAAAAATAAATTTGAATTTCTATACATGTATAGTGAGATCATGTAATTCCTATGACACTATTCTGTTAACATTCCACCTTTCTTACATTTTTAAGCATTTATATGAAATTTTATAAACTTATTTTATTAATGAAGAAAGTACAGCAATAGAAAAAAAAAACTTTTGCAATACTTATGTAGGCAATTAACTTTACAAATGGTTGAATCACAGTTGTTATACGATAAAAACTGATCTAGGTCACACCCATTAAACCTATTTGACTATTAATAGATATTTTCATTAGCAATAGTATTTTTAAATACTCACCAGTAACTGTGGAATTTACAACATAATCTTTAGGTGCAGAGAAAACTGCAACATAGTCCTCCTGAAAATAAATTGATTGATTGAATTTTATTTTAAATTAAACTAACTACACTAAAGTTTCAAAAATAAAAATACAAAAAGCTGCAATAAAAATGTCTGATTTCTTTGTTTTGGCACAAATTATATAGTTGTACTAAGAAAATAGGCAAAGTATTGTTTTCACAATTTGTCAGAAATTAAATTTTGCAACGTATTCCACGACAATTGCAGGAATTTTATGGATCAATTTAGATATGAAGAAAGAACTGCTTGAAATAGAAATGTTTTTAGAGGAGATCATAGTTAATAATGATTAAACATTGTATTTGTATTTAAATGAAGAAGAAACTTTATGAATGAGATAAATAGAAGATTATCATAATTTCTCATGTTTTATGTTTTCGAAACAATCTATTTAAATTTCAGCAATTTACCTGAAAACTAGTCACTTTTTAGCTATGCCAATGTTGCAGCAAATTAACAACATATATTTTTAGAGTTATTGGTAATACAAAATAAATCCAATTTTTTTTTAAAACAAACTTGAATTCCCTAAATGTCTTTACTATATTCAGACACATGACCTCATATATCAAATAAATTACTGTTGTTATGTGAAATAGTTTTGAAAATTAAATACTTACCTTAGGAGGATATTTAAATGCTGTTTCTCCAAAGTTAAACTCCATTTCTGCATTCTGCAAATAAAATGGTCCTTAGAATGATAAAGTTGTGCATAATAAAAATATGCTGGTCAGTGCTGAAAGTGCGGGTAGACACGGGGTGACGCGTCACCCCACTTTTCAAGAAAATGGCTATCCATCCCCCCACTTCTTATATCTCTCAAATACATAATCCATAGAGGGGGGGATGGGCATGGAATTCTAATTGAAGGCATCCCCCCACTTATTTTTTTCCCACTTTCTCCGCTGATGCTGGTACTAATATTAATAATGGTAATTATTTCAGGCTGAACAATAATATTTTTATCTATAACAAATTCCCTTTTACACAAAATTATACATTTGTGTAATAATATTTTTTTATGTTGTTAATAAAAGCTTATAAGTTATATAATACAGAATACAAAGGTCCACTATCGCTAATTTTGTAAGTAGTTTGTGGAGAATAGCAAATTCCAGAAGTTAATTGAAATAAACCAATAACAGCAAAATATTATCTTCTTCTTCTTCTTTCTTATCCCTCTGATCTGGATCAGATCAGTTCCATGAGTCCCTCCGCCTTCAGTCTATCTAGAACAACATGTGGGCTACGCAGTAGGTCCTCCCGAGATAAGGCAATACATCGAAGTAAATGCTCGGCAGTGGCCTGAACCCCCCCAAAGTCCTGCCTAGCGGCCTCATCGTGGCGGGGGGGTGACCCTGGATGGAATGGGCGAAGTACGTCGGGAGTTTACTCCTGGTAGGGCCACCCAAGGCGTGAAGGCCATTCCATTATATCCAGCTAATGCTAGGCAGGCGAATGGAGCAAAGTCGGACTTCTACCTTTTCTGGGTGCTCTAGTAGCTTGCTACTAACAGAAGCCGTCCCCCTTTCCCTTTTTTCATGATGATTTCGCAAAATATTATAAATAGTTCATTAGAGAACTAACATTAATATTTTTGTACTAAGTATTAATTTTATTTATAAAAAAAAACAATAAGCTAAATTGAACACTACCTTTAGCACTACAGCAGGAAAAAAGGCTGACTTGCGCAGGTTATCAGGTATTTTGAAAGCTTCATCAAAATCGGTACCTAAAAATACATAGTAGTGAAATAAAAATTATAAAAGTGTTAGTATGAGGTACATATTTGCCAAAACTTGTCTGTGTCATCATCAGATCCGGATTTTTAAATAGGTAAAAAATAGGCTGTGGCCTAGAGTGGCACATTTTTAGGGGCGGCAAATTTTACGATCAATTAAGGCAGCATTCAGCATAAAATTAATTTTAAATAAACTAGTATTTTTAAGAAAGAAAACAAAAAATTTACATTAATGCATAAACTGTAAACAAATATATAGTGCTAATATTTAGTAGCAAACATGGCCGCTATGAGGACAATTGCACCCTATCCCCCAACCCCTGCACTTGGAAATTGAAAGAAGAAAAAGTACATCAGTTTAAAAAAATTGCTGATGTTTTTGCTTTCAATTTAAAGTATAAAAGAAGATAAATGATTCTAATATGTAGACAGAAAAAAGTCGAGAAAACTATATCTGAGATATCTTACAACGGAAGTTTGGGAAGGGAAAACATCATTCAGACTCAGAAAAAAAAAAGTACATATAAATTCATTATTTTAAATGGCGGTTAACCTATCGTTGCCTACAAGCGGCAAATCTTTAAATCCGGCTTTGGTCATCATAAAAATTATAAAAGTGTTGGTACGAGGTACACATTTGCCAAACTTGTCTGTGTCATCCCAAAAACACTAATATTAATACTAAATATAAATACTATTAATACTAAACTAAATACAATAACAAATGTATTTCGGTAGCAATTGAATTTTACTAATAAGTAATATTTATTCCAAACTATATGTGGATTTGAAGGTAATTATTTATAAGATTTAATTGCATCTTACCATTTTTTGAAAACTTGATAATACGCTCATCAAGATTCAAGTAACATCCTATCACATCATGCATACCAAAAGCCTACAAAAAAATCTAATTAAAGAAATGCTTAACGTTTTGTGTTTAAATCTACAAATATTAAATGCATTTCAACTAGTTGTATAAATAAAAAAAGTTATTTTATGTACAATTAAAAGATACAAATTATTATTATGTCTGGTATAAACTTAGCACTGAAGTTCTTTTTAATGACTAAAAAGCTACTGAAATAAAAAATGAAAAATAATTCTTTACGAGTAATGCTGCGATATAAAAGGTTGAAAAAACCATTCCCTTAAAAAATGCAGATTATGATTGTCCACTAATATTAAGTTTTAGATTAAAATTTAATAGTTCCAATTGTACAAAAATTATGCTAATAAATACAATATCTAGATTTCTTGAAATAAGTAATTAAACAAATAGTATTAATTCCACTTATTATGTATTTAATGGGCTTGTTTTGCAAGCAATCTGGCAACAGTTCTGCGCTCTTGTTTTCATTTTTCTCGAATTACTTTTGCCTTGGTATTCCAAATTGAGTTTTCTAAGAATATTTATTTATTTTTTTGAAATTCCAACTCAATTCAATGCAAGTTTTCTTTGATAAATGATTAAAACAACCAACACAACAAGAAGATGTAATTTAAAAAAATAACTTATAATAACTTAAGATAACTCAATTTCGAATATAAAAAAAAAAAATTCGAGAAAAATGAAAACAAGACCGCAGAGCTGGTGCCAGATCTCATGTGAATGAAGCCCATTACAAAAAATTAGTTGTATATGCACAAAAATACTTCGTAAAATATTTTTTTTATCACTTACAGCAAGATATATTTTTTTTAAGGTATGGGAGTAAGTTTAGGGCTCTTAAAATAATATTAAATTTTTAGGCCAACAGGAAAGCTTAAACTAGGTAGTTAAATTATATTGCCTTCAATTTTCATAAATAGTACTCACCTCACCATACGAGTCAAATTGCTTGGCAAAAGATTTCTTTCCTGTGCCTCCAAAGCCGAATCCTTGTCTATCAGTGCCTAGAAGAAGACACCATTCCAGATATTAAAAAAAAGCAATTAAAAACTAAGGTGAAAGCAAACAAGCTTGATCAACCGCTCAGTTCAGTTTATAAAATAAAACAAAGAAATGATATTAAGCTTAAAAGAAAAATATGTATGACATATTATAACTTAATGCCTCAAAATCTTATATTTTTAACCCCAATTAAACTTTAATAACTTAATTATCTTTTTCACATATAATTAATATCAAGTAGTACTTTACTATCCCAACTACACCCTGTGGGCGACAAACAGTGGCCTAAATCAATCGTTCCCACAGGAACTTTGCTGGTCATCTTGAACTTAAACCTTTTTCCACGAATAATCTTAGTAATTGTGATTGGTCGGTGGAGGAGAGTTCGACTTTCTTCGCTGTTTTTGTAGCTGATTCCGTCCCACTCTACCGTTGATTTCAGAAGACCAATTTGTCTTTTACCCATGTCTAGCAGCTAAATAAAAACGACTTAATTTTATCCAAAGTTTCCCTGTCAACTTATTTTACATGTACATACCTAGGCAAGCAAGATAAAAAAAAAAAGAAATATATTTATCTTAGTTCAATTTATTTTTATATATTTGGGTACAATATTGATTTATTAAACCTTTTTTTTTTTTTTTAAGAATTCAAAGAGAAAAGTCTTTATAGCTTTTGTAAGTATATTCATATGCCAATGTTTAATTTAAAAAAATTTAATGCAAGGGAAAAAAGTGGATAGCAAAATTTGCTGACTAAAAAATTTCTTTAGGAAAGAATTTTAACCTTTAATTTCATATTAAGAAAATATCAGCTGAGGCATATAAATGGGTTTAAACATCACTAGAATAATATGAGGCAGTTCTACATTAAATGTATAAAACTAATATAAAAGCAAACAAGAAGTTCTAAAAGAAATAGTAATTAGCAGGATTAAAACTAATCAGAATTATATGCAAAAAAATATGCCTTAACACTTACTTAGTGTCAAGGCATACTTACTTAAACAAATAATAAACAATCAAAAAATCACATTCCTGACGTCATTCCAAACTGATTTTGAAACCAAAATAAATTTTGCTTCAAATAATACTATTTTTGAATGAATAAAGTTTCTCATGCAATTGTTGAGTTGGCAACAGTGACTAAAATGACTCCAAATTGAATTTCGATGCTAATTCAATGGGAAATTAGTCAACAAAGAGTAGATTTATTTCCGTCCAATCGCGCAGACAGACAAAAAGTATGAAAGTTGGGTCTCTGAGGTCACAGCTTTCTGACTAAAACCGAATTTCTAAGATCGGATGGATGGAACCAATTTTGGATAGAGGTACAGACAGACAGATGGACATGGACCTCATGTCAATACTTACTATTTCATTATCATTCTTTCGAATTAAAAAAAGAAAGTGGGCTAAAAATATTATAAATGATAAAAAAAAAACTTTGCAGTGGAATGCTTTCTCACCAAGGTCAAGTGTAGCGGCAGGTGTGGACCAGCCCACACGGCAAAGACCTTCGTCTGTCACTTTGGCTTCAAAGAAGTACTTGCCTAAATGGGAAAAAATTAGCATTTCAATTCAAATAAAAAACAGGAAGCTGACTATGAGTCGCTGAAATAAAGTAAATATTAGGTAGAACAAAAGAAATATTTTATATTTCAGAGTTTCTCAGAATTTTGATTTGAGTAAAAAAAATGGGAGAACTTCTTCATATTGTATGAATCACAGAATATAGTAAAAAAGGCTTTTATTTATGATGAACTATATGTGTCTTTGGCCTAAACATCTATTACGTTAAAAAAGATGTTGATTTTTAATATATTAAAAAATATTACTTTTCAAATTAATATTTAACAGTTCCTGAAATTTAAAATTTAGCAATTTGTTATACCAAGCACAGCTTAAAGAGTAGAACATTCTCCAGAAAAGTGGTATATTATATAGTAAAAAGACAATTTTTTAGAAGAATCATCTAAAATTTAGCTTTCCCGTTGAATTTCATTGGAGAAGAAAACAAAAGATCTGCCAACAGTATCCCATGTGAAACTTTATGATGATCCATTTTAGATTTACTTCAGTAGCTAGAACAATACATTTTAAATAAAGTAGTATCGTAAACTGAAAAGTAATTTGTCAAATATGCCCCTTTTCCAGGCATGAGGAGTTATGATAGTATTCAGCTGTGACAGGGGTTCATCAAGTTTTTTTAACAGGCCATTTTTTGTGAATTTGTGAACACTTTTGTAAGAACTTTGAATTTTTGTGAAACAAATTGTGCAACATTTTAAAACTGTATCACAATTATTGACAACTTTTTTTAAATGAATTACTTTTAAAAGTGCATTTCTTTCAGTGCTTAGAAATAAAAGTGCAATTAAATTAAATAAAAACTGACATTCCATAAGGCTAGAAATTTAGGCACCGGGATTTGCAAAAAAAAATCTTGACTGCCTCTTTGGGATTGTAATCTTCAGCCTTTAGCCACTCAATGATTCACTACATATACTTATTAACATGGCTCATACATTTTTTAAGCAAAAAAATTCAAGCATTTTCCCAGAAAATTCAAGGACTAGAAATTTACTAGCAACATAAAATCGAAATATATAAAGCATGTATAAGCCAACACTCAATATTTCTTTCAAACTAAAAATTGTCTAAAATCAGAAACCCCAGAATAGGCCGAAGTAGGAAAAAGGTTCAAAGGTAAACAAAAAGTAATTTAGCATTCAAGCTGTTCTTGTGATTACGAATCACGCACACAGTTGAGTCGGACGCATGATCAGAAGAAAATATTCTGGTTGGATAGACTTGGCCAGAACTGGAGCTACAAAAGTAACGAGATACTCCTCCCATCACTCAGAGCCAGAGACTGTCAATAATTCCAATGCAATGTGACGTCTTTGGTGGATTTTGTGAAAATTACTAGGCAGCAAAATAAGTTTGTGAAGGACGTTTTTAATTTTCATCGGTTTTAATTTTGTGAAGGAGCCGCTAAAGGCCCCAAATTTACTCTGAATCGACCGTGGATGTTTGATAACCATTGTCAACGATGTTCATTCTGCCTTATCCTATCAGAAGACTTCCTGGCAAACTCATGATTCAATAAAGAAACACAAACCTTGGCCTGTAACCCCTTTGGTAGCACGGCATCCATGCCACTCCTTATGTTCCCTGGATTGGCAGGTTTTCCCATCTGGGCTAACGGCTGAAAATCAAACAGGAATTAAATTTATAAATTTAACCACAGTGGTAGACAGACATATATATTCAGGTTTGCGGTGCTTGGTCAGAGACCCGCTTATAAACCTTTATCAAGTAAGACAGACATGACACACACATAAGTGGATCCATATAATCTTTTAGAGACAGAGGCCAACTAGATGATCCCCAGAATTGACTTATCATCCCCAGAGATATTGATTTGGTATGGAAACTTGGAGGACTTTGTGACCACGACGGATTTAACATGCACCAGTCACCATTAGCGTGCACAGGGGTCTTCGGAAGACAGCAGGGCTTGAACTCGCAACCTTAGGGATGCCAATCCAAGACCTTAACTGACCAGGCTATCCCGGCCAACCACAGTGGAATGCAATTAAGATTTTTTTATAATTATTTGAATAAAATTTAAAAAACTATAAAAGCACCTTTTTTTAATAAACAAATCTAAAAAAAATATAATAAATGTTTTCTTTAATGATAATTAGATACTTTCATAGTTTAGAAGTTTTATTTAAATTAAGTATAGAATGAACTGTCGATTTTGTAAGTATTTTACAATGAACTTACCACAAGCCTCTCCTCTATCATAGTAACTCATTCTCCATGCAGTTGCTAAAGAAAAAATAATAAGTAAAGGGAACTCTGATTTTGAAATTCTTAAAATGTATAATGAACAATAGATTTTAAGTTTGAAGTGTCAAAAGTTAAACAATTAAAAAAATTAATTTCAAGCCATTATATAATTCAAAATTTTTGCTAGCTTTACAATTCACTTAAATAGTCAATCGTAGTATGTGTTTTTTTTAATAAAACGCATCAACAAAGCAACAAACCAAATTAGCTTTAAATTATTTTCGAAACTAAAAATACTCTGAAATAGGCTACCAATATAAAAAAACTGTCATAGTAGACAAAGAATTATTTGAGAGTTTACCATTATTCATAGTTTACATCATGAAAAGAAAATGGCATTTAAATATTCTGTTGTTTCTAATGCCACTCAGTAACTGAGCCCAAAGCAGAGAACTACCCAATATTAAGGCAAAGTAGGCGGCTTAGGTTTTTATTGAGCATCACAAACGAGGAAGTCTGACTTTAGCTCATCAGCATGACACATTCTTTTGTCCGAAAGGACCTTTTCACGCATCCATTCTCACTCACATATCGGAATTTCAATAAAAAATCAAAGGTCGATAACTCCCTGATCTAGTACCCACAGAGGTATTAATTTGGTATGGGAACATGAAGAACTTTGTGACCACAACATATTCAACGTACCCCAGCCACCATTAGCAACACAGCGATCTTTAGCCGAAAACAAGCGCCGACCCAGCAAACATCAGAATTGCGAGCACCACTGAGGACACAACCCACAATCCTTCCGATGCGAGTAAAACGCTTCTTCCAAATGAGCTACCGATTAAATATTCCTTCATCTTTAAAAATATGACCATAATCAATTTACAATTCTGAAAAGTAAACTTACACTGGCTCCCCCCTCCTCCTCCTCCTCCCCCTTCCTTGGTCTTGGTTTTCCCACTCTTCTGGTCGCTTAGGGTTTCCCAGACAGTTTGGAGGATGGGCAGGCAGAAGGCCCCTGTTTTGCCACTCCCTGTCTCAGCAGCCTGCATAAAAGTAAAACCAGAGTTTTAATTGACTTTCTTTAAAAATACAAACAAGTAGTTTTGTAACAGAATCTGTCACTTAACCCACTTCCACACAACAGTTGTGTTTAACAGGTAAAAAGGGGACATAACATAACATAGAAAAATAGCGCTCAAAAGGGAAAGGCGTAGGCTATATAGCCCGTTACCCTAGACGCGTAGAATGACAGATGTATACTGTATGAAGGAAAATAAAAGAAAAATGTTACTAAACCATTTACTCGACTATTGGGTCAGGGAAAGGTGAGAATGATATAGGGAGATATCATGTACGTATTGCATGCCACCCCCTATATATAATGACACGGAGTAGTGGCAGATGAGCCACTACACCGTTTAAAAGGGGACAAATACACAGTATTAATATTCTATACTGAACATTTACATGCTCAATTTGACTAGTTTCATTTATTTATTTCGAAATTTCAATAATTATTACTCGTTAGCAGAAATTAATTTATATTTCAAAGAATGACTACGTAATTTTCCTCGCTTTTAAATAGAGCGAAAACATTTCATATAAACATACAAAAAATCGCGTGGTGAAATATATTTGACGCCATTTCAAACTGATTGAAGTCGCAAAAATGTTATTATTTTAATTTGTTGTCTAAAAGAATTAAAGTTTCTCAAGCGAATGTTGTGAATGGCGATTTAATTTTTTAAAAATGGCTTCAAATGCTTTTTTAATGAGCATTGAATTTTGCAGTTTTTTAAATAATTGAAGTACTTTGAATTCAAACTCTTTTATGAAATTTCTAATGGTATTCTAGTTTCGATGCACTGAACTTTTTGATGTAGTATTACACTTGTCTGTAGCATTTCTAGTTTGGCTATGAAAGTGGGTGATGGACAGACAGACAGTCTGAACTGAATGATTATAATACCTTCCATTTTTTACGTTTAAACGTAGTGTAGAAAATAAAAGGCTATTGAAATTTTGGAGATCTGTCCTCGAGACCTCTTCTTAATTTAGTTCTAACAGTTTGTCTTTTATAAAATTCTTATGTTATAATGGTATGACAACAGTAACTTAAATTTTATTGTCTGTTTCACTTTAGGCTCTAACCGAATTTACTTTAACAAAACTTATTTATTTATTTATTTGAGACAAAACAGACCTTTCGGTCCCATTACATTGCCCAATATAAACAAGAATATACAACACCACCAGCAAAAGAACACAATAAACAATTGATACAATAAAAACTGAAAAATTAAGGACATGCAAACTCTCTTAAAGACTGGAAAAGACTGAATACTTTTGCTCATCGGACTATCTTATACTATAACATTTTCTGTAAGCATGTAAATGACATTAAACTTTTAAGTTTTTAAATATACTTCTAATTGTAATTTTTTTATAGAATTCAGAGCATAGAATATATTTTTGCTTCAATTTGGTGCATCACAGTTGTAGCTGGCAATTATAGTATGGGCTGTGAAAGTGGGAGACCAAGGAACAGATAGACAGACTGAACTATATACATCGTAGCTCCAGTTCAGGCCAAACGAAACAACCAGTATATTTTCTTTCGATCACGAGACTGCGAGTAGTGATCCCAAGAACAACTTAAACCTGCTGTTTAAATAATCAAAATTGGGGCAATTTCCTGATATTTCTAGAATTAAAATGTTCCCTGAGAATTATGCGATTTCCAGGTTATTCTGGTTCTGTTAAGGGGGAATGAACGCGTGGTCTGGGGACCTCCAAAGCAAAGGGCATCAGAGTTAATCCACTGTAGAAAAACTATTTTCTCTACCTGTATTGAATATTTTTACAAACGGACTTTTTTAGGTGATAAATGTAGCAGACAATCAAACTTCTTAAAATTTGTTTGAATTTTTTTTTTAAATTTTGAATAAATAATCTTACAAAAAGTATTCAAAGATATTTAAAAAAGTGGTGTTATAGATACTTGTAAGTTATATACATTTATAATTAAAAAAAAACTTGTCAAAATATTCAATACAGCCATGAAATGTGGCAGAGAAAAGAGTTTTTTTTCATTGGATTAACAATGAGGCACTTGAGTTAAGAGACCCCGGTCCAAGCGTTTCCATTCCCCCTTAATACAACTTACCATTAGTACATCCCCTCCACCAAGGATCAAAGGTATTGCTTCAGCCTGGACATCAGTTGGTAAACTAAGTAAATAAAAAGAGGAAAAGATAATCCATTCATTAATTCAATTTTTAGCCTTAGATGATACAAATATCTGAAGAGTACAAGGGGAAAAAACCTTCACTGCACAGGAATCTATATGCATCTCTCTTCGCCAACGATAGCGAGTTGTTACCTTAACTGCTGTAAGGAAACCAGTGTCTTACTTGGTTCTTTCGTGGAAACCCTGGTTCGGGCCAGATACAAGTACATGTTTGTAGGGTCAAGTGGGGTAAGTGTGATAGGGTTTCTGCAATTTTCATTAAGAAAATTCGTTCTCTGCTTCAAGTAAATTCCAAATCCTAAAATTGGTAGTGAATTATTATAAGAAACATACATATGTAGAAAAAAAATTATATGTTTGAATTCTAATTTTAAGTGTAAAAAATTTGCATTTCAAAATCCATTGCTGTTTTATCACACTTACCCCACATAGGGGTAGACCATATAAAAGAAGACAGTTGCACTTAAATTCAAAAGCTCAAAACTTTCTTTAAACAAAAAATAAGGTCAATATTTCTTTTTTTTTAGTTTAATTATAAGTGGTCTAATGTTATATATTGCAAACTTTCATATTTTTAGAATGATTTCCAAAGTTACAAGAGCTGTTTATCACACTTACCCCACTTGACCCTACCATGAGAGAAGAAGAAAGGGATGAACCAGTTTCTTGTTGCCAACATGTGCCAAGCAGATCTGATTGCGGGAAGATTCAGATGCAATCAAGCGGTTCTTCCCTTGGACTCTTCATATACTTTTAAAATCATAGGTCAATATACAACTAAAATGTCAACAATGATACTTTTTACATTGAGCTAACTTCTTGCAACTTAACTATTTAAAAATCAAGCTTTAACTCCATATGAATTTTGAGGAACCTTTGGCGGGCTATAATGGACTAAATTTCCAGCATTAACTCGATCAATCTATAAAGTAAAAATAAGTATTACTATCATACTTACTTCCAATCAATATCTTCTACTGCCTGGGCGATTTCGGGGAGTACCCCCATTTCTAAAATATAAATCAGCATGAAGTTATCAAATTTGCTCAATGTTTAAGCTTAAAAACTAAAATTTATCAGGAAAAATTATTTTTAACTAGTCACAACGCAGTTTTACTCTAGTCTCTGCTTCTGTAGATTTAAAAAGTACAAAAACGGTTTCTGAAACATGATTGACTTTTAAAATTAATTATTAACTAATCATGCTTGGACTAGTTAATATTTGCTATGTCTACCACTGTAAGATAATGAGAATTATTACTTTAGGTTTAAAGAAAAATTATTTAACTTTTTGAAATTAATTATTAACTAATCATACTTGGACTTAAGTTACTACTTGCTGTGTCTACCAATGAGAGTTACAGGTAATGGGAAATATTATTTTAGGTTTAAAAAAAATTCATAATTTTGCCTCATAATTCTTTAGAACTTTGCAGTTAAGTAAGTAAAAAAAAAACAATTGGCAGCTTAAAACTAATTTTACTGAAAGACGTTTTAATGCACATTTCAAAGAAATTTGTACTGACACAGTGAAATTGAAGATTTATTAAAGAGCTTAGTAGAAGAATGTGACACTTTACACCAAGTGACACTTTAATGATAACAACTTTGTAATAAACTTTAAGTTAAGTATATTTTTTACTGTTTGCTAGAACCATTTTCAAGAGATCTGAGTGCAAACCAAAAACTTTAAAGCTCATTTTCCTGTTTTCACCTTTTTATCACTTGTGGCATTCTTCCACTAAGTTCTTTAAAAAAAATTATGACTGCTCTCTAAAAAAAAATCACATTTATGGTATGTGTTAAAGTACAAAATATTATTTAGTGTGTGTGCTTCAGTTGTTAACTAACATGGTAGTATTTCAACAAAGTGCTCAACTCTTGAAATCTCTTGGTGCAAGTTATAACATCTTTGAAATCTGTGTGTGTGTTTTTTGCTTTCCTTGATGTTTTAGTGCACTTGGAAATACCTAACATTGACATTTATAGAGATTTTTTTATTGAATGTGACAAATTTAATAATCATGAATATTGCCTTAAACAGTTTGAATTTTATTATTAAGATTGCATAATTGGATATCACAAAAAAAACAGCGGCAGAAAGCATAATAATTTCTTATTGCACAGTGCTGTGGAACTGGAATCCAAAAATCAGAAATATGCATCAGGATATTGAACCCTGAAAACGGATTTCATGTCTACCCAGCCCATAGATATTAAAGCACAAAATCCATCCAGCTTGAATGAGTTAACAAGCGACTGAGAAGTGTGTCCGCCTCATAAGCCCAAGTTTGCTGGTTCGAGTCCCAGTTGAGTAGCCCGATTTTCTAGATGGGAAAATATAGGGCACGCATGTCATATGATTATGTGCTATGTAAGATATCCCTTGAGTATCCATATGGCTTGGGCTCTTTTTGAAAAATTAAATTCTTAAACGTCCTCAGAACGCTTGTATTTATCATAATCTGAGCATCAAAATAGGTAGCGAGGGTCGCGTAGATGGTGCTACAAAAAATTGCTCTCAGTTCTGGGGAATAAACCGAGTCTGAAAAGGCTAAGATAAAAAAAAAAACAATCCTGTGCGAGAAAAAATCTAAATGTTGATTTTACGAAACTCAGCATTAGTGGTAAAAGATATTATGATATAGCTTTGATATAAGTACCACAATGATTTAATTATTATTCATAAATTTTTTTTATTGTTTGAATTGCTAGAACATGCAGCGGAAAAAGGGACACATAAATATATCCAAACAGCAGCCAAAACAAGTTTTTAACATATTATTGGTTGGTTGCACAATGTTTTGGCATAACTTGCCGGTGAGTTTTGAATTCTAAATTTTCTTTGGTTTGGGAGGAAATATCTTAATATTTTCAGTTAGAAATACAATGATTAAACTTTATTATAAGACTTTTAACATACCTTCAAATGCAGTCATTTTAATAAATATATATATTAAACTTTTTAATTTTCTGATTTTCTCGAACAGACGACGTAAAAAAAACTTTCTGGTTATGTTTCAAGCTGATGCCAATTTGCTAAACATTTATATTGTTATTGGAAAGTTCTAAATAGTTCACTTTTATATTAGATATAAACGTATTCTTTATTGGTCATATAATTTTAAATTTTATAACAAATAAATTTAATCATTTACTTTTGAAATAATTAAAAATTACAATGCTGTAATTTCTTTCAAATGCAGTTTGGCAATGTAGTTGGTTGTCATGCAAACAGACCTTTTGTAAATGGGTGCGACCCCGTAGAATTTCTGATTGTATTGCAACACAACATAGAATATTCAATATTCTATTAAATTGAAAATTACTATTATTACAGTATTTTTTTTCTCGTTAATTATCTTAGAAATTCTTTCTAAACTCTTTTATAGGTATGTATTTAAATCACGTGTTTAAAGAAATTATTTAAAATTAATAAAATACCAAAACTCCCGTCGAATGTACATAAACTGGAGGAGGTGTTTACAAAATTATGCATCTTCATACGAAAATTAAAGCAATTGAATTTTTTTTCTTCCTGTATCTTTGTAATTCTTTTCAAATATTTTCGGTTATCTACTTTCGGGAATGAATTATATTTTTGTTTTGACTGAAATATTCATACAGGAAACCTTTTCACCAAATAGAATAAACATAATTTATTATGTAGTCCTTTCTGCATTGCAGTCCCATATTTTTTCGCAAATGGTACTACCTAATTTAGTAATAAGCGATAATCTTTGAGTAAATATTAAACATTGGATTGATGAAATTATTTGATCATTTAAAAATAATCAAAAAATTGCTCTATAGTGAGGATGAAGTTTTGCATTGTAATCATAAGGACTTAGTCAACTGTTAGCTCAATCAAAATCATTGTAGAATATCCACAAAATTCGATGAAAATAACTGGAACTTGGAATACCAACCTATTATTTTGTAAAAGAGCACATTTTTCAGGTCTGAGATCTTTCGAAGAACATTCCGTAGTTTATCGCTATGTTGTATAAAAGTTGGAAAGGAATAGGGTGCCAATGGGACAAAAAAGCCAAGCTTTACATCAAATCCATAACACAAAGATTTTGGATAGTTTTACCAAAATGGCTGTAGATGTAATGGAGATTTGGCTTTGGAATGAACTTAAATTGGGTTATATTGGAGGATATCTTTTAAAAACCAGTTTAATGTAATTAAAATATACAGTTTTATTAAAACTTAATATATTAAATTTTAACGAATCATATAAAATAAATTTATCAATTTATACCTTTAAGAATATGCCCAGAAGAAAATGTCATGTGCAATGTTTTCATTACAATTAGTTTACTAATTGATACAAACTATCATGTAAAATACTTAACTAATTCAAAGCTAGAAAACTATTAATCATTTCCAGCAATGGCAATAAAGATTATTTTGTAAAGTTCAGTGCAATCTGTAAAGTTTTACAGAAGCCTCAATTTAATACCAGAAGGCAATACTCTTTTTCTTAAATATTATATTATTCTACTATTAATATTTCGAGTTAACTTATCTGAAATAAAACTGTAGAGGAATGTTAGAAATGATTTTATTTCAATTTGTTCATTATATTAATGATTTTCCATTATATTCCTAGATTTGAGCTACCCCTATTTTTCCCCACCCTGGGGGAAATGAGGGTATAAAACTAAGTTCTCAAAATTGCTAGATATTAAAGGACATATAGAGAAGAAATTTTTAAAAAAATATCTTTATAGATGATATCTTAACAGTTGAAATGTATCGGTATCACAGTAAAACTTCTCGGGAAGCGACCACCCTCCGTTCTGAGGAACATCGGTCGTTGAGGGAGGGTGGTCTCTTTGAGAAGTTTCAACACTGAGCTGCTTAAATGTTCAAATCATTTTTATAATTAGAAGAAAAAATTAAGAAAACTATACAATTTTCATCATTTTATTTAGTTATTTTAATTATATCCAAAAACAAGGTCCTAATTTTTGCAATACAAGTAACAATCTTTTAAATTAAGAAAAAAAGATCTTTTTGAATAATTTTTTTTCGGAAAGTACCTCATATTTCAATGGGGAACATACATGCGATGTCACGCAGTTTGTTGTCCTACAGCTCCCGAGCCACGTGCTAATGTTATCCTACACAGCTCTCAAACCACGTGCTAATGTTATCCTACTAGTGCGAAGATCATTCAAACCTACCTACCTTAAACTCCTTGCCATCAGCGTTAGCCCCTGACTTGTGTGACAACGATCAGCCCTAGTGATTTGCAGAGTTAGATAAAATGACGAGTTAAAAAAAAAAACTTGCTGTGTACACAAGATTTGGAGTAAAAATTTGCTGCAAAAAATATTAATAATTAACTTTTTAACCCGTAGGCTATCATGGATTTATTATACATTATAAAAACACAAATTGTATAATCTCTATGGGCAAAAGTCATATATTTATATATATATTTTAAATATTGAAACTGATAATTATTTTTTAATAACCCGAAATTTTCTGCAAGAGTAAAATATTTTTCGGGAACGGCGTTCGCGTGTTCGTCTATATTATCCAAGACTGATTTGCTTATGGAAGGGCGTGTCCAAGCGTTACTTTGGCTAGGGATGTCAACGTACATAATGGATAACCCTACCTTACAATTGTTAACTGCAGTGAAGTGAAAAAAGCTTCCTATTGACAACTCGGACAATTCGTGGAAGGGTCTTTCCAAATGATCCTTTTAACAGCAAACGGGGGGAGGGCTGAATTTGTTCCAACTTTTCAGGCTGGAGAACAAAGGATGAAAAGGGTAAACAATGACCAGTAACGGCGGGAAAGCAAGACTCTGAAGAAGGTTGGTCTGGTATGTCCGAGAGGTATTTTTAACATTAAGCGTATAAGGGGGAAAATCGGTGCCTTGAAAAATTGCCCGTTGGCGGAGGTGGTCGCTTAATAGAGGTGGTCTGTTGTAGAAGTTTTACTGTAATTACAAAAAAAATTCCATGAAATTTAGTTAAAAAGTAGGTTTTTAGTGAGACAATTTAAAAAATGCTTGATTTTACCCTCATTTTCCCCACCTCCCTCTATACAATAAGTACATTAGTATTTCTTTCCGGAATTTGTGGTACTTTTCTCGTTAAAACTCCTGAATTTTACTGTAAATAATAACTAGTATGAAACTTGTAATTACTATATATATATATATGTTTCCATTTCAGATCCTTGCTGAGCTGAAAGAAAAACAAAGATGGCTGAGGACTTTGATGTGGAAGCCATGTTAGAGGCCCCCTTCAGCAAAAAGGTAACCATTGGTTCACTCTTTTACAACTGCCCTTTTGTGGAATAATTAATAGTAAGCTTTACTTTACAAGAAAATCAGACAAAAAAAGTTTAAAATAATTTCTTACTCTGTCTTGTAGAATGAACTGATTGCTCCCTGTTCCTATGGATTCATTACTTAGCCAAGGTAGTATGCACTGCCGATGGGGTTGTATTCTGCTAAGCTCTTTGGTTGTATGCGATACAACTGGCTTTTCGAACATTTGAGGAATCGCACACATACAACAATTCCAAACTTTTCATTTTTATTTTCGGTTCGATATTAACTAGTTAATAATAGTCCCTATAAACATTTTAAGTTTTTATTTTTGTTTCTTTACTATGACCTTTTCTTATTTTTAATTTTTTTTTTTTTTTTTTGGATAGATATATTATTATAAACTCCAGGAATACTGTTATATTAGCTTTTATTTTGGGTTTACATGGTTAATTAATTTTTTTTAAAATATAGTTTCTTTTAACTTGTTTTTAAATGGTTAATTATAGTTGTGGTTTTTTTTTAAGTAGTTTGAATCGTAAACTTAATATTTTAATTCAAATTCTTCAATAGAATCGTAGTTACCCAATTCTTATCTTAAGTATTTTTGAAATACATTAATATTTCTTTTTTTATCTGTGCACTACTATTTTGTACAATGTTAAGAGAATTTTTTTCTACATTTATATAGGGCCCTTTCAAGAATCTTCGATTTGGAAATCAACCCATGACAAATGTTAATTGTTCTTAAAAATGTGTTCATGATCATGTATTTCTTGGCCTGTTTAATGGTTTTCTTTTACAGGAGTCTTCAATGATTTGGTTAAAATATTAGTTTTCTTAAATATGAATTGATAGTCTTTGTTAAAGTGTTTTTTTTTATTATCTAATTATTTAAAATTGGGAACTGGAATCTGCTATATTTTTAACAAACCTTCCAATTTTAAAATTAAGGCTTTTTTTATATATATAAGTGTCATAAATATATTTTCTTTCATTTCAGCAAATCAAAGTATATTTTTAAACTTTCTTCGTAATTTTTTTTTTTACTATTAACAATGGATCCATAAATAGAAACGTTAAATAGGTCAACTTGCGTCTAAATTTATTTATTTTTTTCCCTTTTCAGCATTGGTGACTATTACTTTAGTTATTTCAAACAGAAAAAAATCCAAAACTTATAGCGATAGCGTATGCGATATTTTGTAAGATATATTTAGTTCTGTGCAAGTTTCACATTAGTTGTCGATTTAATCTTGCTAATGTGTAACTTGCTATAAAACTATTGAAGGCAAAAAAGCAACTTTATTGGTTTCTTTTTTATAGATAAATACTGGATTCTCGTTCGAAATCTCCATACACCGTGATTATAAAGAGCTTGTAAAAATATAAAAGGTTTGTTTTGTACAACCAAAAAAATTAAATGACTTGTTATTTGGGCGTTCCTCCATGTGTATATTTATAGGTAACACCAGTTGAGTTTCCTGGGTGCTGAAAGACATCAAGCTCATCCATTTTCTGTATATATGTTATTGCATTTTTAAAAAAATAGCTTTAATTTTGCAATAGTAATTCATGTAGGCTATTTCTTTTATCTGGGAGAAAAAACTTAACAGATCACGGGAAATACATTAAATTTGATATCCTTATTCTATTATATATTTGGTAGAAAAGGTATATCAAAAGTCACTAAAAAATAGTTAAGGTTTTGGGTCTGCCTGGCATGCATTTAGAAAAAATGCAATTGTCCTTACATTCCATGTTTTAGACTTCAGCTGTTCATTCAATCTATTTGTGCCTAGCATATCCTTCAAACAGGGAAACTAAACTTTTTTATATAACTTAAATGTTCACACTACCAGTTTGGCTATATTTTCAGGTGAAATTTCATGTTTTTATTTCAAATGTCATAGAATATAAAAAAATTATACTGTTTTTGATAGTTGTTATTTCTATGTGTTAGATTGTTCCAGTTGAAAATAGTTTTAGCAAAAACTTCTAGGTTTGCATTAAAAGTGTAAATATTTCTGTGTTGTATAAACATGTTTGCTTATTTAAATTTCTTTTAGCAGGAGGACACAGAAAAAACAAATGGAAGTAGCAATGCTGATAAAGAAAATATACAGTAAGTAATTTCTTTTACTCAGTTGCATTCTGCAGTGTTAAAGAAAATTATTGAATGACGGACTGTTATGGTCCTTAAGGGCCATTGTTTTTTAGCTTTTAGGTACTATGGTATATATACTCTTGTGTAAGCCGAGAAATTTGTGCCATAAAGATCTGTATCAGCTTATTCTCAAAACAGCAAGTTATTGTAATTAAAAACTATTGTTTAATTTCAATAAAACATAAGGATTAAATGCTATTATTTTAAAAAAAGACACAAAAGCAGTTAAAATTTGAATGTGAATTAAGGCAAGTATCTATATTTCTTTTAAAGCTTAAATTTAATTTTAATCGATTCACTAACATCTCTTCAAAGAACTGCCTTAAATTTCCATGTTGAAGTTAAATTTATTCAATAAAAAAAACAATGTCATAACTAATATGGCACGAGTAATAATAAGCGAATAACTAGTAAATAATTCAAGAGATAACTAGAGAAATAATTAGTTACCATTATTCAGAGTAATCGGATATAAAAGTAGAGGATTATTAATTACTTTAGAGTCATTTTAACAAAAAGGATTCAGAAAAAAATGTGAACAATCTCTATTTTATTTGCCTTTTTTCTGAGACTTTGCACGACTAACAATTATGGGACTGTCCTGCTTTAAACGGGACGCCTGGTCACATTAGTATTAACCCTATACAATAAAAAAAAATCCTAATCAATCTATCTCTCCATTTCCAGAAGCAGTAGTAGCAGTTCTTCCTCCAAGAAGAAGCCCCGCAGCCGTAGTCGCAGCAGGGAGAAGGACCGACACAGGAGCGACCGTAAACGCAGCCGCAGCAGGGACCACAAGAAGAGAAGCCGGAGCCGAGACCACAGGCGTAGTCGCAGCCGCGACCGCAGGAGGAGCCGCAGTGTGGAGCGCAGGAGGAGAAGCCGCAGCAGGGAACGCAGGAGGCGCACAAGGTAAGGAAATGGCCGCTAGTTGGGCTTTTGTGATGTTTCTCTAAGGGTGTGTGTTTGTACTTGTTGATTTTTTCCAGCATCTCTAGGATTATTTAATACTTAATATCCCATGTGTAGTTCAACCAAAGCTAGAATATGGTCATTTTTCTTGACTACAGTCCTTATGACTGCAGGGCAAGCTTGGATCCCCCTGCCACCTTGTGTGGTTTTCCAGGAAACAACGTAAGTGTTGCTGATATTTTCCAATTTGAATGCTTTATTGGTGGTCCAGCCTTTGCAGACTCGGCAAATTTCCCAGAATTAAGAGCCATTTATTTGTGGCACTATCTATTCGACTCTCGCCACCAATTTCTCAATTTACAATGTATATGAGGTCTCTGTGGATGTTAAAAGTGTGCTCATATTTAATTTTGCTGAGAGAACCCCAGCCAAATGGGTACTTGAGATCTTTTACATGTATAATGAGCATGTATGTCACATAATCATAAGGCTTGCATGCCCACGATTTTCCATCCAGAAAATCTGACGACTCCGCCGAGACTCAAGCCCACTAACTTGGGCGTATGAGGCGGACATGTAATACCTCTCGAGTCTCAACCACTGTTCCACATAGTGTCGCTGTTCTAAACCTACCTTGTTTGAGGCTCTGCTGTGAGGTCAATCGCATCTGCTCTCCGAACCCGAGTGGGGAGAAACGAAAAGAGTGCCCTGAAGCTTTTTCCTGAAAAACCCTATATGAGAAGGGGTAAGGACGCCAAGCTGGTGCTGTAATCGTAAAGACTTTAGTTCAAGTGGAAGGTGCATTCAAGTAAACCTAGAATAGCGTTTTTCTTAGCTAAAAAATTTTCTTGAAAAAATTAATTGCTCTGAAGAACCGTGGCCTGTTCTTTGAAAGGCATATGAGCCATAACCTGTTTGAACTCTCTGATTTATAAAGGATAATTACTTAATAAATTGTTAACAGAAATGAAATGGTTGCAATACACCATCTTTACATTCAAATTTCCGACCTTTTAAAATTTTAAAAAATTGTGTCCTTACTCAAACTATGCTGAACAAGTACGTGTTTACTGAAGTCTACACTATGGAATTGCAATGCATACATAAAATTATGATCCACTAATAGACTTTAAATTGCATTGTAGACCCTAAGTTTTTTGGTCATCTATTAATATTTTATTAAATTAATTTCCAGAAGTCGCAGCAGGGACCGAAGATCTCGCCGTGACAGAAGGTCTAGATCTCCTAGGAGAGATCGTAGAAGGTAAATATATTTTTGTCAATTGAGTGTGTTACTTAATGCTATAAAATAATTTTATATGTATAGATTCATATTGTTCTTGTTAAAAATTAACTTCAATATTTTTTAATTTACCAGGAGAAGAACAAGATCAAGAAGCCTAAGGTATGTGCAATGGTTATATAAAATTTATTATGATACTAGTAAATAAAACAATTTAACTGATTATGATTTATAATTATATTTCGTGATTGGGTAGTGCCGAATTAAGAAAAACTAGCCATCGATTTTTGATTTTTAGACAATCTGTGGATCGGCCTTGAAAAAAGTTTAAATGCTGATTATTTTTTTTACACGGAAATACAGAAAATTTTGGAACCCAAACATTTTATATTTTTTATTTGCACAATTAAATAAGATTGAAACTGAAATTTTGTCAAGACATCTTAAGATGATGCTTCAAAATATTTGCTGTTTCTCAGCAAAACCGCAGTATGTTTTCGTTTTATTTTTGCAATAGTTTTTCTTCTTGACTGATGGTCAACCAAACTTTAACGTCTCATATTGTTTGCGTTAAATCACAGTAGCATCTTGTTAATCTTCTAAATTCTCCTTTTTTAAATTTGTCTTACAATTTTGTTGCAAGCTTTATTATAATTACTGTTATTCATAACCAAGGATTGGAGTAATACGTCACTTGTAACAGTTTATTTTTTTTACGTTACACTGTTATATCTTTCAGAAAGTAACTTTAGGGTTAACGAAGTAACAAAAAACGTTTATAATTTTCCATTACTTCTCGCGATGTTTTTCAAGGATATTTTCAGCACAGTCGGCTTACTTTTATTAATTTACATTTTAACAACCTTAAATTTTCGTTCTTAAAATTGAAATTTCTGAAAGTAGCTGTGATTGGTTACTTTTCCTACCAAGTAACTATAACTACTTTTTATATTAAGTAACTAATTGAGTTACTTTTTAAAGTATCTTTCCAATCCCTAGTCATAACGCCTCCCAGGGCTAAAGAAATATAAATCAGAATGATCGTGCAACAAAGATAAAATTATTTTTTAAACGCTTTCACCCAAACTTTATAGCTGATTATAGCCTTGTAAATTGAACTATTTTTCTTAAATTTTTCATTGCTCTTATACTTTTTTTTTTCTGACTTTGCAGAAGAAGCCCTCCTCCTCGAAGAAGTCCCTTAGGGTAAGTAGTATTAAGTCATAAGAATATTTTTAATTTTGATATGTGTATGTATGTAAACATTTCTCAGGCTCATTGTACTTTTTTTTTATCTGCAGATCGCAAACACAGTTTTTCGACAGTCTCAGGAACAAGTAAGGATTCTTTCATTATTATTCTTAATAATTTCGAGTTTATATGAAGCTTCAATGTCATCTCTTGTCAAGTTTTGAATACATTTTACTCTGGATCTTTTGCTTATTGTTTAATTTATATAAAAGCAGGGAAATAAAATCTTTGTTCCTCTATATTTAATTAACCACTTCTTAAATTAAAAGGAAAAAAATATTTGCAATAGAATTTCACAAATCCCGTCTAAAAGGATTGATATATCTCTTATACTTAATGCCTAGTTTTCTGCATATGAACTTTCTTTTACTATTTGTTAGAAAAATCTTTTACTATCGGATCCTTTATTCAATGTGGGTTTTTTTTTTCAGGCTGCCTGACGATGATCTCACTCCTGAAGATCGTGATCTGCGTACAATATTTTGTATGCGATTATCTCAAAAAGTTCGAGCTCGTGATCTAGAGGAGTTTTTCTCTTCAGTTGGACCAGTATGTATTTTTTTTTTTTTAAATAAATTTAATTTTATCCATTTTTTTATCTAATATATCTAAAAAATATTGATGTCCTCTTGTATTAGTATTTTATACCAAATTCAATAAATGTCATTACCATTACTTACTTACAGCTAATTTAATGCATTTGATTTTAGGTGAGAGATGTAAAAATCATCATGGACAACAAAACTAGACGATCAAAAGGCATTGCTTATGTTGAATTTCAAAGTGTGGACGCTATTCCTCTTGTAAGTTTTATTTTTATTGAAGTGAAAAGTTTATTGGCATATATTTAATATATAAATCTATGAAATGGATAATTATCATTTATTTATGTTTGAAATTTCAAAACATTTTCCACATTAGTTAGTGTAACGTTACAGTATGTAATTGAAAACTCAAATTTTTTTTCCCATAATGCTCATTTATACTGAGTTTAAAACAATATATAGTTTTATTTTCAAAACAAAATATTTTATAAACGCATCCGGCAATTTAAATCTGGGATAATAATTGTTTAGATGTATAGTAAAAGCCAATAAAATGCTTGAAAAGCAATTTTGATAAAAACTGGTTTCTCTCTTATTTAATGCCAGTAATTTTTACTCTCAAATTATCATTAAAATCTTACCAAGTTCTTTATCAAAATAAAATGCATGTTTATAAAATAGTATATTTTTCTGTAGGCATTAGCTCTGAATGATACTGAGCTCATGGGTTACAAGATCCATGTCCAGCTTTCTCAAGCAGAGAAAAATAGAATAGCAGCAGCTTCCACCTCAATGTTGAAAGGGGTGCCTGGGGGACCAATGAGGCTGTATGTTGGATCTTTGCACTTCAACATCACCGAAGACATGCTCAGGGGAATATTTGAACCTTTCGGAAAGGTATGGTGGATTATTTTGTTGTTTTCTTTACTTTTAATTTTTTTGTAATTAGCTCTTTGAAGATATAGTCTAAAATTTGATTGGGAAGGGTCCGGGCATCGCCAAAACAACTGCCCACCCTGTGTAGCAGGAGTGCAAGTTAAATATCCATCAAAGTCCTAGCACTGTGTGCGATGTCGCCCTTAACGGTTGCGTTGGGTGCCTACTCGGGTTTCGCCTTGTCACTGAGTGTGGTTCTAGAATATGATATCTGTCGCCAATAGCCCTCGTGTAGCTCTAGTGCGACAATAAAAACTAAAATATTATTCGACTGACTTGTTAAACCATGGTAGTATACAAAATTAACTTTTTGCTCTATAGATGAATTCGAATTACTTTTTCTTTACGTTCTTCATGTCACACATGAGAAGTATCATTTTGAGAAAAAAACAAATTACTAATGATCTACATAACTTAATAAATAACTTCAACTGTAACTTTTCCGTATCTTCATATCTTATTTTAAAAAAATTATGTTTAACCTATACTATAATTAAAAATGGACTATATAGTGCACTTTTTGCTCTACATATGATTTTTTTCCTTTACATTTTTCATTTCAATTGAACTAACTAATGATCTACATAACTTAATAGCCAGCTTCAAATTTAAATTTAATTAATCTTTACCTTATAATTAAACATGTGATATTTTATTTTCCAGATTGAAAAAATAGAACTAATAAAAGACCCAGAAACCAATAGATCAAAGGGGTATGGTTTTGTAAGTGTAAGTATCATATAATTTTATTCAAATGCTATTAATATTCTGAAGTGTCGCCACTCTACCTAAAAAAAATAGCTATTGAACATAAAATTAAATGAGATAATATTGATTGTTTCCTAAGCAATCCATTACATTGCAATCCATCCATTGTTTACTAAGTTTTAATTATACTGTATTAAAAAAAATATGTCATAGTAGTGTTCAATTTTTTAAATTAAATAAAAAAAAACTTGAAACAAAATTTACAATTTGATGTAGAATATTAATCATCACTAAATAGTTGTTAGAAGAATGAATAAATTGGAAAATACTATCTTATTATGAGTTTCTGACAAATGATATTCCTTTTAACCAGTAATATACAATCCCCTCTAACAGTTCATCCCTTCCCATTCCAGTTCTACGATTCCGAGGATGCCAAAAAAGCTCTAGAACAATTGAACGGGTTCGAACTGGCCGGCCGGCCCATGAAAGTGGGTCATGTGACTGAAAGGACTGACCTGGTCCAAGGTCCATCTTTCTTGGACAGTGATGAACTGGACAGGTCAGGTATTGACCTCGGAGCCACTGGAAGGCTGCAGCTCATGGCAAAGCTCGCAGAAGGTGAGACTTCTCGTAACCACTGTTCAAATTAATGGTGGTAAAATTGGACAGAATTTTTTAATAATGCAACAAACAATAAATTTTGTTTTAGTATCGCAACTTATTAAAAATTTTTAGCCTTTTTCTATTATGGTTTTTTATAAGACAAAAATAACCTTCTTGAAATCACTTATCTCCGCCAATTCTAAATTTGTCTAATCCTCTGCAGTGATTTTAACCCTCTGAGGGATACAGACGTATTAACCCGTCACCTGACTGTCAGGTTTACCAGCAACATATATATTTTTCAAAAATGTATACCCTCAAATATATACATTTAATTATTTTATTAAATTTTAAAGAATGGCTGAACCATTTATAACCATCTACTAGAGAAATATATATATTTTTTAAATTAAGGAATTAAATGTACAGTTAAATTTTTTAATTTAAATCTAATGCAGTGAAAACATGTTAACACTTAAGCCAATTTGCTTATCCCTCAGAAGATGAAAGATCACAACTTAGTTGGTCCAAAAATTGTGAGACTCTGGCAATCAATATTGCGAAATACAGACAACTTTAATATTCAGAAACTAGCTATTCAAACTTGTGATTCCTAACATACTGGAACTCTGGATGTCCTATAATCATTTTTTAAAATGCCTTTTTTTTAATAAAATATAATTGTCTTAAAAAAGCTCCTTAATAATGTGCACTGCACCTAATTTTTAAAGTTAGTAGCCCAAACTGCTTTTATATTTATCCAAATTCTAACACTGCTTGTAAGCATGGTTACAATGTTGAATCAATTACAGCTCACATGCGATAAGAAGAAATTCGGTTCAGTTCTATCAACAATATTTCTTAAGTAGAATGTGCAGTTAACAGCCACAGTACCACTAATTTTTTGATTAATTTTTTTTCTAAATTACATTGCCACTACACATCATTTGAACATCAACAACGTGAGTAAATATCATTTATAAAATGGTACAGCAAACACCAGAAATGTTGCATTTGAGAGTTTATTTCAATTTCAACTGAAATATATAATTTAAATAATTATCAGATTGATAATGTTTTTTATTTCTTTTTCAGGCACTGATCTCAACATCCCAGCTGCTGCAGTGTCTGCCCTCCAGATGTCCCAAGGATTGGTGACACCCCAACAGGCCATAACACCTCCAATAGCCACTCAGTGCTTCCTACTTTCAAACATGTTTGACCCAACCAGGTATGTTTTGAATCTTATTAAGGGGGCAAACTATATGCAGTAGTAGCCTAGCTTTACCATGTTTTGGTGTGTAGAAACCATGGAGTTGGCAGCTCTTAATCAAGAAAAAAGTACTTTCGCTTTGTGACCTTATTTTTGTATCATTTTTTTTTTACTCATTTTTTTCACTAGTTCTTTTCATTATTATAAACTAAAGAACTATGTATTAAAAAATGTATATTTGTCTTTATTTTCTAAATCAGCTTAAATGATAAAATAAATTTTTTACTTACAAATTGACTATTGTGAAATAAAACTAAAGGGTAATAAAGTTGCATTTGGGGGAGGGGTCAGAAATCCGAAATGAAGACTGCATTTTAAACACATTTTGGAAGGTGCCAAATCTTAAGTGTGTTTTTTTTTAAAACATTGGTGTGTCTAAATCAACTCTACAACTCAAAGAAGAGCAATGGACTTAAATCTTAGTACAGAAGATCCTTGTACCAGTCGGTAATTGAATTTACCTTGTAGAGGGTATATAATTACCATTTAAATATATTGATTTTGGGTGTGTTAATTGAAAGTCACAAGGTGTTAAGACATCCTTAGTTTTTTTTAACATTTAACTCTCAATCTTTATTGTATCGTTTATTTTGGAAGCCACCTAAGTGACAAGTCACTTGACTGGCTTTTGAAATAAGCAATTCAATTTAACACACTTTTGGTTGTGACTGGATTGCTCTTACTAGGAAAACACATAGCAATATTGACGTAGGGATGTGATCCTTTTTGTTTAGTTCCCAACCATTAATTTATTTTAAAAACCATTCAAGCGACTTGTCACTTTGGTGGTTTCCGAAATAAACAATTCAATGATATGCATCAGCAACTAACCCTCTCCTCTCTCCCGCAGTGAGTCCAACCCCACCTGGGACGAAGAGATCCGCAACGACGTCATAGAGGAATGCAAGAAGCATGGGGGTGCCATGCATGTCTACGTGGACAAACTCTCCCAAGGGAATGTGTATGTCAAGTGCCCCACCATTACGGCAGCAGTGGCCTCTGTCACTGCCCTGCATGGGAGGTGGTTTGCAGGTAGGCAGTAGTTCACAATTCTACACTAATTGTAATTTAATTGAATAATTTGTGATCAGTTTTGCTGCCACAGTTTCTCGGAGCTTAGTGGATGAAGGTGCTAAGTATCTAAAAGATGAAAATGACAAAAGGAGCCTTTAAAAATTTTTTGTTTGAACATAAATGTTAAAAAGGAGGAATCTTGCTAGCGCTAAAGGAGAGAATATTTCAAATACACTGCTCAAAACAATTAGGGGAGCAATTTTTAATTCCAACTTTAACTTCACTCCCAACTTCTAAAGTTGTGTCCTATAAATCTAAAACTTGTTAAATAGATTCACTATGCATTCGAAATGAAATAGTAAAAAACAGGAGAAAAAAAATTTAAGTTTTTAATACTTAAATTTAAAGGGAGGAAATGGAATAATAACTTTTTAATAAATTATAACAATAATTTTTTCAAAACTTTTTTTGTTAAAAATAGTTGAAATATATTTTTAAACATCTAAAAAATGTAAGCATGAAAAATTTAGGGTCAATTTATTTTCTAAAACTGCTTTAAAGTGAAATTTATTTTACCATATTTTTCATATTTTTATTAATATAAAAAAAATATTAAATTCTTCAAAATACGTTATTCTTCCATCTAACGATGTATCTAACGATACATAAGTGGCGAATTTAACTTAGTCAGAAAAAAATCACAAGCTGATGATTCCCAAAGGAATTATTGAGAACGAAAGGGTTTAAAACATGTGCTCCCCTAATTGTTTTGAGCAGTGTACAAAAATCTCATTCTTTTTTTTTTTAAATGTCACAGTATGTTCTTCCTACTTAACTCTTCATTTTTGCTCCCTTAGTTAAAATTTGGTGTTACAATTAATGAGCTTAGTGGGAAAACGTGTTACAAAAATTTAAAAATGTTAAGTTTGCACTTAGATCATGTAAAAAACAATACTTGCAATATGTTTATTGTCCCAAAAATTGTTCAAAAACGTCACATAACCAATTCTTCCACTGAGCTCTTCTAGTTAATGCCCCAAAAGTTAAATTTGTCTCCTCCAAACTGGCTCCAGCAAAATTCTCATCCCTAGTTTAGTCGCTCAAGGTTAACTTATGGGGGCTGCGGAGCCCAGTCTGTTAGGCACTCGCCTAGCTTGTGAAAGGTCTCGGGTATGGGTCCGGGCATCATTAAAATAACTGCCAACCTATAAGCGGCTCGTCACTTGACTGTGGTTCTAAAATACGGTGCCCGTTGCCAATAGCCCTTCTATAGCTTTAGTGCGACGGTTATTTTAAAAAAACAAGGTTAACTTATGTGTACTGAAGAATCCTGGCAACTAAGTAGTTTTGCTGAGTTGGTGGATGCTTCCTTTCACTGCCCATGTAGTAACTTTTCACCTCAAGTCCTCATAGGCCAATAGTGAATAATCGAGCTAGGAATTGCTATCACGGTTGTACCGAATCTGTCTTCTTTATTAGAGAAATTATCTGGTGCATTTACTTTTGTCCCAAGTGCATACGTATTAAACTATTATATTTGCAGAGTAATTGTTTGGTAGTAAAATAAAGGTTTTCCAAAACCTTAATCGAGCTGCATCGTTACTCACTTTAAAACAAAACAAAATTCTTATATAATATAATTTGTAATTATTCTTATATTTGTTAATAGTATTTCATTAAGATTGAATGTGAAATTCTGTTTTTTTAACAAATTTTGTATTCCAAAATCTATATACGTACAACCACAGATTTCATCATTCCAAACTAAGGTTGTTGTTTTTTCCATTACAGGTCGCATCATCACTGCAGCCTATGTGCCAGTAGTGAACTACCACAGCCTGTTTCCAGATTCAGTAGTTGCCCCCATTCTGGGATGAAGACCTTTACATCTCACATCCTGTTATTTTTATATCTTCACCGGGTCATTCAAAACACACTTTATATATAAAATTGAATGCAACATAGACAGTTTTCTAGGATGTGTTCACACTCATTTGTACATATTGGACCAAAAAGTGGTGTTAGACCAAGCCATAGTTGCTGTGTTTCGTTTCATTTCTGCTGCATATTGTTATTTGTATATTGTATTTTCTTGTGAGTCGTATTATGGTCAAATTGAGATGGATTATGATAAAAGATTTTGTTATATCTGTATGACAATAAAGCTTTTCTTTTTACCATGAAGAATTACTGTTTTTTCTGTTGTGTGTTAATGTGAATTTTTTTTAAAGTATAAGAGTACTGTCCTATAGTCTGCTTATTTGCTATGCAAAAGTATGTCTATTTACTATACTCGAAAAGACTTTCTTCCCCATCAATGTGCTTGGTTTTCTAGGAAATGGGACGAGTATTGCTTTTCTAAACCTAACACATTTGAGGTTATGTTGTGAGGTTAACAATCCGAAAAGTTCAAACCCAAGTAGGATGGGGGGAAATACGATCACGCCATTTCGAAGAAAACCACATGCGTGGAGGATAATGCTTTCGAGGCTCGCATTCAAGGTAAATATACAGGGTGAGGCAAACAAAAATGGCTCCGGTCTAGAGATAGAAATACATTGGCAAGAAAACCCCTTGAAGCCGCCTGAAACCTGTTTTTGCATTGGTTGGACCGGATTAGCTTCACATCAGAGCTACTCGTAGACTAGTGGCGAGTTCAGACCTTAGCTCGTACCGTTTGAAGACATCCCATAATGCAAGTAAGTTTCGTGTCTTGCACATGGACGTACCCACCATAGGGCAGAGGGGGGCAGCTGCCCCCCTCTAGAAAAGATGAAGTGGGCCCCGGTCTTATGGGGGCCCCTGTATATAATATATGTAAAAGGAAAGGCATTTAAGAAAATCGAGTCCATTTGTTCCCAGTAGTCGGGCCCAGGGGCCCACTTTGCGCCTAGAGGACCTTTTATATAATCTGATATAAAAGGGGCCCACGAATGATGTTCGAATTGAGGCCCATATTTTTGCGATTGGTCCTGAGTTGGGCTCTGGGGGCCCAATACTTTCCGGAAAAAAGGGGCCTACATATTTTTAAAATCTGGCCATTTGTTAGTAATTGGGCCCACTCTCCTCTGATGCCCCCAATTGATGTATATTCTATATATAAAAGGGGTTTAAGTATTTTTTTTTTTTTAAAATTGGGCCCAATATGATATCAATTAGGCCCACTGCCTTTCTGGGCCCCCTAATTCCTATCAAGACTTTTTTTGCAAGTGAAGTCTTTCCTGGATTTGAGCCCCCCCATACATCGTTTTAGTTTAAAACATGGACAACTAATTGGCCAAGAGACTTGTAATGGGCTACCAACTTGCATAAAATTGTAGGTTACATTTACCATACACATTAAACAGGACAACGTAATTGTTTTATCAAATTACTAAACCCTTGTAATCCAATACCCTTCTTATGCAGTATGGCAAAGCAGCAGGCGATAGCTCGGTTTATTTTAAGGGCTGATTTTAGGGGCCCCTTTACATTTTTAAAGAAGAAGCCCCCCCCCCCCCCCCTTCTTCAATTGCCTATTCGGTGATACGGCCCTGGGGGGAGTTGGGGCTTATATCTACATAAAAGGGGCTAAGAATTTTGTTTAAAACCAAGCCAAATTTTCTGACAAAATTCAGCTTTTCAACATTAAGTTACAAGATTTTATAGTCTTAGAAAATGAAAGAAACCTATTGAAAGGAAAGTATAGGACCTTTTTTAATTGCACAATAAATAATAGAGGGTCTCTTTGAGAGAACGCATAGACTGGTTGTCAATCACAAAAAACTGGTTAAACAAATTGAGTGCTTAAAACTATTCTTTTATTTGTAGTTTTAAACAATTGTACACTGCAATCCAAAAGTTTAGACAATGACGTTTTTTAGCTGTAAAATTTAGAATTGGGAGAGTAGAATTTCAAAACATCCCTGTATATATTAAGGAAGTATTTTGAAATGCTATAATTGAAACATAATAGCTTGATTTGCTATAACAATTTTTTTTTTTCATAAAATAAAATTTTGTATGGTCCCAAAAGTTTAGACACTAATACGAGATTATGCTAATTTTAAGTACATAATGACCTAATTTTGCATTTTTATTGATGAATCATATATTTTTATATGATAAATTAAAGAAATACGATATCCGGTGAACTAAACAAATTTAATAACGATATTAGTACAATTTTACACCAAAAAGACAATATAGTCACTTTAAATCTTTATTCAAATCATATTTACTTCAAATTTACAATTTAACGTATCTAAATGCGAACCGAATGAATACCAGCCCATCACCTTAAAGTTTTGCCACGAATTCGTAGACTTATAAACGTTCATTGATCGATTTTCTTGATGAAAAGTGCAGTATTTCCCATATAAAATCACAAAATAGCAACAGATTATTCTTTCTTGCACTTTAGTACAATGCAGAGATAGTCACCTCTTCAAAAACACCAAAAAAATTCGGTTATTCCAAAGTAAATTCACTCTACACCATTACAAACTACCACCTTAATGCTAGAGTTTTTGAGGGGAAAAACCGGTTTTTCAAAAGCATATTTTTCAGTATTCGGTTAAACTGAATGTGTTTAAATAGCACTAAAGAGACCGGTTAAATTGTAACCGGTTCAAAGAAACCGGTTTTTCTCAAGAAACTTCAAATTTTAGTATGAAGAAGGAACTTTCGTAATTGTGTGGAGTGAACTTGCGTTAAAATTTCCTACTTTTTTTGTCGTTTTTCAAGAGGTGACTATCTCTGCATTGTACTAAAGTGCAAAATAGAATGATATGTCGCTATTTTGTGATTTTATATGGGAAAGATTGCACTTTTCATCAAGAAAATTAGTCAATGCATGTCCCTAAATCCACGAATTCGTTGCAAAACTTTAAGTTGATGGACTGATATTCATTCGGTTCGTATTTAGATAGGTTAAATTGCAAATTTGAAGCAAATTGGATTTGAATAAAGATTTAATATGGCTTAATTGTCTGTTTGGATGTAAAATTGCACCAATATCGTTATAAAATCTGCTTAGTTCACCCGATATCGTTTTTTTTTTTAATTTATCACATAAAAATTATATAATTCAACAATAAAAATGCGAAATTTGGCAATTTTGTACTTTAAATTAGCATAATCTCGTATTTGTGTCTAAACTTTTGGGACCATACAAAATTTTATTTTTTATAATTGCGTGAAAAAAAGCCGACTTTTACATTATAATTTCAATATCAGACGCGTGCACAAAGCTAGACTTTTTGAAACAGTGAAAAAAAGTACTTTTTTTCACCCAAAAGCAGTGAAAAAAAGACTTTGTCGCACTCTTTTTATAAGATGCCAACATTTCAAGTAAAATTTCGATTTGATAATACTCATAAAATCCAAAGATTTATCGATGTGCTGTATTTAAAAATATTATGCGCGTGAATTATTTTTAAATCAATGGATTTTTTTTCTCGCGATGGGAATATTTCTTAAGTCACGCCCTTCGAACTGCGAGTTCATTGGTTGCTTTCTTTGACAAAATGTTGAAACACGCTTATTGGTTTTTTATAGCGTCACGCGCTCCGAACTGCGAGATCATTGGTTGTTTTCCTTGACATCTCTTAGTCTATTTTAGTCTAATTAACACGTGAATTATTTTTGAACCAATGACATTTGATTTTTTTCACGCAATTATAAAAAATAGTGTATGAAACACGTGCGAAAAGTAAACTTTTTAAAACACGTGTCTTTATTTCACTCGCTCGTACCTCGCTCGTGAAATAAAATCCACTTGTTTTAAAAAGCATTACTTTTCGCACTAGTTGCATAAATATCTATTATGAAACTAAAAATTGTTATAGCAAATCAAGCAATTATGTTTCAATTATAGCATTTCAAAATACGTATTTAACTAGCTGTTATACCCGACGTTGCACGGGTAGAGGTGAAAAAATAATTTAATAGTCAATTTAACTATTTTTTCTTTCATTTGAGTTACATAAGATATGAAGATTACCCAGTAATTTTTTCCATTTAATTACCCATCTTGGATATAGAAATGATTATTATTAGTTTCAAAAATACCTTTGATAAGAAGCTCAAATTAAAGAGAATACATATTTATGTAAAAAATAATCAGTAAGAATTAAAAATAAGCTACTCCAGCAAACAGCAAACGATTTGCATGTTTTTATAAGTTTATTTGCTTTCTAATAAGCTTATGTTGCTGAAACCGTTCGTTATTAAAGTACAGAATCCAGCTACTTATATTACATTAAAAAATCAAAATTTAAAAAACGCTATAAAATTCACCGATGAAGTCATCGTATTTTCCCGAATAAATATTTTTTTTTAGTTCATTTGGCACTTTTTTGCAAATTTGGCGAGAAAATGATATGGCTAACAACACACCCATTCAGTTCTCGTGCAATGAACTTCGCACAACCAGCATTATAAAAATTGCTCATTTTGTACGTTTTTTGTAATAACTTGGCGAGTTTGGTAAAGTATTTGGCGAAAAAAAATAAGACATAAAACCATAATATATGCATCTGTAGTGCAATGACTTTCAAAAAACAACATAGTTCAGTAAAAGCTCAACTATGCTTTTAAAAAATTCATAATTAAAATCATATAGGCACAATAAAATAATAGAATGGAGACTGGTAGGATTACATCACTTTTGAAACATATCAATTATTTTTTCAAATTACACTGGTCAACAGTGAAAATGCGAATGAGTTGAAAGTACCCAATTCTGAAAGATTTCGACGTGCTAAAGACGAATATCACCTTAAAAAGTGAAAGTTAGCTCTTGTTTTTGAGTTACGGTCGTTTTTTTTTATTGCATAGGATACAGCGAAATGCATGAGCGCACCAAACGCAAAAAATAATTAAAGTCAATTTTGTTTACAGAAAACCTCCAAATTTGTGCTCATACCGATTTAATTTATATTATCAACCTGGAGGTGGGAGGAAATGATAACTTTCAAGGTTTTTGCAACCGCATTGGCAATTTAATTACCCTTCTAAGCAACGTAATTGTTCTCATCTCAAGAGGTGCAGAATAAAGAGCAATAAATTCCATGCATTTCGTACTTGGTTGTTTTAGAAGCTGTAGAATATCAAAAATTAGTAAACTCTATAACTATATATCTCTATAACTGTAATGCCTTGTAAATGTATTAATAGAGCTAATAACCTTTGTTATATTTGAGGCAAAGTTCAATTTTTTGCACTAAAAAAAGAGCATCACTGCAAAAGTAAAGAAAGCTTATCATTTGTATTTTGGTTACAAGATACAGGGTGTTTCATAATTGACCGGAATAGGAATTGATGCAATTCCGAAATATTGAGCCGGCCCCTCCGAAAAATAGTAAAAAGCCAATTGATCACGGGTTTTGGTCGTGGTTGCATACTTGAACTAGGGCAGCACGAGAATGTGTTGACGAAGGGATGCATTTGTTTTGAGTTCGGTTTGGTTGAATCGACATATTGCCTAGTAATTTTACAATTTGCAGATTCTGTTACATCACAGTTCCTAAAACAGCTAAAAATGATTAATAACTACGAAAATGGAATTTTTGTGTTTGGATTTCGATTTAAATAATTTGGTGTGTTTCAAATTCGAGCTGGATGTTTGAAAATTGGAAGGAGCTAAACGTTTTGCGATAGAAGTGTACAGTTTGTCGAAATGTGCATGTGTTGGGACCAATTAGTTCCATAGTAGGGTAGAGACTGAACCTACCAATCGCACCATCCACCAACACGGAGACAATTTAGGGTGTCATGTGGGGATCGATGGCCGAGGGGTTTGGATCGCAGGCCATATCGCTAGCAGTCCGCGCGCTGTAAAGGGTACTACCCAATTTTTTTTTCAAAATTAAATTAAAGGGTGATATAAAGTTTAGCTTTCACATTTAGAACAAAAGAGGCAATTTTACCCATCTACTTTACTTATTGCAAATGATATATAAAAGTACTAGCTTTATAAACCCGGCGTTGCACGGGTGTACCCTTAATAACGGATATTTTTTTTATGTAAACAATTATTTTATACCAATTGATCCCTTCCCCACTGGCCAGTACTCCATCGGTAAATTATAATCGCTATTCAAGTGACACCTACGACATAAAAAGAATATTTTAATAAAATTTGGTAGCTGTACCTTCAGTAATTTTGGCTAGGCGTTGAGTGAGTCAATCAGTGAGTTAGGACTTTGCCTTTTATGTATATAAATTGAATTTAAGAAAGAAAATCCATAAAAATTGCTTATTTATAACACTTAAAATTGAACTAAAAGCTGTGCTAAATGATTTTTGTCTAAGATATATAAATAAATCTTGTGTGGAAAATGGGCTCTAAGTAACAATTTTTTGTAAAAAAACGACTTTTCCACATTTTTTATCGAAAAAATAAGAACAAATGTCAAAAAAATATTTCTATTTCCACTTTTTGTCAAATACTAATTATACTTCTGATTGAAAATCAAAATGTCGTGCTTGTAAAATAAATAAACTACAGCTTGGCAACTTGGCTCAATATGACATGAACATTTGGCTTCAACAAAACAGAACCATGACGTCAGTGTAGCGAACAGTCACCAGATTCACCTGATTGGCTGATGGGAAAAGTGTCGCGAGGAGTCGGGGAATATTTAAATCGCCTTTCTGCTGAAAGCGTGTGCTTTTCATTAATCTCCAGCTTGCTGTGAAGATATGGTTTATTCTTTAGAGGAGAGGATTTTTTTGGTGTTGGAATTTCACCGCCTAGAACACAATGTTAATGCAACAAAACGGAGTTTCAAAAAGAAGTTTAATGTTACCAAAGGACCAAAATTCGACACAATAAGGATGCTGTTTGAAAAATTTCAACGAACTGGGAACGTGAATGATGAGAGAGCTGGATTTGTCGGGAGAAGATTTTCGCAAACAACCACTGCTAATGCTCAGCTGGTGGAAACAGTAATACGAAAGCAGCCTTGTATATCCGTCCGCCGTGTTGCAACTACGGTTCAAATCAAACCAACGTCGACGTATCGTCTCATGCGGCAGGGCTTGCACATGTTTCCATACAGAATTCAAACTCGGCAACCTCTCACCGCTGCTTCAATTAATTCACGGGAGACATTCGCTAACGATATGGTGCAAATGATTGATGTTGGTGATATAAATGTAGACAACATTTGGTTTTCGGATGAAGCCTACTTTCAGCTGGATGGCTACGTTAATAAACAGAACTGGCGCATATGGGGAACAGAAAACCCCCATGTTGCAGTTCCATCATCTCTGCATCCACCAAAAGTAATGGTTTGGGCCGCCATTTCGTCCAAAGGACTCATTGGCCCCTTTTTCAGAACCGGAACTATTACTGCCCTCCGCTACCTAGAGATTCTTCGTGAATTTGTGGCGATTCAAAATGCCTTAGATGACGCTGAAAGCACTTCGTGGTTCATGCAAGACGGTGCCCGACCCCATCGCACGGCCGACGTGTTTAATTTCTTGAGCGAACATTTCAATAACCGTGTGATTGCATTGGACTATCCCACACATACAGGAAGTGGTATGGATTGGCCTCCTCTTTCACCAGACTTGACCCCCTGTGATTTCTTTCTGTGGGGATATTTAAAAGATCAAGTGTACCGTCGCAATCCCGAAACAATTGAGGAACTAAAGCAATACATCTCTGCTGCATGTGACGCCATCCCACCAGAAATTTTCAAACAGGCGGCCGGTAATTTTGCTCTAAGACTGCGTCACGTTATTGCTGCTAATGGCGGATATGTAGAAAATATCGTAGTATGAGTAAACACATAATTTCACCCACCCTATATTTTCGTTTGTTTTCAACTTTATTTGCAAACACATGAACAAATTTTTGAAGGGTCGATTCTTTTTTAGGATCGACCCATAAAAAACAATAGCAGAACCACTACACATACATGCACCGTTAAGCCATACAAACCCTCCTTCTTTGGGCTGTTTACAATTTTTTTCCTTTTATTAATATAAATAAGCAGGTGCCCGGATGTTGTAATGGTTTGGATCGCAGACAATTACGCTAGCAGTCTGCGCGCTGTAACGGGTGCGATTCCCGCCTTCGCCCTGGGTGTACTTCCTTTCTCTGTCAGTAATAAGTCCTTTTGTGGTTGTCTTACTTGACGAAATCTTATAAGCGGGTGCCTCTGGAGCTGCTGGGTCCGGGTTCGAATCCCGTTCAGGCATGGATGTTTGTGTTTGTCGAGTATATGCGGAGTACGTGCTCGTAAAATCTGTTGGGTCCGAAAGTCCTGTGGGCGGTCATTGCGCAGTTCACCATGGGTACAGGTCAATGGAGAAAATTTCCCTACCCTTCAGGGACATGTCTAAATTGCGGAGGTGGCGACAGATGGCAACATCTGTCATAAGTGTTTGTGTGTGTCTTGTGCTGTCCTACTTGACGATGGTTTATAAGCGGGTCCTTGCGACCAAGCACACAAGCCTGAAAATATATGTCCACCAACCAACCAACCAATAAGCGGGTCTCTGATCATGCACACAAGCCGGAATATATATGTACATACCTACCCAGCATAAATATGAAAAATACAATAATTGTTATGTTTAAACTGATGGTCAACATCAAGTTTTTTTTAACAATAATGCAACAACCTATCAAAATGAACAGCATCCTAATTTTTTTTTTTTGAAAACTAGTTGAACCTGTAATTTTTATCAGATGTAAATTCAAACAAACCAAACTAAAAGTACTACATTCTTGTGTAGCTCCAGTGCAAGATTTCATGCACGACCGAAAGGGCGGCCAATTAGTTAGCCGTTTTTCATTGGCGGGGGCCGGGTAAATATTTAGGAATTGCGTCCTATACTATTCCGGTCAATTATGGAACACCCTGTATGAGACCATGATAAATTTCTGGGATCCTCACGTATGTAGTTAAACTTGTTTAGCAATTTGTCACTTTGACTTCATCAACAGATAATGCCGTATGCTGTGAAGAAAAACGAATGCCATTTAATGGAACAAAACGTAATGTCATTTTATGATTAAGAGGGAACCAACAAATCAGATTAATGACTTATTTCTGCATCATCTCATCAGTTAAATGATGTGTTATTTAGAAAGATGAAAGTTAAATAGCCTAACATTCCTTCAACTCTGCGTCCGGTCCAACATGACACTATTTAATAAAAAGTCTACAATATTTTTTCTAGTTTTAATGAGGGTAATAGCTATGTGTCTGCTAAATATGCTACAGCTTCTAAAAACAACCATGGAAAAATGTGAGGAAATTATTGCTATTTTTTTGGGCACCTCTTAAAATGAGAACAATTATGTTGCGTAGTGGGGTATTAAGCTGCGAATGTGGGTGAAAAGTCTTGTAATTTATCATCTCTTACCACCCCCATGTTGATAATACAAAATAAAACCTGTATAAGCGAAAATTCGGAGGATTTCTGTAAACAAAATTTACTTTAATTAATTTGGTGTTTGGTGCGCCCATGCATTTCGCCGTATCCTATGCAATGAAAAAAATGACCGTTACTCAAAAACAAGAGCTAACTTTCATTTTTTAAGGTGATATTCGAGTTCAGCACGTTCAAATCATTCAGAATTGGGTACTTTCATCTGATTCGCAGAAATTTTTTGAAAATTTGTTGTCCAGTGTTATTAATCTAGTTTCTGAAGGCAATGAACAAATATTAAATAAATTAAACATTTTCAATTTCAATTGTTTTCTAAAAAGTTTTATTTAAATTTTTCTGCCTGATGGCATCACGAAAGAGAAAAAAATGATCGGATTTGAGCGAAAGTGGTGTATTTTCCCCCTTAAAACGTTCGAAAACGATAGAAGGAATGGTCCGATTCGAAAAATTCTTAGCCTATGCTTGTTCTGGAGATGAGAGGAATTTTTGTGCCAAGTTTCGTGACGATCTGTTGCGTGGTTCTTAAGTTTTTGCGTCCTATACAAACAAACAAACAGAAGTCGCCATTTATGTATATAGATATATATAGGGATGTTTTGATATTCTAATTTCACAAATCTAAATTTTACAGCTAAAAAACGTCATTGTCTAAACTTTTGGATCGCAGTGTATAGTAAAAATCAATGTAATTTACAAGAAAATGATAAAAGAGATAAATTATGTTGGTTTCAGTAAAAATAGAATTTTTCTGAAAAGTCTGTTTTCGAGCTTGATAAAGGGGTATGTTTTTGATTGGGGTTCGAACTAAGTATGAATATGAGGCAAGATACTTTGAAAGATATAAGCTAGAATAGAATTCTAAGAATACTTTACGTAATAAATTTTTTAAATACCAACTTTTTGCTGTGCTATTGGTTGTTCAAAACATATGTTAAAGAAAGTCTGCATGGACCGAAAACATTTTCATCTGTATCGGTCATTTTGAAGTGAAAATGAAGCAACGAATATATTAAATCACACTACGTGAAACCGAAGCAAACCCCAAGTACTCGTGTGACGTCGAATATGACGTGATTTTTTGGTCATAAAATGCCCCTAAATTGACGTCATTTTTTTGGTGACAATGTCCATTTTGAAGACGTGATATTCGACGTCAAATAATGACGTTAATCTAACGTGAATAAATGACTCTTTTGTGACCAGATGACGTGAACTTTTCGTTAACAAATAACGCGAATTTCACGTGAAAGGTGGACGTGAATTTCACTTGAAAAATGGACGTGAATTTCACTTGAAAAATGGACGTGAATTTCACGTGAAAGGTGGACGTGAATTTCACGTGAAAAATGGACGCGAATTTCACGTGACAACACGACACGATTTTCACGTGATCAATTGACATTAATTTTACGTGACCATATGTCGCGCTTTTCACGTGATCAAATTACGTTTATTTCACGTGATGAAATGACATTAACTTCACGTGACTATATGACGCGATTTTCACGTGATTTTTTTTTTTTATTTCTATGTAATTTCAGTCATGGTGTAAAACAAAAGTTTGTTTAAAATACTATACAATATTTTGAATTACAGAAATATGTCATTTTCAAAATATATTGTCCTTAAAAAGAAATTTCTGAACTAATGACTGTTAACATACTATTCATAAGTCATTAATTTAAAAAATTCTTTTATTACTTATTTTGAAAAAGATATTTTTCATAACTTCAAAATATTCCACAATAATTTAAACAAATTTGTATTTTAAACGATGATTAAGATTGCATAGAAATAAGATGAGAAAACTGAAATTCAAAAACTATTTAGTGCATAATCAAGAATTTTAAGCCTTTGTAGTAATATAAAACTTGCTTAATTATTTAAGTGTCACCTGAGCATCTAGAACTACAGGTTAGCAATTTCAAATCTTGATATTTTTAATAAATACAAAATCATTTAGAAGCAAAATATTTTTATTAAAAAAAACCAATAATAAACAAAATAAACAATTGAAGAGCTGCTTCCATAACCAGACTTTCAAGGAGAAACTGAAAAAAAATATGTTAATATATTATAAAACCGTAAATATATATTCCCAGTATAATTTTTTTAAAACATAATAACGGTATCCATCTAAAATATATGTATAATCAAATATTTAAAGGATTATAAATTTAGTTTTTCTTTTCTAAATATCTTCTATATTTCCATAAAAAAGATTCAATTACTTTGTTTTTACATTTTAAAAATGGAAAAGTTTATTTTTATCACCGCAAAGTATAGATTATATACAAAATAAATAAAAAATATTAAAATACTATTTAACTGCTTGACTGACATAAAATTAAATAAATATTTGAGGAATTGAACCAGGAAAATGTGTTAAGTATTTGATTTATGGTCCATTTCTATGTTTTAGATCAGGAGTTCCCAACCTTTTTGCCCTTGCGTACCATTTATGTTTGAGAAATTTTGGCATACCAGCTGATCTTAATATTTTAATAAACATATAATTTCTAATATAAATTTATCTAAAATTTATCAAAAATAGGTTCATTATGCATCCAGAATGAAATGGTAAAAAACAGGAGTAAAAAAACCTTCTTTTTTTAAACAACTAACTTTTAAGGGGGGGGGGGGATTGAAATCATATTTTTGTAATAAATTATGGCAATAATGTTTCAAAACTTTACTTGTAAATTCAGTTCAAATCATTTTTAAACATCTTAAAATGCAAGCATGAAGAATTTAGAGTCAATATATTAAAGAAAATTGTTTATTGTGAATTTTATTTTACCATGTTTTCCATATTTTCATTTAATTAACTAGGGGGCTCCGCCCCCTGCTCGCTATCGCTCGCCAACCCCCGGAATTGCTGCGCAATTCCATTGGCCGCTTCGCGGCCGGCAGGGGGCTTCGCCCCCTGCTCGCTACCGCTCGACAACCACCGAGAATCGCTACGCAATTTCTTTTTGTTTGCTCCGCAAACAAACATGCAAGACTATTAAGAGGATACTGCCAATGCAGGAATGCTCATCTATACAATCTGTAAGATCCGGTCGCCAAATCGGGCAATACGCGCGCCAAGTTTGGCTCGATGGCGAACTTTTAACAAACACAGTTTAGTTTTGAGAATTTCGAGGCCGGTAGGGGGCTTCCGCTGCCCAATCTCTTTCGGCTCGCAAGCGAGTAGATTCCTGTGCAATCTAACTCAGCTCGCACCCTTGGATTGCTGCGCAATCTCACTGGCTTGCAAGCTATCACTCTTGTATGGCTGCTCAATCTCCGAAGTCTCGCAGCGTTCTTAATATCATCAAATCTGAGCCCATGGCACACTTTTAAAAAATATGCTGATACTCCTCCCGGGCTGTCAATTGCAGCTTTTCAAGCCGCGATATCCTAAAAAAACCACTGGTATCCCCTCCGGGCCATCGATGCGGCTACTCGAAAATTCTATGCGTCATTGGTTACGGCTACATGCTGATACTCCCCATAAGCTGTCGATTGTGGCTTTTCAAGCCGTAATTTCATAAAAAAAATCACTGGTACCCCCTTCTGCGCCATCGATTGCGGCTACTCGGAAATTCTGTGTCATTGGTTACGGCTACTTGCGCCGTCAGATCCTTAAAAAAAACGTCTGGTACAACGTCCGGGCCGTCGATTGTGGCTGCTCGGCAATTCTCTGGGTCGTGGATTATGGAAACTCGGACAGTGATATCCTAATTAATGTTGAAAAGTTGTCAAAAGGCGCCGGACCACAAAGCAGGATTTTACCTGAAAAACTTTAGCAATCAGTTATATTAGTACTGCTAGCATATTCGGGTCGACATGAACTGCAGGTAAATTTCTACTTTAGGGTCTGGTAAAAAATTTAGCCACTTTTGAGTGAGTGATTCGAATAATTTTTTCCAAGCACCGGACCTCAAAGGTTTTAATTAAAGCACATTTTCCTTTTAATTTGGATAATAAAGAATGAGTGTTATCAGTAAAATTCTTGAAAATTAATAGAATTACTGGTAAAATCCTACTTTGTGGTCTGGCGCCATTTGACAACTTTTCATCACTAATTAGGACATAACTGCCCGAGTCCATAATCAACGACCCAGAGAATTGCCGAGTAGCCACATTGACGGATCGGAGAGGGTGCCAGCGGTTTTGTAGGAATGTCACGGTCCGAGTTGCCATAAAAAGAGTGCGCAGAGGGTACCAGTCCTTTTTCTTTAGGATATCACGGCTTGAGTAGCCCCCATCAACAGCCCAGAGGGAGCCGAAGTGTGTCATGTGCTGAGATTTGATAATTTTACAAGCGGTGTGAAAAAAAAGCTGGTACCCATCGATTATGGCAACTCGGGCCGTGATATCCTTAAAAAAAAACGCTGGCACCCTAAACTCGGACAGTGATATCGTAATTAATGTTGAAAAGTTGTCAAAAGGCGCCGGACAACAAAGCAGGATTTACCTGAAAAACTTTAGCAATCAGTTTTATTAGTACTGCTAGCATATTCGGGTCGACTTGAACTGCAGGTAAATTCCTACTTTAGGGTCTGGTAAAAAATTTAGCCACTTTTGAGTGAGTGATTCGAATAATTTTTTCCAAAAACCGGACCACAAAGGTTTTAATTAAAGCACATTTTCCTTTGGATAATAAAGAATTAATGTTTGATAATTTTACGAGCGCTGTGAAAAAAAAAAACTGGTACCCGTGATTATGGCAACTCGGGCCGTGATATCCTTAAAAAAAAAAAAACGCTGGCATCCCAAACTCGGACAGTGATATAATAATTAATGTTGAAAAGTTGTCAAAAGGCACCGGACCACAAAGCAGTTAAAAATTGTGTAAGATCACAATATATATTTTTTTCAAATTAAATTTCAGTACCATCAACAATATCCAGGGCGAGATACTTCCCTGCACAGAGTCACTTCCCTGCCCAGAAATAAACAACCTCATGGTAGAGGTTGTAAATGAGGTGGAGGGGTCATTAGGCCATGAAGTCATTGCGGAGGAGCCCATCTGGGAAACAGAAATGGAGCCGGGTACCTCCGACTTTGCAGATAGCTCTCCACCACAACTTCTCCCAGGCAAGAGGAAGACAAAAACAGCGATTCGATCCGACAACCGCCTCAAGTTGTTAAAGTCAATGGCCGATAACGTAAAGGTCCCAGAAATGGACGCAAATGGACAACTCATGTCGGCCATGGCAAAGATTATGTCTACTTTGCCTCAACTTACCCAAAGCCGGCTGCGCCACCAAATCAGTAATTTGGTGCATGAAGCCCAAATTGAATACCTATCAAATCTGTAAATATAACTCAAAATAAAAACGTATATATACTTTAAATGTTGTTTTTATTAACTAAATATAGTACATATATTTATAGAAAAGATAGATGATTTACTGATAACATGTATACTTTTCAAAAGAAAAATAATTTAGATACAAAAAAAAAATGTTTAAATACTTAAAACTCTGCAAAACTAATGCTAGTTTTTACATACGGTTAATTTTATTAAATATAATTTAATAGTAAATTTGATGGATAATTTATTATGCAACATTTCAAACATTAAAAAAAAAACAGGCACAAAATAGGTGTCATGTGGTGTGTAGTGATTCTACTATTTGAATTTGACGGGTTGTTGCCAGCGTGTAGTGCAACCGCTGGCCCAACCCGCAGGCAAGGGCTGAATAAATCCAGTCCCAAGCCCCTATTTGTATGTGTATACAATACAAATATATGCAATATATAAAAAGAATGAAAAAGTAACATAAAATGCATTAATTTCAAACATTTAAGAAACAGGCACAAAATAGGTTTCATGTGGTGTGTAGTGATTCTACTATTTCAATTTGACGGGTTGTTGCCAGCGTGTAGTGCAACCGCTGGCCCAACCCGCAGGCAAGGGCTGAATAAATCCAGTCCCAAGCCCCTATTTGTATGTGTATACAATACAAATATATGCAATATATAAAAAGAATGAAAAAGTAACATAAAATGCATTAATTTCAAACATTTAAGAAACAGGCACAAAATAGGTGTCATGTGGTGTGTAGTGATTCTACTATTTCAATTTGACGGGTTGTTGCCAGCGTGTAGTGCAACCGCTGGCCCAACCCGCAGGCAAGGGCTGAATAAATCCAGTCCCAAGCCCCTATTTGTATGTGTATACAATACAAATATATGCAATATATAAAAAGAATGAAAAAGTAACATAAAATGCATTAATTTCAAACATTTAAGAAACAGGCACAAAATAGGTGTCATGTGGTGTGTAGTGATTCTACTATTTCAATTTGACGGGTTGTTGCCAGCGTGTAGTGCAACCGCTGGCCCAACCCGCAGGCAAGGGCTGAATAAATCCAGTCCCAAGCCCCTATTTGTATGTGTATACAATACAAATATATGCAATATATAAAAAGAATGAAAAAGTAACATAAAATGCATTAATTTCAAACATTTAAGAAACAGGCACAAAATAGGTGTCATGTGGTGTGTAGTGATTCTACGATTTCAATTTGACGGGTTGTTGCCAGCGTGTAGTGCAACCGCTGGCCCAACCCGCAGGCAAGGGCTGAATAAATCCAGTCCCAAGCCCCTATTTGTATGTGTATACAATACAAATATATGCAATATATAAAAAGAATGAAAAAGTAACATAAAATGCATTAATTTCAAACATTTAAGAAACAGGCACAAAATAGGTGTCATGTGGTGTGTAGTGATTCTACTATTTCAATTTGACGGGTTGTTGCCAGCGTGTAGTGCAACCGCTGGCCCAACCCGCAGGCAAGGGCTGAATAAATCCAGTCCCAAGCCCCTATTTGTATGTGTATACAGTACAAATATATGCAATATACAAAAAGAATGAAAAAGTAACATAAAATGCATTAATTTCAAACATTTAAGAAACAGGCACAAAATAGGTGTCATGTGGTGTGTAGTGATTCTACTATTTCAATTTGACGGGTTGTTGCCAGCGTGTAGTGCAACCGCTGGCCCAACCTGCAGGCAAGGGCTGAATAAATCCAGTCCCAAGCCCCTATTTGTATGTGTATACAGTACAAATATATGCAATATACAAAAAGAATGAAAAAGTAACATAAAATGCATTAATTTCAAACATTTAAGAAACAGGCACAAAATAGGTGTCATGTGGTGTGTAGTGATTCTACTATTTCAATTTGACGGGTTGTTGCCAGCGTGTAGTGCAACCGCTGGCCCAACCCGCAGGCAAGGGCTGAATAAATCCAGTCCCAAGCCCCTATTTGTATGTGTATACAATACAAATATATGCAATAGATAAATCACTATCATAAGATAGGAAAATAAAAGTAAAAGATCCAAACAATTTAAAAACTGCCTTGATAACTGGCCTGCCAGTCCACTTTCCCTATGCCATTGAAATAGGTCTTAAACTCGTCCCGTATTCTAACTGGCACTCATGATGCCGAAGGCATTTTCTGTTGTGCGTCTTGCACGCGACAAGCGATAGTTGTATATCGCCTTGGTGTCGTCGACAGCACTCTGTGCCCTTGGGTAGGGTTTCATCAAGTTGCGGTGAAGGGCAAATGCTGCGTCGCCAACAATGACGTGTGGCAACACCACATTAGTGCCAGGCAGGGCTTTAGGTGGAGGGATGTTAAAATGACCACTGCGGATCTTCTGGCCAATGATGCTCTTCTGGTAGATACCAGCATCGCCTTCACTACCATAGGAACCCACATCCACAGCAATAAACTTTCAGTCGGCGTCAACTATGGCAAGCAAGGCCATGGAAAAGTACTCCTTGTAGTTGTAGTACAGAGAACCACTGTTGGCCGGAGCTCTCATCCGCACATGCTTGCCATCAATTGCTCCTACACAATTGGGGAAGTTCCACTTGGAGTGGTACACTTGCGAAACCGCTTTCAACTGCTCTTCGGTAGGCGCAGGCAGCATAATTTCAAGTAACCGGTCCACAATGCTGGTGGCAACTTGCAAGACGATCTTGCTAATCCAAGAATGGCTTACTCTGAACCCAAAGGAAAGGGAACGGAAAGACTCTCCAGTAGCCAAGAACCTAAAAATATATACAAGTTGTAATAAGGGACATGTAAAAAGAAAGTTTATATCTGAATCAATATTTTTAATAATTGGTTTCTAAAAAATTGATGCGATCTTGGATAGAAAAAAATTGATGCTTCAGAATTCTGAATGGGTAGGATTCAAAAAACTTAATAGGTATTACAAAAGTTTAAAATATGCAAAGAAAATTACACGGGAAAATAAATTTTTTACACGTAGTACACATAAATACACTTGCAAACACATAAGTAAACATAAGTGTATCCAGTAAGTACAAATACCAACATTTTGCATATCAAAACAAATGTAATTACAATTTAAAAAGGAAATAAAATTACTCACCTTAAAATCCAGATCTTGTTTGATATGATCAAGCACATATTGGAAGAGGCTGGGTGTCAATCGGAAATATTGACGGAACTTTTCATCATTAGACTTTAAATGTCTGCAAATAAGAATGCTATACGCTCCTTCCTCCGCTCTATTTTTAAACATTTCTGCTTCCTCATTTCTTTCATCCTCGGATGAAAACTCATCTTCAAGAAAAATTGCAATGCCAAGAGCCAACATTTGACGCGCGCGCGGATCCATCTTGAAATCACAGAAAACAGGATGATTTGACACTTTCTGCGGCCGTCAACATCGACACCAGTTTCTTAGTTTACACTTTTCGTTCACCGTCTTATTCTGCTACGGAGTGACGTCACGACCAGTTTAACGCAAAAGAAATTTATAAAGCAAAAGATGAACCTAAAAAAGCATGGGAGAATCGAAAAATAGCAGTGACTGAAGTAGCTAACGAACCCTACTTGGTGTACATGTACGTCACAATCGCTCAGCCAATAGCAGAACGTTTCAAACAAGAACTAAAATTTGACGATTTTTAGCATTGAATATTTAATAACACAATTTTTTTTGTACATTTTAATCTAGATATTTGAAATCAGCGTTGTTTATTTTATCGAAAAAATGTATTTTCAGTAGTTTTTAAAAAATATGGGAATTGTCCATTATGCCATTAAGCTCGTCCACTTTACGCTGATATGTTACTTTAGTAGGGGAATCTGATGAAGCACCAGCTACTATCAAAATCAGTTGTAACTTCAGCTGTTGCTGGATGAACTTTCATAGGACACACCGAATTGGAATATGCAATTCAGGAGGGTAGTTTCCTTGATTTTACCATAACTAAAAATAGATTTAAAATTATTAATTTATAAATCAAGTTTTAAACAGCTAATGTAGTTTCTTATAAATGTACATGTATTGTCGGTCAAATGACAAAATAATGAACGTGCTAAACGCAGGGGCGAAATGTAAGGGCCCAGCATGTAAGTAAATATCGCATTGCTAAAAGCGACACCAAAATGGAAACTTGCAACAGCGATTTAGCTTTGTATCGCATTTAGTTGCGATACTCACAAAGCATCTCTGCTTGTCATAACCATGGTTACATACATACATACATGCATATGTATACATATATAAATTACAGCTTGTGTGCTCGATCAAATACACGCTTTATAAACTTCGTCAAGTAAGACACACAGAAAGATTTTTACTTTCACAGAGAAAGGAAGTACACTCTGGGAGAAGGCGAGAATCGAACCCGCACCCGTTACAGCACGCCGACTGCTAGCTTAATGGTCCAAACCAATCGGCCATCCGGGTCCCCATAACCATGGTGTTTTTGCAAACGACTTGAAGTCAGATCGATTCAGTTCAGTTGTCTAAGTCATGGAGCTCAATCTCAATTTGAATACGCTGGCCACTTTTCGTTCGGATAGAGAAACATATCAAGCATATGAGTAGCAAAAACTGTAAACAAACTGCTGATAATCACACCAGAACAGAAAGATTTACAAAATCAATTAAAGAGACTGCGACTGGAATATTCCTTAAATTTTTCAAAAGTGCTATGCATTAATTAAAAACTGCTACACACAAATACTTAGGTGTAGCAGAACTGCTATACACAAAAAAAGTATTTTACACGCTGGTTATGCCCACTGTTTTCGAAAACCCCTAATCTCTAGAATAGGTACATTTGTGCTTTTGTCATTTGACCGACAATATGTTTACTTTCTGTTATTTTGAAGCATCGTTAAAATTAATAAAACTACTTGCATCAGTTTTAAACAAACAAAGACAGTGAAATGTTATATGACAATTTTGTTATCATAATGATAAAAAAAAATTGCTATTCATGTTACATTACTGTTGGTAATGATTATGGTATAAAGACGTCTTGCTTAATTTATAAATGATTAAATGTAAATGAAAAATTACGATTGCTTAGAAAAAAAAGAATATATCTTTTTCGAAAAACTGTTAAAAAATCGGCTGTTGGTTTCACTAAAAGTATGTTCTTAGTAGCTAAAACGGCTGTGTTTTAAATGTTTCACCATATACTTGGTGTTTGTTATAAATGATTTATAAATGATTAAATGTAAATGAAAAATTACGATTGCTTAGAAAAAAAAGAATATATCTTTTTCGAAAAACTGTTAAAAAATCGGCTGTTGGTTTCACTAAAAGTATGTTCTTAGTAGCTGAAACGGCTGTGTTTTAAATGTTTCACCATATTCTTGGTGTTCTGTTGAACCATTTATCATGATTTTGTTTCTGAAATCTGAAAAATAGTTCAACTGAATACCGAAAGTATGGTGAAACATGTCGCCACACAGCCGTTGCAGGTAATAGAAATCATTATTACGGTAAAAACTAAATATCTGAACATTGTGTATTGGTTGATCAATTGTTTATACAATTATAAGCAGCAGAATTAAAAAGTAAAAATGCAACTATTATTTACATTATAATTTTCATCTTTATTTTTGGATAATCAACAGTAGGTATATGCTTCACAAACCAAAACTGACTTTTTCAGTTGGTTTTGTAAAACAAAACAATGGATACCTACAAATGCTACAAATTGGCAAAATAAACTAAGAAATTTAATTAAAGACTGATAAAAAATTACTTACATTTAGGATGACGGCTTCCAAAGTAGCTTAAGCAACACGTAAAAGTTCTGTTGCACACAATCTGTTCCAACTTTGAAAAAAAAAACATTACGAATAAATTCTGTCAAAAGTAATAATTATGGTATAAAGACGTCTTGCTTAATTTATAAATGATTAAATGTAAATGAAAAATTACGATTGCTTAGGAAAAAAAAGAATAAGCAGCAGAATTAAAAAGTAAAAATGCAACTATTATTTACATTATAATTTTCATCTTTATTTTTGGATAATCAACAGTAGGTATATGATTCACAAACCAAAACTGACTTTTTCAGTTGGTTTTGTAAAACAAAACAATGGATACCTACAAATTGAAAGAATGTGCTTCGAACTTTACACATTAAAGAAATATTTAAATCAAAATTATTGAATTAAATGGTAAAGAATAATATAAAATTACTTACAGTCCTTTTGACCAAACTCACTGCTATACACCACCGAGCTATACACAGAACATGAGTGTTGCCATTTGCCATTACAAACTTACATTTTACTTTTATTTGGAAGATTCATTAAAGTCAAAAAAACATAATTCCAAAAAAAAAAAACTAAATATATAAAAAAAAATCTACAAGATGACGAAAAAACAAAAAAATTAATTTACCAGAGTGAAAAATATTATTAAAATATATTATTGCCGCAAATGAAGTTTGATTTGTATGACTTGCTTACGTTTACAATAGGCTATACGTGTATAATATGCTCTACGCTTAAATTTTTTTAATTACAAAAAAACTAATTTGAATTTTCGAAAAATATTTTGCAGAAATGAAATTTAAATCATTTTCAATATTTGGTAAAAAAACTGGAGTTGTCCCATAAAAATTGTATCGTACAGATAGAAAAGTATGAGTGTAAACCAAAAATAAAAATTTAAAAAAAAGCCCATAACTTCCGAACCGGGGAAAACTTGATTATAATATTTATGGCAATTTGTTGATACATAAAAAGTCTACAAAATACTCGAAATTCAGAAAAATCGTTGGACGAAAATTTCTTTAATATCGAACTTAGTCAAAAAACGCCTTTTTTGCATTTTTACAAAATATTTTTTAATTTAAAAACTAATTTGAATTTTTTTTAAAAAATTGGTGGACATAAAATCTATACTCTTTTCTACATTCAGTAAAAAAATGGAAGATTATTGTTGAAAATTGCGCCGTACAGATCAAAAAGTAAAATAAAAAAAAATAAAAAAAATTATATTAAAAAACCCATAACTTCTAAACCGGATCCAACTTGATTATAATAACTGTGGCAATTTGTAGATACATAAAAAGTCCACAAAATACTCGAAATTCAGAAAAATCGTTGGACGAAAATTTCTTTAATATCGAATTTAGTCAAAAAACGCCTTTTTTGCGTTTTTACAAAATATTTTTTAATTTAAAAACTAATTTGAATTTTTCGTAAAAAATTGGTGGACATAAAGTCTGTGCTCTTTTCTACATTTAATAAAAAAATGGGAGATTATTAAGGAAAATTGCACCGTACAGATCAAAAAGTAAAATAAAAAAAATTTGAAAAATAAAATTAAAAAAAAACATAACTTCCAAACCGGGTTGAATTTGATTATAATAACTATGTCAATTTGTAGATACATAAAAAGTCCACAAAATACTCGAAATTCAGAAAAATCGTTGGACGAAAATTTCTTTAATATCGAATTTAGTCAAAAAACGCCTTTTTTGCATTTTTACAAAATATTTTTTAATTTAAAAACTAATTTGAATTTTTCTTAAAAAATTGGTGGACATGAAGTCTGTATTCTTTTCTACATTTAATAAAAAAAATGGGAGATTATTGGTTAAAATTGCGCCGTACAGATCAAAAAGTAAAATAAAAAAAAATAAAAAAAATTATATTAAAAAACCCATAACTTCTAAACCGGATCCAACTTGATTATAATAACTGTGGCAATTTGTTGATACATAAAAAGTCCTCAAAATACTCGAAATTCAGAAAAATCGTTGGACGAAAATTTCTTTAATATCGAATTTAGTCAAAAAACGCCTTTTTTGCATTTTTGCAAAATATTTTTTAATTTAAAAACTAATTTGAATTTTTCTTAAAAAATTGGTGGACATGAAGTCTGTACTCTTTTCTACATTTAATAAAAAAATGGGAGATTATTGGTGAAAATTGCGCCGTACAGATCAAAAAGTAAAATAAAAAAAATTATATTAAAAAACCCATAACTTCTAAACCGGATCCAACTTGATTATAATAACTGTGGTAATTTGTTGATACATAAAAAGTCCTCAAAATACTCCAAATTCAGAAAAATCGTTGGACGAAAATTTCTTTAATATCGAATTTAGTCAAAAAACGCCCTTTTTTATTTTTTAATTACGAAACTAATTGGATTTTTTAAAAAATATTTTGTGGACATGACACTTATACCAATTGAGACCTTCAGTAAAAAAATTGGAGTTGTACTCCAAAAATTGCGCCTTACAGATCAAAAAAGCTTACTTTTTTTTAATATAGAGAGAAACAAACATCATTTAACTCTTCCAAAGACATCATTCTGTCATTTTTCTTACGATAAATCAGTGCAAGCTTAAGGTATGCGAATACCCAAAATTCTAAAATTTTTACTATTGCTTTAATCTTTTCCAAATTTGGAATACTGATTTCAAATATAAAGAATAATACTATTTAGGCATTTTTTTTAAATTTAAATATAAATTATTTATTTAAAACGGTGTTTTTCGACTAAAAAAGGAGGTTTACGCTAACAAGTCTACCACATTGAATTTTCAACCAATAAACACTAATTATGCGTTAAATTCTTTTTGAACTGATGCATGCAATGACCCTCTAGAGTTGCAAAAAAATTACAAGAAAAGAAGTTTTAATGTAAAACTTTTTATACTAGAAATGTTGGCGCAACCCCCCTTTTTTTAGGTGAAAAACACCGTTTAAAACAAATCAATTATTTTTAAATAAAAAAATTGCCTAAAAAGCATTGCTCCTTATATTTGAAATCACTATGCCAAATTTGGAAAAGATTAAAGTAATAGTAAAAATTTTAGAATTTTGGGTATTCGCCTGCCTTAAGGGGTCTAAGGAGTCTTAAAAATGTGCAAAGAAGGAACTACAAAGCATAGTTTGATCTTTCATGTAATTTTTTAACTACTCAATATACAAATATAATTTTTTTATATGTAATTCTACAAGATTTATTTATTATAAAACAAGTTTTAAAATGTATGAAACTTTAGCCAAAACTAAAATAAATGATATTAAACATGAAGCTATTTGAACACATTGCGATTAGGCTTGCGCGGCAAATTGTGAGGTCAAAATTGAAGACATGACCAAGAAAATGACTTTATATTGTACAAATATGTACAAAGAAAGACTTATACCTAAATTCTCAGCTCAATTTTAATTACAATTTATTTTAAGAACTTTTTTCTAAAAAAATTTATAAAAAATTTTGAATTTTGATTTTAAAAAATTTTAAAAATTATTTCTAATTAAAATTGAGCTGAGAATTTAGGTATAAGTTCTAGTTTGTACATATTTGTACAATATAAAGTCATTTTCTTGGTCATGTCTTCAATTTTGACCTCACAATTTACCGCGCAAGCCTAATCACAATGTGTTCAAATAGCTTTATGTTTAATATCATTTATTTTAGTTTTGGCTAAAGTTTCATAAATTTTAAAATTTGTTTCATATTAAATAAATCTTGTAGAATTACATATAAAAAAATATGCTTGTATATTGAGTAGTTAAAAAATTACATGAAAGATCAAACTATGCTTTGTAGTTCCATCTTTGCACATTTTTAAGACTCCTTAGACCCCTTAAGTTAGTTAGAAAAAACAGCAAGCTGATGATTTCAATTTGAATCATATCGGGTGAAAAGGTTTAAACCATGTGCTCCTTTTATTATTTTAAGCAGTGTGCTAGTTTTACTAACTTACTTAGAATTAAGCACTTCTGAGATGCAGCAAAGTTCATTCAATACCTTAAAAAATGATCTTAATATCACACATCTATGTTATTCCCAATATTTTGCTTAACTCTGATTTCAGCATCTCTAGGATGACCAGACATACAGTAATTTATTTAACAATACAGTAATATAATTAAAAAATAAGTATATATTTTAAAATAACAAAAAAACTCAATTCAAATTATAAATTGCAATTGATAATAAAAAAAGTGTTGGTAAATATAACATAAATCCCACTATGATTTTGAAATAAAAATCAAAATTTTTTAAGGACTCAATTTTTTTCCCCTGGAACTGTAATCATAACTGGTTTCGTCCTGGTATTAGTAAAACCCCTCTCTAGTATATTTAACATTAATTTTTTTTTAAGGAAATTTATTTAATGAATATACAACTGCGATCCAAAAGTCAAAAGTTAGACAATGACGTTTTTTAGCTGTAAAATTTAGATTTGTGGAATTAGAATATCAAAACATCCCTGTATATATTAAATACGTATTTTGAAATGCTATAATTGAAATATAATTGCTTGATTTGCTATAATAATTTTTAGTTTCATAAAATAAAATTTTGTATGGTCCCAAAAATTTAAACACAAATACGAGATTATGCTAATTTAAAGTACAAAATTGCCTAATTTCGCATTTTTACTGTTGAATTATATATTTTTTATATGATAAATTAAAAAAAAAAAAAAACAATATCCGGTGAACTAAGCAGATTTTAGAATGATATTGGTTTAATTTTACACCAAACAGACAATTAAGCCATATTAAAACTTTATTCAAATCCCATTTGCTTCAAATTTGCAATTTAACATACCTAAATACGAGCCAAATGAATACCAGTCCATCACCTTAAAGTTTTGAAACAAATTCGTGGATTTGGGGACATGCATTGACTAATTTTCTTGATGAAAAGTGCAATCTTTCCCACATAAAATCACAAAATAGCGACAAATCATTCTATCTTGCACTTTAGTACAATGCAGAGATAGTCACCTCTTCAAAAACGACAAAAAAAGTAGGAAATTTTAACGAAAGTTCACTCCAAACAATTACGAAAGTTTCATATCTTCATACTAAAATTTGAAGTTTGAGAAAACCGGTTTCCTTGAACCGGTTACAATTTAACCGGTCTCTTTAGTGCTGTTTAAACACGTTCGGTTTAACCGAATATTGAAAAATAAGCTTTTGAAAACAACGGTTTTTCCCCTCAAAAACTCTAGCATCAAGGAGTTTGTAATGGTGTAAAGTGAATTTACTTTGGAATAACCGAATTTTTTTGGTGTTTTTGAAGAGGTGACTATCTCTGCATTGTACTAAAGTGCAAAAAAGAATAATCTGTTGCTATTTTGTGATTTTATATCTGAAATACTGCACTTTTCATCAAGAAAATCGATCAATGAACGTCTATAAGTCTACGAATTCATGGCAAAATTTTAAGGTGATGGGCTGGTATTCATTCGGTTCGTATTTAGATATGTTAAATTGTAAATTTGAAGCAAATATGATTTGAATAAAGATTTAAAGTGACTATATTGTCTTTTTGGTGTAAAATTGTACTAATATCGTTATTAAATTTGTTTAGTTCACCGGATATCGTATTTCATTAATTTATCATATAAAAAATACATGATTCATCAATAAAAATGCAAAATTAGGTCATTATGTACTTTAAATTAGCATAATCTCGTATTAGTGTCTAAACTTTTGGGACCATACAAAATTTTATTTTATGAAAAAAAAAATTGTTATAGCAAATCAAGCTATTATATTTCAATTATAGCATTTCAAAATACTTCTTTAATATATATATAGGGATGTTTTGAAATTCTACTATCCCAATTCTAAATTTTACAGCTAAAAAACGTCATTGTCTAAACTTTTGGATCGCAGTGTACAATGAGCTTTTTAATACAAATCTTTAAAAAAAGTAAGCGTTAAAGCATATATGATAAAAAAAAAATTAGCTATGATGAGACTTATTAAGATTATCAATCTATGATACAAAAATAAAGTATTATTAGGTCTTCGATGTCATCAATGGATTTTAAAAAAAATTACTAAGCAGCGAAATAAGTTCAATGAGGAAGCATTGTTGGATTGCACTAGAAGTTAGTTGGCCAATATTCGAAGAGATCTTAATGCAATTAAAAACTTAATTAATCTACAAATTTTAATTAGATTTCTCGCACCTTAAATTATCTTGATTATCATTAAAATTTGCTTTTAATGAAATTTAAGTTTAGTTTTTATTGATGTGGGCCGAGAATGGTGAAGTTGAATATCGTTGCACTACAGCTTGGGGAAGGGCAAGGCAGTTAAAACGAAAGATTAATAAGCAGTAACAACTCAACCACTTAAGTAAAAGCCTTTTTAGTATTTAACTTTCTCTTATCCTTTCCTTTAGCGGTTAAAATAGCACTTTTGGAAATTTTCCCTGATTTTTTTTTTTAAATCAACCTATTAACCTGACTTTTCCAGATTGAATAAATTTCCCGACTTTTCCAGATTGATTAAATTCCCTGAATATTATATGATTTGACTGATCCTGTAGCCACCCTGATATTACACTACTATTTAACAACTTACTTAGTCCTCTTCCTGCCCTGTGACACATAAGGCCTTCAGCTACGCCAACTTGTCCAGCAGCTCTTGCTTCCGACCAGCTTGGCCATCCAGCCTGGTTCCTCTCATCCAGGACCGATGAACTTGTCGATGATTCCGAAAAAAAAAGACATACATTAACCCTTTCAGTCCCAACAATTTACTACGCTACAGAAACATCTGATATTCACAAAATAAGCTTATTTTAGGTCAAATATACGAATTCCATAAGAAAAAAATTCACTCAAATTTTTTATATGGTTTTTGAAACAATGCCAAAATTTTTTAAATGTGGAAAACAACAAAATAAAAATATATATATTACTTAAAAACACTTCGAGTTATATATTTCATGGTATCTGACCATATTATTAAAAAAAAAATTAGTAATTATTTTAACCGAAATAGTTTAAATTGTGTTTTAAATATGTGGAACTGAAGTGAACTCATCAAAAATCAGGTGAAACGCTTGTTGGCTATTTTCTAAATAAAAAAAAACAGTAGTTACGACTTCTATTGTGATTAATGTGAAATATTGTCTAATAGACAAAGTGTGAAGAATCGAATGATGTGTGTTTGGATGTCATAACGGGACATAAACATTTTGAAAAAAATATTGAAAGTGATGATGCCAAATGGCATCACTGGGACTGAAAGGGTTAAAGATTAGAAGTTTAAAATTAGCTATTTTTCTTTTTACCAGGGCTACTTGTAAAGCAAGTCAAACTACTTGTTAAGATTTTGAATAGTTTCTGGTGGAGGGCAAGTTAAACTTTACTTTTAGTAAATAACTACTTTTTTACTAAAATTTTTTACAATAAACTTGGGGCAAAATAATTAAATCACCTAACTGTTCTTCAAAGAGAACTAAAATTAAACAAACAAAACAAAGTTTTTATTGAAAAGTTATTTTAAAGGAGTTACATTTCAAAATTAGTACATGGCAGCCTTTGGAAAGTAGCGAAATTTGTCATTACTTTGTTACCATTAAAAGTAACTATGCTCTACACAGTTCAGATTTACTGCTATTAAAATATAACAGTGTAACCTAAAAAAAAACAACTGTTACAAGTAACACGTTACTCCCCTACCCTAGCTAGAAAATTAAGCCAAAATCAACTAATTTTCTCTTTATTTTCATTTTTAAAGTCAGTTACTCAAAAACAATCAATCTGTAAACAAAAAAAATTAAACTGTACATCCTACATTGAGTTAATTTTACTACTTTAACATTATGTGCTTCCGAGATGCATGTTATGGTTCAAAAAATACTTATAGCTTAAAAAACTATGCTTCTTTAGACTCAAGTCTTGTGTAAAGTTTGATATATTTAAAAAAAAGATTAAAAATGCAACTTACATTTTATCGAAGGCAAAGCATCTTGAAGGTCCTCTAACGGTTGTGTTGGGTTCCTATTCAGGTGTTGGCTCGTGATGACTGTGGTTCAAAAATACGACGCCCGTCGCCAATAGCCCTCGTGTAGCTCTAGTGCGACGATAATTCAAACCTAACTTGAAGGTCAGCTTAACAGCATACAGCAGGCATATCCTATTAAATAAAAAAATACATTTTAGATTCAGGTTGACCTTGTCATAATGCATACATTGTTGAAATTAATAACTCATTGAAACTAATAACGAAATCTTGCACACCAAAAAAACTAAAAGTATTATGAAAACAAAGTTAGAATATAGAAAGTGCGCCAGGATACAAAAAAAAATGTGAACGAGTCTTGAAATTCGGTGAGTCTTGATCACTGCCTTGGATTGGTTCAGTTGAATTAAAATTGCACTAATTAAACAAGCTAACAAAAATGTGAGTTCCTATTGGATCAGACCACAAATAAAAATACTGAAGTCAAAAGTAGTAAAATGTAGAAATATTTAACATGGTTTATTACGAGGTTGCTTGAAAGTTTTTATCGCTCTTTAAAAACTCTCTCAAATTTTGAAATTTGTTTCTGTGCCAGAGACTAGGATTTTATCGTTATTTCTTTACATATGCTAAAACTAAACTCCCCGGCTCAACAGCCCACTCTTTACTTATGCATTGTGCACAAATCCACTTACTATGTGAAAAACTAATGATTTCAAAATGCAAAAAAAATATTCGTATCTTAAAAAAATAACGAAATCTTGCACAGCAAATTGTTTACCAATAAATTCTAAAATCTTACCTTCAGCTCTGAAAAGATCAAAAACATACATTTTTAAGTATCAGCTCTGATTATATCTGAAGTTAATACCAATTACCGGATATATCTTGAGACTTGAATTCGGTCATTCAATATTTCTTTAGCTTTTATTCATTTGATTTTAAAATATTGGATTCATTTACTTAAGATGTCTGATGAAAGATTATTTGCTAAGGCTTGTTATTTACGACTTCATAACTTTTCTCTTTAGGCATCTTCTACTAGCAAATTTAACTGGGCTATCTGTTAGGAATATTTTACCAAATGCTGGTTTTTACTTTGTTTGGATAACCCAAGATTACAAAATAGCAGAACAATACCTACCAATAATTATCCTTCATCCAATGATCAATACATTCATTAAATAACTTCGCTTGTAAGCTAATATTAACAATGTATCAGTAAAACGAATTCTAATGCAGTTGCATCTTGCATCGTAATCTAACACACTTAGACTTTAAAGGATCAATTTACAAAATACTTCATAACTTATTTTACACAATATTATATACTTATTACCTTACATCCGAACATGAAACCTGGAAACATATAATTTTAACTTGCCCCCATTAATGAATCCTTCAGAAGAAAATACTGTATACATTCCTTCTAACAATATTTCACAATAAAAACTATCATAATATTTTAACTACTTAACACAGTTTTAAAAGTTAGACAACATGTATTAGGCTTCGATGAAATTGACAATTAGTTTACTTCCTTGTGTTTCTTTTTTGTTTGTATTTCATTGCTGCATAATACAGATTACTTAACTTTTGGCTTAGAAAAAATCACATAGATTATAGAAGCACGATAAAACAAACCTAACCCAAATAAAACAAAATACAATGCTATACTAGATTATATACTATGAATTATTAAAAATTAATGCATATGTTTGAAAACAATAAAAACTTACTTCGCACTCTGCACTATGCACGGTTCATTGCTGCATTCCACAGACCAGACAGCTACATGGCAATGGCGGCGGGCGGATAGCGTCTCTCGAAAAATCCCGCGTGATACGTGATGGAAGTAGCAGTAGGTGATTTTGATGACGACAATTGGACGTGACTTATGACGTTCCTTAAGTCAGTTTGGTCATTTTGCGACCAACTAATTGACGCCTTTTGGATCACGTCATTTGGCTGTCAAAAAAATGACGCCATTAAAAGACGTCAACTGAACTGACAAAAACTTGACGTCAATTTTTTCGTGATTTTTTACTTGTTGACGTCATTCATAAAAATATGACCTTATTTTCACGTCATATTTGACGTGACACGAGTACTTGGGACAATGAAATCCAGTTCGGAAGAAAAATGGAAACAAGAGCATTATATGACCCGAAGCATTCCCATTGGTTTAATTAGTAACTAGAAATGACTTAACTAGTGATTATTTACCTAGTTTATAATTATAAATGAGTGGGATAAATAAATTTTATAATTTTTTTTTTAAAATCCAATCAATTGTTTACTGCGAATTGTAATAAGGGCAATTCCATAAAAATGTCAACCTCGGTACCAAAATTTCAAAATTAAGTAAATACTTCGTGTCTTATGTGATTTTTGTTTCGTGTCTAATGTGAATTAAAGATTGGAATCTCTATTTTAACACACTGAAATTCATTGCTTGAATAGATATTTTTATAGAAGAAAAATTGGTTTTAAACGAAAAGTAAAAAATTCCAAAATTTTAAGTGTTAAATTCTTACGCTTTCGAAATATTTTTTTTCTAAACTTCCCATAAGTTTGTTAGAAAATTATAATTAAATTGTTCCCTACATTATAAATTAACATTCAACATATTTATACAAATCAAAAGTAGCAAAATTTCTTGCAGTGGGATGCATTTATTACACCCACTTTTAAAATGTCAGTCAGTTACCATTATGTCTGTCAGTTACCAAGGCGTTCTAAAAGCTGGTGTTTTTACAGGATTCAATATTTTGATATAAAAAATGATGTGCTATATGTGAGACTATCGAGCGGTATTATTTATATAAATGCAGTTTTCAACAGTAAAGAAAGCACCATACTCTTACGTTGTTTACTTTTTTATTCTATCCTAAAATCAGTTACAGTCTCAGTTAAGCAAGATTAGAGTTGAAGTGCAAGTTACTATTATATTAAAGTTAATACAATTTAAAGTTATAAATTAAATACAAATAATGCATAATGCCACATCTCCCCCTTTAAAGATTTAGTCTATTGGGAGGTTTCACAGTTCTTCCGCTACGAGTCACTACACAAGGTCCAGGATCTATCTCGTTGGAACTCAGCACATCTTCTGGACTTGTTGATGGAGGTGACCCGTTACTCGCAAAGTCAGGTGTTGAGATGTCATCCAGGTTGTCTTCTTCTCTAGGTGTCAGCTGCAATTTATTCCCTGGGATGAGGTGTCTTCTATTTCTCCTAAAGGTGCGATTACCTTCTTTCACGATATATGATCTTGGGGTTTCAGCTTTTCTTTCTACAGTACCCACTGATCTCCTGTCAGTTATCCAAACTTTCTGACCAGGTTCTAGTGGATTGAGTTCATGGACGTTGTGTCTTTGATTATAATTCCTTTCCTGGTTTCTTATTCGACACTCTTCTCTCTCCTCCAAATTGCACTTAGGAACCAATTTTGGCTGAAGTTCGGAGGGTGCAACAGGCAAGGTTGTTTGAAGGCGACGTCCCATCAGTAGCTCTGCAGGGCTGAATCCATTTCTCAAAGGTGTAGCTCTGTAGTTCAGCAATGCCAAATATGGATCTTTAGATTTCTTAAACCTCAGTTTAATGATCTTGACAGCAGCTTCTACAAAGCCATTGCTCTGGGGATATCTGGGACTGGATGCAACATGCTTGAAACCATATGATCTGGCAAACTGTTGGAATTCAGAAGTTCTGGTTACTTCAAACTGTGGTCCATTATCAGATCTCATTGTGTCTGGTATCCCATGTCTTGCGAATATTGATTTGCAGTGAAGGATTACCTCGTTTGATGTAAGTCTGTCCAATCTTGCAACTTCTGGGTATCGAGAGTAGTAGTCGGTTACCAGCAGGTACCAGTTTGAATGTAGCTTGAAAAGATCCATTGCTACAATTTCCCACGGTCTCTGAGGGAAATTTGTTGGTATCAGAGGTTCTGGATGATTCTTAGATTCCATGATACATGATGGACATTCTCGAACAAGTTCTTCAATTTGCTTACTTATGCCAGGCCAGTACACAGTAGTGTTTGCTAATGCTCTGCACTTGGTAATTCCCATGTGACCTTCATGAATCTTCTCCAAGATGTCACGCTGCAATTTGGCTGGTACAATTATTCTTGATCCTCTCATAAGGAATCCATTTTGGATGGATATCTCAAATCTCATGTTCCAATAGGGTAGACAGGAAATTTCAACTTTGTTTCGTTCTGTCGGCCAGCCTTCTAATGCATATTTAGACAACATGATACATGTTGCGTCTTGGTCTTGTTCGGTCTTCAGTTGGGAAAGTCTTTGGGAAGATATAGGAACAGTGTCTGTTATTTGGTTGATGAAGAGTTCAATTTCTTCTTCCAGTTCAAAATTTGGTTCTTCTTCTTGTTGAGGTGTTCTGGATAGTGCATCTGCTGCTAGTAGATCTTTTCCAGGTGTGTGGAACACATCAAAGGAGTACCTCATCAATCTCATTTTCAGTCTCTGCAGACGAGGAGTGAGATCATCAAGAGATTTTCTTGTTAGGATAGGGATGAGAGGTTTATGATCTGTCTCTAGAAGAAATTTTGTTCCTATTAGGTAGCCTGAGAACTTTTCGCACGCCCATGTAAGCGCCAACGCCTCTTTTTCTATTTGCGCGTACCGCTTTTCTGTAGGTGTCAAAGTCCTTGATGCATATGCTACTACCCTAGTAGTGGAATCTTCTTGCTTCTGACAAATAGTTGCTCCCAGTCCGTATGACGAGGCATCTGCTGTCACCGTCGATTTCTTGTTTGGATCGAAGATGGTCAGTACAGGTTCTGATGAAAGAATTTCTTTTAGCCGTAAGAGTGCATCTTTCTGTGGTTGATCCCAAACAAATTGATTCTTCGTTGATAGTAGAGATGTTAAAGGAGTCATAATATCTGCATATTTTGGGATGAAGCGAGCTAAGTAATTTGCCATTCCTAGTAGTTGCTTGAGTTCTGATTTATTTTTGGGTGTTTCAAAGTTTTGTATCGCTTTTATCTTCTCTTCATCTGGACGTATTCCCGACTCATCGATGACATGGCCAAGAAACTTTATGGACTTTTCCGAGAAGCAGCATTTTTGCTTGTTTAGGGTGATTCCAGTTTCTCTGAGACGTTCGAGTGTTGCTTTCAAACGTTGGTCATGTTCGATTTGAGTAGACCCCCAAATCCGAATATCATCCATGTGACATAGTATCCCAGACAGACCTTCTAAAGCCTGAGACATTCTGCGCTGAAAGTGTTCAGGTGCTGATGAAATGCCAAATGGCAACCGTAGGAAACGAAACCTACCGAAGGGTGTTATGAAGGTTGTAAGAAAAGATGATTCTTCATCAAGAGGTACTTGCCAAAATCCAGAATTAGCATCAAGTTTTGAAAATATCTTACCACCTGCCAAAAGGGCCAGATTGTATTCGGTAGTCGGCAAAGGATGCCACTCTCGTTTGATGCTTTTGTTGAGCTGGGTTAAGTCGACACAGATTCTTACACTTCCATCTTTCTTTCTCACCACTACAGCTGGTGAACACCAATCTGTAGGAGTCTCGACTGGTTTAATAACATTCATCTGTTGCATTCTAGCAATCTCAGCTTTGGTTTTCTCCAAAAGAGGAATAGGAATTTTCCTAGGTGAGGTGAGTGCATAGTTTCCTTTAAGTTCTCCTAATCCTTGGAACAGCATCGGAAATTCTGTAAAAGGATCAAAGCTGGTGATTTTCCTTACATATGATGCTATGTTGGGTCCCAGTCCGAAAGATTTAATGGCTGGCTTTCCAAGCAAACAGGTTTGTAGTCCCTTGACAACATAGATTTCTTCCAAACAGGATTTTCCAGCAAATTCGATGTCTTCCACCAATTTTCCTTCTAGTTGTAACGGTGTACGGTCAGGACCATAGATGATTTTCTTCGTGTCTTGTACATCTGCATTGGTTAACACTGTATGAAGAATGTTCGCAGGGATCACTGTATAGTCGGCTCCACTGTCGATTTTGAACTTGATAGTCTTCCCCAGTATGTTGATGGGAATAACCCAGTCATCATCATTTCCATTTTCTGACATCAGCCCAATGAATCCAGGTTCGGAACATTCACTATGAATTTTATTGACTCGTTTCACAGTGCTGAAGCAGACTTTTTCCCAATGTCCCTTTTTTCTGCATTTCCGACAGAAAGAATGTTTGGCGGGGCATAGTTTTCTTTCATGGGTTGCTTTACCACACCACTTACAATTTTTCACATGAGAAAAGCACTTTGGTTCAGATGTAATCGGTTTGTACCGGTTAGTTGGAACAGTTTTCTTTTTGTGAGTTATTGCATTTACCGATGGCAGTTGAACTAAAACATTTTGCTGTTGTTTGATAGATTCAGATAAACGTACCTTCTCTAAAGCTGTTTGAAGAGTCAGTTTTGTATCCAGCTGCAGTTTCTCGCTAAGATTTTGATCGAGTATTCCCACAACGATCCTATCACGCAACAGTTCATCGTGTAAAGTTCCGTAGTCGCATCTATCGGCCATGGCGTATAAGTCCGTTATGAAATCATTCACTGGTTCTCCTACTCGCTGAATTCGTCTGTTGAACTGAGCTCTTTCGAATATTGTGTTTCTTTTCCCCACGAAATATCCGTCGAACTTTTCCAAGACTTTGTCGTACTTCTTTGAATCTTCCTGCGTTATCTCGAAGGAATTGAAAATGTCCTCACTCTTGTCACCCATAATATACATAAGAGCGTCTATTTGCTCTTGGTCTGACTTAGCTTTAAGTCCGGAGGCAGTTCTAAACCTGGAGAATCGGGATTTCCACCGCGGCCATTCCCCGGGCGTTGAAAAGCAAAACTGATCAGGCGGACATATTTGATACGACGAAGATGCCATGACGACCGTGATTGGAGATACTTATGTAGATAATTTTACGCGTGCCACCATGTGTGACTATCGAGCGGTATTATTTATATAAATGCAGTTTTCAACAGTAAAGAAAGCACCATACTCTTACGTTGTTTACTTTTTTATTCTATCCTAAAATCAGTTACAGTCTCAGTTAAGCAAGATTAGAGTTGAAGTGCAAGTTACTATTATATTAAAGTTAATACAATTTAAAGTTATAAATTAAATACAAATAATGCATAATGCCACACTATATAGTTCATTTCTTGCACTTTGATATAGGCCTGACTTTTAAAAGCCACCTATTTTATATTCAGAAAAAAATTATATTAAATAACTTGAAGTGTCAATGAAGGTTGCAGACATGTCAGTTAGTTACCACAACTTCAATAATTTTTCTAACAATTTCTATAAGAGCTATCTAAAATTGCAAACCATATTTGAATTCAGCTAAAAATTCTCTTTTAAATTATACCAAACTTAATTTGTTAAACTATATAATTATCCCGCTATTTTGTAAAACATTGTAATCTCGTCTTCTGAATGTCAGTCAGTTACCCGTGGAATGGCCCATAAGTAAACCATGTGAGATTACAAACGGGGGGGGGGGGGGGGGGCATCAATGGAAAATGGAAACATACATAGTGGGGCCCATCCAACTTAGAAAATAGGGGCCCGTAACATTACCTGCCCCCCTCTAAATCAGATCCTGGGTACGCCCTTGGTCTTGCAATTAATTTATAATGTTTTGTACAGTCGCCCGCCATGAATGTCGAGCGCCGTGATGCGTGCAAAAAAAGGCGCTTTCTCGAAAACGACTCGAGATAGACGATCATTTTTTTTTTTCAAAAATAACCTAAACATCCCGTGGTAACGCCATGCTTTCAGGCCGGATATTGTGCACAAGTTTTACACAAGAAAGTAAAATACCTACTCATTCTTGTTCCATAATTATTGCAAAATAAAATGATTATGTTAAAACCAATAAATATTTCAAATATTTTTCCATCTGTAATTTTATTTGTTTAAAACAAATTCATAAACAGCAACGGAGCATTTTGGATTTAGCCAATCACTTGTTATGGGTTCAAAGCTACTGTTTCTTTATAGCTGTGTTAAAGCCTAAGAAATTTTCTAAACGTTGGTAGACAAACACATTTTCAAACGCAAACACAAAAACAAAGCAAGCCTATCCGGCGGCGTAGTGGTTAAGGCATTAGCCTCTAGAGCTGCTAGGTCCGAGCTCGAATACCGTTCAGGCATGGATGTTTGTGTTTGTCGAGTAAATGCGGAGTACGTGCTCGTAAAATCTGTTGGGTCCGAAAGTCTTGTGGGCGGTCATTGCGCAGTTTCCCATGGTTGCAGGTCCCTGGAGAAGATTTCCCTCCCTCCCCTTTAGGGATATGTCTAAATTGCGGAGGAGGTGGAAACAGATGGCAACATCTGTCATATGTGTTTGTGTGTGTCGGTAGAAATATACTGTACGGTAACTATTGGCGAACTTTCCAAAATCGTGTCAAATGTCCGTATTCTGGCGACTTTTGATGTCATGCTCTCTTCGCAACGATGACGTTTTCCGGCAACCCTAACTGACCGTTATGCGTTTCGGCTGAAGTCAGACAGGTTGCTACAAAAAACTATTTATCGTAAAATCTGAAAATCGTGCCAATAGTTACCGTACAGTAAAGGTGATACGAGTGTGTCTTGTGTTTTCCAACTTGACGATAAGCGGGTCCTTGCGACCAAGCACACAAGCCTGAAAATTTATGTCTACCAACCAACCAAACAAAGCAAAAGAAGAGAAACAGAGACATAACATAGAGTGGACTGCGCATTAATAGTAAAGCAGCTTAGGGATGGAAAACCAAAACCGGTTTTCAAAAAACCGGTGGTCCCGGTTTTGACTGTTTGTCCCGGTTTTGACTGACCCGGTTTGGAACCGAAAACCGTTTTTTTAGGGAAAAACTGATGGAAAATGGAAAACCGGTTTTTTCTGGAAAACCGCCATCCCTTGCAGATTAGCATTATGTCCTAAACATCATAAATCGCCAAGAGGGGAAAGGTTGCTACATGTGGCAACTTAACGCTACCGTTTCGTTACGAACTATTCCAAATTGTCGCCAGACCTGAATATCAGCTAGCAAACCGAAGTGGAGACTACCATCAATACCCAAGTCACGTGGGTTTCTACCAATCAAGGCAGCTTGAATTTTTTTAATGTTTTTGCAGACGATTTTTTGAGCATTGTTGGTATTTTTCTCTTTTGGCTTTTATAATAAATATTTAATTACATTCTTTTAATCTCTGAGCATGAATCGTGAATGTTGTACTCTTAATTCAGTAACGTTTTGTGCAAGATGCCAAATGCTTGTGAATTCCTAATTGTAAAGAGGGGTATAAAAAAGGATTAGTCACACTTCACGGGTAAAATTTATTTAGTTCTGCATACTTTTAGTAATTGTGTGTTCTTCATAAACTATAATTTCTATCGAGGGAATTTATTCTAAAAGCTCTTTTATACTGAAGAATCATATCCATGATTAAATCAACGTTGTTAGAACTCTAATTATAATAAATATTTTGGGCCAAGTCAATTAAATTAATGGTCTGAACATTAGACAGCTTAGAAGTAGAATATTTTTTTACAATTTGGTCAAAACGAAACCTGTTTTTGCAATCGTGTTTGAGTTATTTATATTTAAAAAGTAGAACATTTGCTGAATTTGGAATATATTGATGTGTTTTAGAAAGTTGATTTATTCCAGGTGAAATAAAGGAAGAAGCAATATTTAAAAAAAATTGATTTTTTTTTTTAAATCGGACCGTTAGAACGAAAGTTATAGAGACGGCAGAAAATGTTCACCATGTCAATTACCAACTTATATTACAGCAACACTCTACATAAACCTACTAATGTTCTTTTAAAATAATTTTTAATAAAGAGTCCACATTCAATTGTTCAAGTAATCTTAAATAGACTCACAAAATCAAAGAAATAATCTGATATCTATTAAGAGGATCTTAAAATACTAGTGATTCATCCTTGCTCCTTTCCAGTTTCCAAGCTTCTTTATCATAATATTAGATTGTCGGCCTCTGTGTTCAGGTCGTTGTGGAAAAACTCGCCAAATGGTAAACTCGCCATAGATGCGAGCCAAACGCGACACAGTCATGTGACTGTGTAAGTTACATGTTTAGGACACTTTAGGTTTGCCAATGCGCAGTCCACTCTATGTTATGTCTCTGAAGAGAAAGTAACAAACATTCAAAAGAGCAAAGCTCAAGTATCAGGATTCAAAATTATCTTTTTAATATATTTTCACTACACGTACCGTGTCTTTCAGAGGTTATTCTTTCTTTTTCTTAAAAATATGTGCTTGGATTAAAATATCTTGTAAATTAAATTTGCTTTTCAAATCTTCTTTTAAAATATGTGAATATTAGACTAACGCACTTAAAAATTTAAAACTATCTCTTATTTTGAAATCTAAACTTAGGTCCAAATTTAATGTTATTTGACTCATGATTACATATTATTTATAGAATTTCAATTTATTAGTGTAATCACATATATGATCAACTTTGGATCGGAGCTAGAGGAAAACAAATGGGCCTTTTAAAATCTGTACTGCAATTATTATTATTTTTTAAGGGAACCTTATGTATTTGTCGAAAAAAATTGCCACGTTTTGCTTCATAAAACAAAAAATATCACTCCCATTTTTATGAAATCAAATCATTACACAATTTACTCAAATGTGTATTTCATTTTAAATTCAATATGTTTCCCATTACAGTAAAATTAATTGATGTGTCAATTCACTGTGCATATTATTACATATAAATATACATTATATAATAAAATACATATATAAGACAGATAAGTAGATATTGTCGCCCTTTTAGTATAACTGTTATATCTCTGGACGGCAGAGCTGTGGGCCTGGGTTCGATTCCCGAGTAAGACGTGGTTGTAAATTGTACTTATCTCAGTCTTATAATTGGGTGTAATCTCTTAGACTGTGACATAATAAATGAAGAGCACACGGGAAGAACCAATTGATTTCGTACAAGGCTTTCCTTAACAGCCTCTTTGGGGCTGATAGCGAGAAATCATCTAAACTGGTGTAAAGAAGCCAGTTACTCGCTTTGTTTATCTTTCGCGGCAACCCTAATTCACGCCAGAGTTGAGTAGAACGAGTCACACGTTTGTACCGCAAATGAAGATAACCATAAGGAAAACCAGTTTCTGGTCGCCAATGTTCGTTACTTATGCTCTAATAGCATCCCAAGCAGCTAAGCCCAGAAGCTAATCCCAAGCAGAGACAATTACAGAAAGACTCTAAATGAATCAATCGGTTCTCGTGTACTCTTCAAATATTATTATATTTTTATAATTACATGTAAAAGTTAATAGAAAACATATTTTGTGCTCTTTTTTTTATAATTTGTCTTTTTTACTTTTAAGAAATGAGTGAGAAGCAGTTTGCCCAAGAAGATCATGCCAAAATTTACTGCTCGTTCCGAAAAGAAATCCCTGCTGAACTGGTGGAGAAAATACTTTCTTACCTCAAAGAAAAGGTATGTTTTTATTATTTTCAATCAAAAAGTATGTATGTATTAACTACTTTGACCAGATATTTTCGACAACAATGCTTCCTATAGTGCTAGAGAAATATAAAAAAATATTGTTTTGCAGCATTATGTTCATTTCATAGTTGGTAGACATATGAAGAACCGATTGATTTCTTTAGAGTGTTTCCGTAATTGTGTATGCTTGGCGTGCATTGGCGACCGAAAACCGGTTTCTCTTTCGGTTCTTCAATCGCGGTACAAACGTGTGACTCTTTCCCCTGATCTCTGCCGTGAATCAGGGTTGCCGCAAAAGATAAACAAAGCGAGTAACCGGCTTCTTTACACCAGTTTAGGCGATTTCTCGCTATCATCCCCAAAGAGGCTATTATGGAAAGCCTTCTGCGAAATCAATCGGTTCTTCCCGTGTACTCTTCATATATATTCAGGTTTGTGTGCTTGGTCAGAGATCTGCTTATAAACCCTCGTCAAGTAAGACAGACACAACACCCACATATGTGGATCCATCTACTTTTTTAAAGATTAACGATTTGCCGCCCCAGTCACAATATTCTCCGAAGCGGGAGAATATTGAGACTAGGCTGGCAATCGTAGCCTACAGGCAAAAAATTAGTAAATCCGTTAGTATTATTGCCATTTCAGTACCTATTATAATAAAAGAAAGAGTCTGTGTGCCGGTATGTATGTGAACAATAAACACTAACAAAAAACAATAAACTCCTTTAACGGATTAAATAGAACATATACTAGAATCGATTAGAATTTTTTTCAGTCCATTTGAAGAACGGGTTTTTATGTGCTAGTAGTAATATAAAACTTGATTGTATAAGAGCATATATACCGCCCGTCCTTCTGTCCTCAGCAACCAAAAATTCCCTGAGGAAGACGAATTTCTCGAATCCGACATCCTTGTGGACGACCAATTCCCTGTTAATAATTGTGCTACATTTTATATTATTTCCTAAAAGAAATACTAGTTTACTGTTAGTAACCTGGTATTTATTTTATTGCTGTACATTGTAATTTTAGAAACTACTTATTCATTAGGCAATTTATTTAAATGTTTATGATAAATAATGGAAAATGGTATTTTTATTAATTTAGAATTTTTTTTACATAATTATAGTTTAACAAGTCAGTGTCAAAGAAAGACAGGTACATTGTTGGACAAGCCGTCCTCTAGTAAGGGTAAAATTTCTTGAGTTTTTTCGAGCCCTGTTTTATACATATTTTCTTTTTGTTCCTCAGTACGATGGCCCCTTGAAGCTGGCTGCCGATGTTGGGTGTGGGACAGGCCAGAGCAGCGTCTGTCTCGCTCCCTACTTTGAACTAGTGCATGGACTGGATGTGAGCCAGGCGCAGATAGAACAGGCAAGGGCCTCCAGGACACTGCCCAACCTCCAATACACGTGAGTACCAGTATGGAGAACATTTTAGTGAGGTAATTAAAATTATAATGATTTATATTCACCCTTGCCGGCCCGCTGGCACAATGGTTAGTGTACTAGCCTTTGAAACTGCTGGACTCGGGTTCGAATCCCGGTAAAGGCATGGCTGTTTGTGCTTGTCAATAAATGTTGTTATTTGTGTATGTGTTTGTGTCGTCCTTCTTTGTGTGTCTCTTGTGACTGTCTCTTCTGGCGAGCTGGGTAATGATACAGCCTACACTCTGCCTTCTAGAGGGCGCATTCACTGTCATTGTCATATTCCCCCTTTACCTTTATGCACTGAATTTAGATTTAATGTTAATTATTAGTTGTTGCCTTTTTTTAAGCTGTCTGTGCAATTAATAATCCTGGTTGGGTTAGGTTGATGTATCCTTTCATCCTTTGAGTGGGTCAATAAAATGGGTACCAAGCATGCTTGGGAACTAAACACGGGGTTCTGCGTGAGACTGACCATCTTACTGGGACATATGACTAGCACCCCAGAGCCCTAGGTCACAAAAGTTGAAATGGGCAGGCAGGCCTTGGCTCAGTAATGGGCTGTTGCACCGAGGAGTTTAGTTTGCTTTAGTTCTGTGCAATTAATAATATAGTATTACTGTAAAAAAAAAGTTGGAGTATTAAGTGTACTTTTATGATTATTATTTTTGTTTTGTTTTTCTTCCATTTTATTAATAATAACTAAATTACAGTGACCAGCAACAAATTTTTTGAATGAATTTTATTTGCCATTTTAATCTTTAATGTGTTGAAACTGAACATTGCTTTAATAGAATCCCCACTACCATAAATTTTACCTTAACCAAACAATGAAAAGCAAAGCAATGGCAATTATAAGCACTGTCGGAGCATAACAATTTGACGCAGGTAACTCAAATGAATATTTTCTGAAGAGTTTACTTTACATTTGTAGACTATAGTGTTCTAAAACTGTACACTTCAACAAAAAGTTCGACCTTGCCCCTGTTTTTTTTCTCTTACTTGGTAGTTATAGTTTTAATATTGTTTAAATTTAATAGAATAAAAACAAATTCCATGTAGAAAACTCTAAAATAGAACACAGTAGACGAAAAGATAGCACATTGAGAGTGAAACCAAACCATAATCATAGAAGACAAGAATGAAAAACTGAAAGGAGTTATGTCATCTGAAAAAAGCCCATTCAGTACAAATCTATTAAATTTGTCCAATATATTTAGAGAAGGTACCCAACCAACAACAAAGTTCAATAATAAATGAATAAAAATGGAATGGAATAATCAATAACTCTGGAATAACAAAACAAAATCATGGAAGAAAAGAATGAAAACTGAAATGAGTTATGTCTTCTGAAAAACGCCAATTCCCTAAAATCTATTAAATTTGTCCAGTATATTTAGAGAAGGTACACAACCATCATCAAAGTACAATAATAAATGAATAAAAATGGAATAATCAATAACTCTGGAATAACAAAACAAAATCATGGATGAAAAGAATGAAAACTGAAATGAGTTATGTCTTCAGAAAAAAGCCAATTCCCTAAAAACCATTAAATTTGTCCAATATATTTAGAGAAGGTACCCAACCAACATCAAAGTACAATAATAAATGAATAAAAATGGAATGGAATAATCAATAACCCAACATTTGTTATTTCTAGTGTGAGTCCAGCTGAAGTACTGCCATTTGCGGATGGATCAGTTCAGCTTGCGACTGCCGCTTCAGCTCTTCACTGGTTCGACACAGACCGTTTCTTCCCAGAAGCTCGAAGAATCCTGTGCAACAATGGCGTGCTGGCCGCCTTTGTTTACATGGACATGAGACTGCATTTGGAAGATCCATCAATGGCCGACGAGATGGAGCAGATATTTGTAGAGGTAACAAGCTAGTTTGGGAACTAAGCATTAGTGCAGGTTGTTAACCAGTTTCGTTATAAGTTGATTTTGTGGGAAGTAGTCTTTAAGTAAGTTTATATTTTCGCTGCTTAGTGGCAGTGCTTCGCATTGCCGGGGGTCGATTCCCGAATGAGCGAGGGTGACTCATCCTCCCATTTCTTTAGTGGGTCGATAAAATGAGGACAAAGCATGCCTGGAAACTAAACACTGGCCCCACGTGAGGTTGACCACCTGACCGGGACATATACCTACACTCTTAAAACAAGAGTGAAATCCACTCCAGTAGTGCATTTTCGACACTGGAAAGGAGTGAATATTAAGCCAGACTGAGTTAAAATCACTCTCTTGGAGTGATCCTGTCGGAGGTTTAACACACAAACTATCCACTCCAGTAGGATAAGTGCATTTTCGACACTGGAGGAGTGAAAATTAACTCGGACTGAGTAGAAATCACTTGTTCGTTTTAAGAGTGTAGCACCCTCTTGGCCTAGTAAGCTGAAATGTTCATTGTAGGGGCTTGGCCTACTAATGGGCTGTTGTGCCGAGGAGTTTAGTGTTTTTAACTGTGTGAGAATAAGCTAGTTTGGGAACTAAGCATTATTTTAGATTTTTAACCAACTGACCAGAATATGCACTTCAGTCCATGTCTCATAAGCTGAATGAGCGCAGAAGGTAAGCAGATGTGACTTAAGCAGAATTTGATATGCTTTAGTGATGTATCCTTTGGACATGAGAAGGAAGACGCATGGTCTTAGCGCATGGAGTTTAGTAGTTTCTAGCTGATGGTAAGTAATTGAAACATATGAACGTTGATCCAGTTTCGGTATTAATTTTTGTGTGTGTGATGTAGCCTTGAAACCTTGAAGTAAGTTTATTTTCATGAGTAGCATAGCCTTAACACATTTTGGTTTATGGGTGAGTTTAGTTTTATTAATTGGTAACCAATAAACCCCCAAACTATAAACCACAATCTCTTAAAATTATGCCACTCACGAAAACATAAACTCTTGTTAAAGACAACGTCACACGAAAACAATTTACTCCAAAACTGGGGAGCATCCCTACAACTTAACTCTTTACCAGCAGCTATAAACAACTCAAGTCCATGCTTTAAGACTATGCATCATACAATTGTGGAAGGCTACTTTAAATTTAATTTAATTAACTATTTTAAATTTTATTTTTTTGTGTTTTTTTGTTATTAACTTATGTGTCTTATTAATAGTAATTAAGCTTATTTTAGACACGTATACAGGGTTCCTGTTTTACCCCCTTGTGACAGTTTTTTTCCCTGTAATGTTTGTTCTGTACTGATAAAGTGTTTGTTTGTTTACTTCATGGAACCATGCCTAATACTTCTCGAGTCACATACACTTTAAAGCATTAGTAGGAGGGGGGACAAGGAAGGATATCCTTCATCCCTCCTCCTGAGGTTGAACTATCATTTTCTAACTACAAGTTGTAAACAAAATATACTAAAGTCAAACTGAATCCTAGTCTTTATTCATTTATATTTTGTTTGAATAATGAATTTATTTGAAAATTTTGTCCCTGAGTGGGGAGAACGAACGTTCAGATTGTTTACAAAATGAGTCTTATTTCTCATTGATACAAACGCCAATGAGGATTTTCGCCAAATGTGGCAACCCTTTTGATAAAAAAATTCTGAAACTATTGTGAGCGAAACACTTAATTTGTTAGTTACTCTATTACTTTAAGTCTAAGACAGAATTTGCAGGTGAGAAAATGTTATTTCTTGATATGTTAGTCTAATCAACGTGTATGCATATATTTTAAGTCAATAAAATGTTTTTCATTAAAGAAAGGTTAAAGTTTCAGCTAATGAATAATTTAGTTTGTTAGTAAGAGTACATGTGTTAACTGTAAAATTTAGTGTACTATTGTTGTAGTTATAAGAATATGAATTATTTTACTATCTACTTTCAATGCTCCTAACACTTCCAATAATACTTTTCCTAACTTAAATAGTAAAATTATTTTATTTCCAGTTTTACAAAACTTTGGAACCATATACGCTTCCCAATGTACAAATTGCTAGAGAACGCTACAAGAATGTTCATTTCCCTTTTGAAGAAGTCATAAGGTCAGTTTCTTTTTGTTTTATGACATTTTATCCTATTACAAAATGTTTAATAGAAGGCAATTTTTTAGTACTTATTGTACTAATTAACTTTCTTTAAATGGACAAGTTATGTACATGAATAGCTAAATTCAGAATATATACGTTTTTCTGATGGATTTAAAGTCGCAGATTCCGAATATAAGCTTAAATATTTACAGATATCCGAATGTTGTCTGTTTAATTTAAGCAAAAAATACATTTGAAATTTGCCAAAAATGTGCGTCACTGAAAACAGCATTGACGTCAAATGATATGTTTTATTTCTGCAAAACCTTATTAAAAGAAGAAGAAAATATTATTTATAACCAGTTCCTATCAAGGAAGTTAAACAGCTTGTTTCAAGTTTGGTTGTTAGTTAAATAAATACACTAGAGCGCGTATGAGCTATTGCAGAACTATTGGCTCCGATCGGAACAGTTGGTTGAAATCGTTAAACGTTTGAAGAAGTTAACTGGAATGAACATGACATGTTTCTGTAAAATGTGATCCAAACAAAAACCTCTTAGTAAAAGAAGGCCAAGTTCTTAAAAAAAATATGGCCTGGCCTTAAAAAGAAGTGAAATCCTGAAAAAGGTACCAAGTTCATTAAAAGTTACTGATGTGGTATTGACCACCAAAACATTTTAGTCTTTGATCATTCTTATGTTTACCACATTCAAGCAAACTCGCACTTGTGTTTGTGTAACTTGGCCATTACGCATTGTGAAAATTTTGTTGAACCTTTTGCACTAGGGATGGGTGTAACCAATAAATTATTGAACATTGAGATGAAAGTATTCCTGTAGGTAAAGTGTTTCAAGCCACACAAAAAAGAGGCCCAACAGAACTTTGTTTTTTGTTTTTATAAGCTTTGTTTTCTGCCTAGTGGTCAAGCAGAGTAATCTTGGCCTTCTCTTTTTTTCTTCGAAAAAATTGTCAATGAATATTTGAACATTGATATAACTTCTTTTCAGTATCATTATTTTATACTTTTTTTTTATAAATGTCGTAAACAAATTTCTTTACTACCATTACATTGAACTTGTGATAAAATAGTTCTACTTTTAGTGGCGGTCGCAATATCGTGGGACCGTTGGAATCGAGTTGTACAGTAATAATCATATATCATAATACCTTTAATGGCTTGTTTATTTTATTCAAAATGCGTAATGGCCAAGTTACACAAACACAAGTGCGAGTTTGCTTGAATGTGGTAAACATAAGAATGATCAAAGACTAAAATGTTTTGGTGGTCAATACCACATCAGTAACTTTTAATGAACTTGGTACCTTTTTCAGGATTTCACTTCTTTTTAAGGCCAGGCCATATTTTTTTTAAGAACTTGGCCTTCTTTTACTGAGAGGTTTTTGTTTGGATTTCACTTATTTTTGTAGGTATACTAAATAAAATAAATTAAATAATTTCTTAAATAAAAAAAATTATTTTAAATATGGACACTTTCAATTGTTTTATAAATACTAACTTTTTTAGAGGACAATCCACGTGTTTAAGTAAACATGATATATAAAATAAAAACTATATTTGACGAATGTCGATACATTTAAAAAAAAAAAATTACTTTTTCATTTTGCTGCTCGTTCTGTACTGCTTGTTGACATAAGTACATTTTGTACCTATTTTAAACTAGCAGTATGGTCCCGCCTTACTGGGAACCCGTTAGCTTCGCATTGCTTCCTTTTAGAGGCATACTTACTTGTGAAAATGGGGGACATTCACGGCCATATCCACCTGAGATTCAACCGCGTGACATCACATGAATGTTCCCCATACACTCAATATCTAAACTAAATTCAATTCGTGTTGGCGCATGCGCAAGAAAAAAGCAAATTCTAACAGAGAATGGCGTCAAGCCCCTGGTATGGCCCTGTCGTTGTGTTTTGAAGCCCCTGTTACGGTCTACCTACTTATTAAAATACTCAAAATCAAAACAAAATTAAATTCGTGTTGGTGCATACGCACTTAAACACTAATAGAGGATGGCTTCAAGCCCCCATTTCGGCCCGGTCCATGTATTTTCAAGCCCTGTTATGGGCCCGCACTCCCACGTAGATGACGTTTTTTGAAACTAATTATATTAATTAAAAATCACAATCAACTATGAAAAAACTAAGCCTCAGATGAGCACGTAGGTATTAAAAGGAATCTATATTAAAAATTTCGAAGTTTTTGGAGCAGTCTAAGTAGGTCTTTTGCGATCCACAGACATACACACAGATTCTTTTATTATTACTAGCAGTATGGTCCTGCCTTACTGGGAACCCGTTAACTTCGCATTGCTTCCTTTTAGAGGCATGCTTACTTGTGCAAATACACTCAAAATCAAAAGAAAATTAAATTTGTGTTGGCGCAGCGTACGATGTCGCCCTTAACGGTTGCGTTGGGTGCCTATTCAGGTGTTGGCTCGTCACCTGACTGTGGTTCTAAAATACGACGCCTGTCGCCAATAGCCCTCGTGTAGCTCTAGTGCGACGATAATTCAAACCTAACCTAACGTGTTGGCGCATGCATACTTAAAAAAGCAATCACTAATAGAGGATGAAGCAGCCTTAGGGCGAGCGCATATCTCAACCAAACTCAATCAATCAAAGTAATAGAGGATGGCGTCAAGCCCCCGTTTCGGTCCGGTTCATGTATTTTCAAGTCCTGTTATGGTCCCGCAATTCCACGTGGATGACGTTTTTTTTAAAAACTAATTATATTAATTAAAAATCACATTCAAATATGAAAAACTAAGCCTCAGGTGCACACGTAGGTATTAAAAGGAATCTATATTAAAAATTTCCAATTTTTTAGAGCAGTCTATGTAGGTCTTTTGCGATCCACAGACATACCGACAGACAGACTCTTTCTTTTATCTTATACTATAATACGAGGAATTGGTGCCAAGTCGAAAATCGCCCCAGAATTAATAAACTCCGGTAAACTTGGGGATCTGGGGTTATTGGCCACGACGAATCGATTGGCACAGGTTTTGAAGCGCTACGGTCAAGCAGTTCGGAGTTATAGATAGGATATTTTCAAACTTCATTAGTTCGCCATAATGGCTACTTTCCTGATGCCATCTGCTAATGCTATAAGCCTCTGCTTAAGCTATAAATGTATAGTTAAGATTTTAATTTTTCAAATTTAAATAAATTCAACCTTGCTTTAAACTTTATTGAGTTTTACAGAAATGGTAACATGAATATTTTTTTAGTTCCAATCAGCAGACGATTTTAGTTCTATTCTGTTCATTGGCGATTTTTGGCGATCTTGACACTTTAACGTATGGTTGCTATACCTATCGAGTTGAATGAAGTATGAAATGGAATGTTTACCACATTTCGACATTTTCGTTGCTTTTCAACGAAACGCCAATTATCAATTACATTTCATTTCCTATGACTTTTAAAACTTTACCTTTGTACAGAATAGTTCCCTTTCCAAACTCTAAATTTGTTTACAATGGTGCACTTTAACTAATGTGACCAGACGTCCCGCTTTTGGCGGGACAGTCCCGCTTTTTGTGTTACTGTCCCGCGGGCCGAATGTCCCGGCAAAACGTCCTGCTTTTTTGTAAAAGTCCCGCAATGTCCCGAAAAACGAGGAAATTGTAAATAAAATAGACTTTTTTAATGAATAATCGTTGTAAAACGCTATGACGTCTTTAGAAATTGTTAAATGAAGTTAAAGTCATCAACAAATTGGTGGAGTATGGTTTCTGTTTGCCTGGAACCACTGCTGCTGTTGAACGCGCCTCCCTTATCTTTCTTATACCAAGTGTGTAATTGTGTGAAGGGACTATTATGTGCATAAAAAAATACTTAAAAAATACACCGGAAGGGGGGGGGGGGTGATGAAGTGTCCCACTTTTTGATTTTGAAAATCTGGTCACATTAACTTTAACCGGTTATCTTTTCACAAATGGTTTCACAAATTTTCTTATGGTATGTATTGTTTTGATAAATCACAATTGAAAATTTAAATCTTCGAGTTAGCTTCGATACCTGTTTTCTCCGAGCAGAGCTCGGTCACCAGCTGGTTATTATAGATAGATAAATTATCACTACTTAAAATCATGGTTACTTCGTCAATAATGAACAGCTTTTAAAACCTTTTTTTTCCAATACTTTCCGGACAGCTATTTTTCTTTTTCATTTTATTGTATTAAATCTATAGCAGCTCTAACTTGTTTGAGTGTTTTATTATTTGTATTACTACACTAGATACATGCATAATTTATATCGTATTTTTACTCGTTTAGTTGGCTCCTAAAGTAAAAAAAAAAACAGTTGTCCATAAACTTTTGAGACGCGCTGTATACGGCCTAACGGTAAATTTTGCGATCAGAATGACTAATATGACCCTTGGCGAAAACAACAATTGTTGTTTACCCCATTACAGTTTGAAACCCTAATAGTTGCTTTTATACAAATTGTCAAAGCGTAATATAAGTTCCCTAATTATTATCAATATAACTTCATGATTTGTGTGTTTGGACTCTGGTATCTATTTTTTTTAAATTTTAAACAATCGGGAAGAATTGATTAACACTTGTGTCGCTCTAGTGGGATGTTATTCCAACAAAAAAAAAAAACAAAAAAAAAAAACATTTGCCTATTGTAAATCATTGGTTCCAGCCATTGCTCATGCGTATATGTAGACCTTTAGCGATGTAACTCCTCCTACAAATAAACAAGCATAACTCATTATAAAACATGGAGCTGGTTGCCAGCTCAGGTGTTGCACTTGAAAACCATTAAACTTAATCAAAATGATGATTGAAACTTTCCATTAGTAATATAGTGTGCTAAATTCCACACTTGAAAAACCTTTATCGTATCATCTGAAGGTAAATAGCTATTTGAATTGTTGGCGATTCAATTAATCGCCGCTGGCATATCGGCGTATGTGAGAGGATTGCTTGCTGCGTTTGAAAAAAGGCGCCAAGCAATTTAAGACCAAACCCGTACTAAATATTCGATTTTCGGATTTTTTATGTTGAATGTATAACAAAATCTACCAGTGTTCAAATTTTCGGGATTCTAGAACAAGTGGGTGTCATAGAACATTTTGATGATCGGTGAGTGAGTGAGCCCCAAAAGTGGCCATTTTCCAATTCAATTTTCTCAGAAATAAAAAGAGATAGAACGCTGATTTTTTTAATACTCTTCATCAAGCCCCTATTGACCAATAAAAGTTTCTAAACTCATTTCTGTGATGCATAGAACCAAAGAACGGAGGGTCCGAAAACACGCCGAAACCCTTCCAGAAAAGGTTGGGTAGTGCCCTGAACTTGGCGGTTGCACTACCGTGCAACCAGATGTTCTAGACTGGGAATTTTTAATAGTATCCAGTTACTACCAGAGTGAAAAAAAAAATGGTAGCCACATTTGGATTTTTAGTAGCCGGTTTTAAATTTAAGTTTTTTGACAAAAAGAAAGTGCCTTTTCCACAAAACAAAATTTTATTAAAGACATTTTTTATATGATCATACCAGATGTGTAAGTATTATTTGATTGGCCATTATTGAAAGTGAAAAAAAAATATTTTATGCACATACACTTCAACTACAGGGTGCGTAGCGAAAGTTCATTATAAAAATTAGTCTTTCTCCCCGAAAGAGTCGAATTGTAGCGTTTTATTATTATTATTTTAGAAATGCAGCTTCAGTATTCATTATTTGTTGAACAAAAAGGAAAAATTATGATCGTCACTTTTGGGGACTGGGGTTCGATTTTTAGGTAGCCACTTTCGATGCAATAGTCGTCAGTTGGCAACTGGCGTCCGCTAATCTAGAGCTTTAGTAAAATAGCATAATTTTATTAAGAGTTTGATAAAAATGAAAACACGTTTCACAATTTCAAAAGCGATACAGTGAAATATGACATGAAATATCGCGCCAAGAATAGAAAAGCCGAAGATGACGTCACTTAATGTGTTAAGAGAATTTAGTTGAAGTAACATATCACTAACTTTAAAAATGAATTTAGAAATAAATCTTAAAAAACCAGAAATACTTGATTGAATCTTAGAGGTTTCTCAATATACTTAATCGTATCAAAATGTTTGTTTAAAACGCTGTAATTGTCCCTTATTAACGCTGAATTCGTCCATTAGACGCTGTAATTGTCCATTATTAACGCTGAATTTGTCCATTAAACGCTGTAATTGTCCATTATTAAAGCTGAATTCGTCCATTAAATGCTGTAATTGTCCATTATTAACGCTCAATTTGTCCATTAAACGCTGTTATTGTCCATTATTAACGCTGAATTTGTCCATTAAACGCTGTAATTGTCCATTATTAACGCTGAATTTGTCCATTAAACGCTGTTATTGTCCATTATTAACGCTGAATTTGTCCATTAAATGCTGTAATTGTCCATTATTAAAACTGAATTCGTCCATTAAAGGCAGTAATTGTCCATTATTAACGCTGAATTTGTCCATTAAACGCTGTAATTGTCCATTATTAAAACTGAATTTGTCCATTAAACGCTGTTATTGTCCATTATTAACGCTGAATTTGTCCATTAAACGCTGTAATTGTCCATTATTAAAGCTGAATTCGTCCATTAAATGCTGTAATTGTCCATTATTAACGCTGAATTTGTCCATTAAACGCTGTAATTGTCCATTATTAAAGCTGAATTCGTCCATTAAATGCTGTAATTGTCCATTATTAACGCTGAATTTGTCCATTAAACGCTGTTATTGTCCATTATTAACGCTGAATTTGTCCATTAAACGCTGTAATTGTCCATTATTAACGCTGAATTTGTCCATTAAACGCTGTTATTGTCCATTATTAACGCTGAATTTGTCCATTAAATGCTGTAATTGTCCATTATTAAAACTGAATTCGTCCATTAAACGCTGTTATTGTCCATTATTAACGCTGAATTTGTCCATTAAACGCTGTAATTGTCCCTTATTAACGCTGAATTTGTCCATTAAACGCTGTAATTGTCCATTATTAAAACTGAATTCGTCCATTAAACGCTGTTATTGTCCATTATTAACGCTGAATTTGTCCATTAAACGATGTAATTGCCCATTGTGTTTACAACCTGGGTCATATATAATTGTCATTCTGTCCCTAGGTCTCCGGATGTGAGGTGTACACACACGGGCAGACCATCCGACATCTTGAACTATGTGACCACTTTCTCCATTTTCCAGAACTACCTGAAGGCTGATCCACACGGAGCTCAAGAATGCCTCGGCAGATTCAGAGAAAGGTGCGTTTTTGCACTTTTTTTTAAGTTTTTAAAGCAAAAACAAATATAAACTGTGATAATTTGTTTTGCAAAATATTGAAAGATGAGGTAAAAAAGTTATGACGCGAAAACTTGGCTTCACATTTCAGAAAAGATTGTCTAATTGTCCTCCTCAAGTCACCTATTACAGAATTACAGTCCTACACAAAAGTTTAGACACAGACGCAATTCATGAAAAAATCGTCAATGTTACTACTTTTCAGTAGTTTTTTTTTTTTAAATATATATTCTCAGACTCAACAACACGTCTTACAGATATTCATTGCAGTCTTGCATCTTCATGATGAGATAGCAAGTTAGGTTGCGCCATCAGCTTGGATTTTATCAAGTATCCAGATTCATTGATTCACCTCCTGATAGTTTTTGGTAAAAATTAAGCCACATTTGGGATTTTAATTTGATTTGAAGAGCAGTGCTTGTCTGAAGCCAATTGTTTTTATTTGTCTGTCCTCTCGTTTTCTGGTGATTTGAGGTCTTCCAGACCACGATTTTGCTGGATGTTGATCGCCACGTGCTGACAATCTATAAATATCTCTTTTCGAACGCTTAAATTTAGTAGAAATATCAGAAACAGATTTACCTCTGAATTTTGAAGTCCTTATCCTTAAAATCTCTTCATACAAAGTTTCAGTTGACTTCAGAATGGTTCTAAGCATTGAAAATTACCTTCAACCTTTTAAAGCACCTTAAAACCCCTCCCCTTTGATGACGCAATCATTTCCTGTATAGAATTTGCATAAAACTGAAACTTGTGTCTATACTTTTGTGGCAAGGAAAGTATGGACATTTTTAATTTGTTGATAGAAGTCAAATTTATCTATATTTTTTGGCAAAAAATTTTACCCTAATATTTTTCATGCTGTCCAAAGAATAAATATATAAAAAAAAAAAAAGCTACTGAAAAATAGTAACATTGACGATTTTTTCATAAATTTCGTCTGTGTCTAAACTTTTGTGCAGGACTGTATATTACCTATTTATGTCTAGAAGGGAGGAGGGGCAGTAAAGAAGAAAGCAACTCGATTCGATTCAAAGAAATAACCATTTAATTAAGTGAAGCTTATGTAGTATTACATTCTCTCGTAACCCCTACCACCGTTCCTAGTGACTAAAAGATGGCGGTTAGGTACAGAGTTTCAATAGGCTCTAGAGGGCGCTGTATATAACATTTATATAGCTATAAAAACATTACTTAAAGATTTGCTTGCATAACTGCTAACTTTTAAACGGACCGTGTATTAAAAAAAAGTCGGCCGAATAATACTCTGTGTAGAAGGAGTGCACGTTAAATGTGCTCCAAAGTCCCAACGCTGCGTACGATGTCGCCCTTAACGGTTGCGTTCGGTGCCTACTCAGGTGTCGGCTTGTCACTTGAATGTGGTTCTAAATTACTATGCCGTAATATTCGTAATTTGATCGTAATAATTTCCCATTTTTTCATAAGGTTGTATGGATTAGCAGCTTCTGCAAACATTGGGCCAGATGACGTCACAACTTTGTTTCGAGATTTTCGACTGGTCCTTTGTAGAAAAATTGAAGACAAATAGAAGTAAAGAAATGTAGTTGGTGTTATGTGCAGTTTATTTTATTCCAGAGCTATATATTTTTGTTAATTTCAAATGTATTATTCTTAGTTTTATGCTAATAAAATATTTAATAAAAGTATTCAAGGAATTTTTTTTTTTGCATTTAGGGATAAATTTGGAGATTTTCGATACTTTAAATAATATACAAGCTAAAATAGCTAACTTATAATGTAAGTTCCATAAGTCCTTGAATTATTTTCTTCAATAATTTGTTTCTTTAACTTGCACCACTTCCAAGATAGAAACATTAAGGGGGAATGGGCGTGCAGGACCGGGGGTCTCCAAACTCAAGTGCCTCAATGTTAATCCAATGGGAAAAAATTATTTTCTTTGCCACATTTCTCCGGCTGTATTGAATATTTTTACAAGCGGATTTTTTTATGTGATAAATGTAGCTGACTTACAGGTCTCTATCTTCCCACTTTTTGAAATTGCTTCGAATATTTTGTTTAAAAATAATTTATTGAATATTAAAAAAAAATATTCATACTATTTCAAAAAGTGGGATTGTCGGGACCTGTAAGTCAGCTACATTTATCACATAAAAAAATCCGCTTGTAAAAATATTCAATACAGCCGGAGAAATGTGGCAAAGAAATTTTTTTTTTCCCCATTGGATTAACATTGAGGCACTTGAGTTTGGAGACCCCCAGTCCTGCGTGCCCATTCCCCCTTAAGAGATAAGTGACTGTTGTCACTAAGTTTGATAAATCAGTTATATATCATTGAAAAGAGTAATTATTTGGCTATTTTATCACGTCGTTAGTTTGGACGCTCGCCACTGTGCAAGCTTTTAGAAAAAACAATTTTATTCAGTTTCTATTTAAAGATTTAAATTTTAAAAAATCCCCACAAGATAGGTTATGAACTGCAGTATGCTATGCTCATTACAATTCACATTGATTGCAACACAATTCTGCATGAAAGTTTAATTTCCCTTAAGGTGGCGCCATTCCCCTTCTCTCCCCTAATCACGAACCAGCTTACAAAATTACGGGAACTAGCAACAGCAAATTTGAGAGCCTCCCGAAAAATACACTGCTCAAAACAATTAGGGGAGCACTTTGCGTACTTTTGTTAACCCTCTCAGTTTCAGCGTTTTGTTTTTCATTCTAAAAATCTAAAATTTGTGAAATAGATTCCTTATGCATCTAGAATGAAATGGTAAAAAACAGGCGGAAAATATTAATTTTTTTAACTAAAATTTAAGTGGGGAAAATTGGAATCTAAAATTAAGAATAAATTATAACAATAATTTTTTCAAATTTTTATTTGCAAAAAAGAGGTACAATCAATTTTTAAACATCTGAGAATGCAAAAGTGAAGAATTTAGGGTTAATTTATTTCATAAATTTTTTTTGCGAGTGAATTTTGCTTTACCGTGTTTTCATTTGATTTTAAAAAAACATTATTTTCATCCTCAAAAGACTTGATTCTTCCATCTAACGATAAATTAGTGCAAGCTCAACTTAGTGAGAAAAAAATTGCAAGCTCATGATTCCAAATGGAAACTTTGGGATTGAAAGAGTTTAAACCATGCGCTCCCCTAATTGTTGTGAGCAGTGTACTTCTATAAAATATTCGTGTGATTTTTTCTACATTTCAGTATACACCTAAAATAACAGTAGTAATTTGCTTGGAATGCATGCTAAATCCCCCTCAAAAGTAATTATTTTTCGTTAAATGATTAATTCTGAGTTTACCCTCTCAGCCATTTATAGCCACCTTTGGGGGTAAGTACATATACATTCGGAGACCCGCTTTTTTAAGCCTTCATCAAGTAAGGCAAGCACAGAAAGAATTTTTACTGTAACAGAGAAAGGAAGTACACCCAGGACGAAGGTGGGAATCGAACCAGCACCCATTACAGCGCGCAGACTGCTAGCGTTATGGTCCAAACCACTCGGCCTTCAGAGCCCCATAGCCACCTTTTCCATACTAATCGACGTCCAACCCTAAACTTGGTCCCGAACTAGTCCAAACAGCAGTTTTATCATTTGATGATGATGAAAAAGTACGTCGCATAACTATACACAATTTAACTACGATTCCCTTGGGGAAACGTGACAATACAGGGTGGTTATAAAATAATGCTCCCTATTCGGAGTGGTCTGTAGCTTGAATGAATAATCCAAATGCAAAAAACTTTGAGACACTTACTAATCAAGAAGGGGAGAAAAGAATGGAATCATAAAAAAACAAACTCGTCACTTGAAAAGGGTACTAAATTACGAGGCGTAATTGGATGTGTTGGCCGTAATTGGCTACTCCTCGTAATTATAACCTTGGTCAAGAGACGAGTTTCTGTGTTATAATTCCATTCTTTTTCGTAAAAAAGAAACTCGTCTTTTGACCAGGGTTCTAAATTACGAGGCGTAATTAGCTGTGTTGGCAGTAATTGGCCATAATTGACGACGTTTCGTAATTTAGATTCTGGTCAAAAGACGAGTTTTTTTTATGATGATTCTTTTTTATGATTATTTTTTAGGATTCTATCTTTTTTATGATTTCATTCTTTTCCCCCCTTCTTGATTAGTAAGTGTCTCAATTTTTGTTGCATTTGGATTATTCATTCAAGCTACAGACCACTCCGAATAGAGAGCGTTATTTTATAACCACCCTGTACTTTGAACACATGTCATTTGGCCTGAATTAGAACTAATAAAGAAAACAGAATTTAACGAACCCCAATCGAATCCATGTAAAATAAATATATAAAAGAAATTTAAGTCCAGAAACAAATTTGAAATTTTACTATAATTTAAGGGGCCCGGATGGCTGAGTGGTTTGGACTATTACGCTACTGTCTGTGCGCTGTAACGGGTGCGGGTTCGATTCCTTCGCCCTGGGTGTACGTGAGGATGGCAGTGAATGGCTAAAACAGAAATTTCATGTATTGGCCCCTATTAGTTTTCGTTCCGGATGCCATGTATTCGGAAAAGAATACCTGAAATGGCCAAATAGACTAACAAAACCTAAACAAACTACCCAGTTCGTTGCAAATGGAAAGTTATTAAAAGTGTAGCTGTATCCTGTACAATTTGCCATTCCAAGGTTAATTTAACCTATTTTAGTACTATATATGTATTGCTTTATTATATCATTTTCCATTATTCATCGATTATTTGCTTTGTTTATTGATGTGACTGCATTACCCCAGGTACCGGGGTAATTCCGCCACTGTGCAAGCTTTTAGAAAAAACAATTTTATTCATTTTCTATTATCGATTTAAATTTTAAAAATTCATTACATGATAGGTTGTGAACTGTAGTATGCTATGCTCATTACAATTTACATTAATTGCAACACAATTCTGCATGAACATTCGATTTCCCCTAAGGTGGCGCGATTCCCCCCGCTCTACCCTACACTAAAGATTGAAATGTCAAGTGTTTAATAATTTTGAGGAAAATTATGCGTATCCTTATATTTCTTTAAAAAAATACAACTAACAAAAACGGCATTTTCATTAAATTTATTCCAGTTAAAACATCAAATCGAAATTCAATTTCGCACTAATTTTTTAATAAATTCTCCTGAGGCATGGAATTCATTACTATGTATGTTTCATTTTTCGGTTCAGCTATTGCATGCATAATTTATTAGTTCAAGACACGAACTAGTTCGATAGAAGAAGACCTAAAAATCACTTTTCCGACTTTGATACATCAACCACTTAAAATATGATAGAACGCGATGTAGGAACTAAAAACAAAACATCCATTTCAATAGAATCCATGTCTCAGGTAAGAATAAATCGAAATCTCACATAAATATTTATAAAATACTCTTAAAAAATGAAAATAATGTCCAGTCTTTCAATGTAATGACCATAAAGCAAGTATCCTAAAGATCATAACAAATACAGATTACATATAGAGTATCAATCTGAAGTTAGAGTTAGATAAATTAATCCAATACAATTTCTCAACTACTTTGTTCTCTGAAAAGTCTTATAAATATCACAAAGTGAGTTTTTCACCTAAAAAAAGTCTTTTGTGGATCAATGGATTTTCTTTTTCCAACAGCAAGTTTGGATATATGTGCTGCCACCTGTCGCAGTTTTCCAGAAATGCACAGATTTTTCAGATTTTGACCAATGATCTGTAATATCATAACTGGAGTCTCAGTCCATTTTTGGACTAATATTGGTCCAATTCGGTCCATTGAAGAATGTTTATTCGTTAAGGTCTAATATTGATATTGGTAATTGTGAAACTCATGCAAATTCGTAACACTGCTAATTTATATTTTATTTACTTTTTATCATTCTAAATGAAATGGTGGTTGAGCTGCCATCTACGAACAGTTTCCTGAGACTTAAGTGTCGTTGTTTACCGTTAACTTTGTTAGGATATTTCTATTTTAATATTAAAAATTAGCCGGAAAAGCAACCTAATCAAAATGCTGCCATTTAAATGTTGAATTTTTTTTTGTTTTGCTTCTTGGTATATCAAAAATTTTATAAAATATTTCTCAATACACTGTAAAAAATCTATTTCGGAAAAGGATTTGGCTAACTTGAGATATGGATAGTTTTAAACAGAACTTTTCTAAAAACCAATGCTTGGAATAACTAGGTTATTATAAGCTGATAAGATAAGGTTTAAGGGCAAATTGCTAACGTTAGACAATCTCTGTCTCTTACCATATCAAACTCAACAGACATTGGCGTTGACACTTTCATTTTATAAAGCATCTTTGAGTTTATCTAGTTTGTCATTCTTTTATGGACGTTTTCTGTGAAACACGGAACTGCCTTCTTTCTTGTTTATCTTCAATTTATACCGATCTGTGTCTTCATTAAAAAATCACACAAAATACAACTTAAAGAAAGTCAGTTATAGCCAATTTCCTACAGTTCTCATTATCGTCGAGAGCGGCTCGAGTGGTAGGCAAGTGCTGCCTCCTGGCGTCGTTGTCCTGAAACGTCTCGAAGGGATACACTTCCCCGTTTTGTTGGTCGATGGGAATGTTCCCGTTCATCTTGCCGCAGAACACAATCTGGTCGAGTCTCCTCTCGCAGTCGCGGATATTGTCATCCCTGGGGTGGTCTTCTTTGGTCTTCAAGGGGTCTTTATCCCGCATTCCCCACACACGACCTACAGGGTCTTCGGACCTCGCCCGGTTGCCACTCACTTTTCTTCTGACGCGGGCCTTGTTGTCATTACCACTGCTCTCGCGTTGTGGCAGGTTGCTTTTCCTTGGAGATCTGCTCGCCTGTCTGGAACCTTTCCTTGGCGGCGAATTCCCGTTTTCCTCGTCGTCTTTGCCTGGAAACGGAATCGCGTTCACCCACAGTCCCTGACGATCGTTCCGGTTTTCGTGGGTTGTCATTTTATCGGTTTTTGGGTCGTTCCTCGTTGCTGTCCGGTCGCTGTTCCTCCGTTCCACCCTCACGGGTAGCCCGCTTTCCTTTCGATGACCAAGTTGGGGCACTCGACGTTCTAACTGTTTAAGAGCGCAGCCATCTTTGTGTTCGATCGGTGCCTTTCGACCGCTTTGCTTCCGTTCCACGCTCGTTCTCTTCAAGTCTTTGCCACGACTGTCCCTTCGTTCTACTCGTTCTGTAGCTGGCGGAACGTTACCGCCAATTTGTTTGCTATTGTAGTTGCTGTCTGGTTTCGATTTGGCGGAATTGGAATTCCTGTTGGCGGCTAACTTCGGAAGACGGCTTTCATGGATAAGTTCGCCTTTAACATTTACATTTTTCATTTCGATTTCGACACTCGGCTTATCACTGCCGAGTTTCTCGATACGGCCGAATTTATTTTCAAACTCTGCAAACGACCGGGCCGCGTTTGTTTCTAAAATGAGATTCGGTCTTGGATCACTTCGTGTTCGACTCTCCCTTCGTTTTATGCCTACCCTGTTGCTTCTATTGTCACTCTCTCTACGCCGCAATTCCTTCGATTTGGATGGAGATCTACCGACATTTTTAGAAAAGCCAAACTTTTCTGGTTTATTGAGTTGTCCATAGACCGACTCAAAATTGTTATTTTTTGCAGCGCTTATTTGACAACTATCTTTGCCACATCGTTTTTCCACGTGATACCCTGGGTCTGCAACTTTAATTTTACCTCTCTCTACGAGTGGATCACATTGTGCGAAAATATTCTCTTTCGTTCCGAACAAATTCTCATAGTGTCCACCATTAAGTCTTGGCTCGCACTTAAACTCATTTCGAACGCCAGCTATAGCACAAAGTATGTTGTCATTCGGAAAACCTTTATTTATATTGTTCAGAGGAGGGTTGCTCATATTGACATCACAACCGAAGGATTGGCGATAATTCGGATAATCACTTTTGTGGTTTCCTGACCCAAAAGGTTCTTTTTCGAGCTGAGTCGGTTCACCATTTCTCTGAAAGCAACTGGCCGGGTCTTTCAAGACCCCATCATTTTTCGAATAAAAATTAACCTGCACACCCGAATCGTCCCGCACAATCTTGCCGTACGCATTTTCCATGAGAATCCCGCTCTCTTGGGCGAAGACGTTCAGATTGTAGTCGCCATTGTTGAAGTTGGCCGGCTGCATCGCGACAGGCGAGGCCACGTCCGACAGTTCCTCATCGATGGCGCAACTGTTCATCGCCCCGTTGGCGTCATACACCAGATTCTCCTTCCACCCGAGGATTTCCTCGCCGTCCTGTTCATTGGCGACAGTCTGCTGCTGTTGTTGGCGACTGTTCTCGTCCAGCTTCTTCCAGGCGTTGATCCACGGGATTTTCCTCATCCTCGGATGCATGACGCCAGGGCTGTTGCTCTTGTTGGTTGGAGAAGCTGTGGTCGCGACAGAGCTGCTGCTGGGTTTCCTCATGTTCCAGAAGGGGTCGGACGGTTTCCGGCACAGGAATCCGGACCAGACCGGATTGGTGGACTGCGCGCCGGACCCGAACCCGCTGTCGCCGTTGTTTGTGACGTTGGTCTCCGACCTGGAAAATTAATTTCATTATTTAGTTTTAAATTCAAGTTACAGATCAAATTTAATTACAATGTACATTGAACAAAACAATTAGGAAACGAAAACAAACCCGAAATAATTGAGTATAAAAACAAACACATTACACAGATAAAAGTCGCAAACACAAATTGGTTTAAAATCATTAAAAGACAAAGCAAAAATGTTCGTGACAAATGTTATTGTAATTTTTGTAAAACTTGTGAATATAGTTGTAATGGGAAGAGCTATGAAATTGTTTTTAACGCATCTAAATGCAAAAGAAAAACTTTAAAAAAGTAATTTTCTCGCTTTAACTTTTTTGTAACTTAGCACGTTCTTCCATTAAGCTCTTCAAATAAAGATTATAGTCGAGAATAATTGTTCTAGGACAAATCGGGGACTGACCTGGACGGCGTCAATGTGGAGTCCACATCTTGATCCGTGTTCAATCTATACAAGGACATCGTTGATTCACTTTTAACAGGAAGGATGAAGGTCGTTTCAAGGTCATCCGTCGGACCTCTCTTATGGATGAGGTCGAGATCATTCATCGAGAGGGAGGTCGGCTTCTTCGGGGTGGGAGGTAGCTGTGGAGGGGTGTCTGGGGGCGAAGTTGAGGTGCTTGGTTCCTGCTCCTCCTCGTCTGCGATGGGAATGGCGAAGAGGTCCGGGTCCTTGCGTTCTTCTTCTTCCAGGTCGACGAAGAGTTGGGTCGTCGGGCGAGGGAGTTCGGGGAAGACCTGAGGCACTTTGGGACGGATGTTTTCTGAAAGAAAGAATACAATAACCGTGAGTATGTGACAGTTTTGCTTACATGACTGAAGAGTACAGGGGAAAAAACAACTTTATTCCTTAGGAATCTTCCCGTATAATTTTTTGCTTGGTGGACATTGCTGGCAGGAAATCTGTTTTTTTTCTGGTTCTTTCTTCCCGATACAAATGTGTGACTCGTGTCCATCGATTCGATCTCTCCCGTGAATCATGGTTGCCGCGAGAAAAAAACGAAGTGAACAACCTGTTTTCTAGCACCAGTTTAAGCAATGACTCGCTATTGTTGCCAAAGAATCCTAATGTAGACAAATTCCTACTCAATGAAATCCCCCCCCCCTCCCCTGTATTCTTTAACTGTAGTTGATTCTCTATCAAATTTGTAATCATAATTTTGCTTTTAAGTTCAGTCCACAGATGTTTAGCTAAAGCTCCATGGGAAAAAGAACCTGTCCGTATTGAGGTCTGTATGTATTGCTACCGCCGTGTAGACGAGCGGATCTAAAACAAACAGATTTCCAGTCGTTGAAAAGTTGTCTTCACCATGACTACTTAAATAATATTTTATGTAACTTTTGCTGGACTTCATTTCAATGTCATTGACACATGATACGACTGCAACCATAATATATCATAGCCCTATGCAAAAAGATTAATTTTCCAATAAATTAAAAACTTGGCAATTTATTATTTTTTGTTTATTATTTTTTTCTTCGTGGATGACACAACGAACGGAGAAGTAGGCGGAGTTAAAGAGAAAGATTTTTCAATCATGACATAGATTGGACAATTAACACATTAGTAAAGGAAAACGTCATAAATTTCCGATTTCCCACAAACACACACATTATGCTCTTAAACACAAAGGTCATCTCATACAGGATACATCGATTTCTCCTACGAAGGATTAAATATGCACCATACTCACCTCTGAAGGACGTGTTCCTGGAGGGAGGCGGGAGGGGCGTGTCGGGGGAGAGAAGGGCGGGCTTCATCCGGACCTCGCCTCCACAAGGACGCGTATCATGGAATTCGAAGTCGTCGTTGGCAACGGTAGTGAACGATCCTCCGTACACATCTTCGTCCCTGAGATCCTCACTGAGGGCGCTGTCGTCGCCGCTCTTGCAGCTGAATGTGCTGGAAACATAAAAGACGAGTGTGAAGAATTTTGTTACTTGTATAATCCCACTGACGACGCGACGATTGGCAAAAACTTGCCAATTGTCGAATTAGCGTTTGAATGGGAAAATGAATGTTTTGCTAAAGTATATTTAAATAAACAAAAAGTTGTATAGATGTAGATCATAGCTCTGAACAATTTCTGCAGAACAAATTAAGTTACATGAAAAATTGTGTTCTAAAACTCTAAGGTTCACTCAGAAATGAAGGTTGATGAGTGTATCTCATCATATATTTCAGCTAAATTTAAAAAAAGCAACCTTTCATTTTGAACAACTGTTGTTTAGATTATTAATACCAAAAAAGTATCATTTTATATTGACAAAAAAAATTAAAGGAATCGAAAGATTTCTTAAGCCTGCTTTGCTAATAAATTTCGATTCATAGATATCAGAGATATCGATAAAGCTTTATGATATTGATTAGATTTATGATATTATTGATATTGAGCAAAATAAGAAATATCAAACAAAGATACTGATAGCAAGCGAAAATATTAACCCTTTTGCTACGAAGGATTGTTTCTTCGTAATATGTGATAGGAATATCATTATCGAATCCTTAGTTGAACGGCCGTCATGCGCCGTTTCAGTAGTGAAAGGGTTAAAACATTTGAATAACGAAAGTATCGATCTAGAATTTTGATACTATATGGATTGATATCTATACAATGTATCAATATAAAAGATATAGACATCAGACAACATTAAAAATGAAACAAACATATCGATATCAAACAAAAGCATCGATATCCCACAACTCTATCGATAATCTCACCTAAAATCATCGGACATCGTCGCATAGAACTCCTCTTCTTCCTCCCGCCACATGCCCAGTGACGTCAGATCCGCGCACGACAATTTCGACAGTGGCTCCCCCGCTGTTCCACCCAAGAACGAGGCCGACTTCTTCGGGAGCACCGAGTCGCTCCCGTGTAGCCCCGGCAGCGCGTACTTGCCGCCTTTACTGCGCATGCTCCGGTTTTTCTGCTGCTGCTGACCCCCCGGTGTGCGCCGGTAGTTGGTGATGATGCCGATCGGGGTGACGGAGCCGAAGGTGCCCCGTTTTCGGAAGTGGTCCTTGTCGAAGTACATCTGGAACGGGCCGTCGTCACCTGGAAGATTGGTTGAGTTTAGTTTAGGCTGTATTGTCGTCTAGCATTGAGCTAGAAGGGAAACTGGAGTGAAGTGCCAGCGAGGATAAAACCCACTCACACCCTTTTGAGCGATCCGGGCAGAAAAGGACCATTTTCCCTACACTTACAGGGTGGTTATAAAATAACGCTCACTATTCGGAGTGGTCTGTAGCTTGAATGAATAATCCAAATGCATCAAAAATTGAGACACTTACTAATAAAGAAGGGGTAAAGAGAATGGAATCATAAAAAACAAACTCGTCTCTTGCCCAGGGTTCTAAATTACGAGGCGTAATTGGATGTGTTGGCCGTTATTTGCCATAATTGGATACGCCTCGTAATTAGAACCTATGTCAAGAGACGAGTTTCTTTTTTATGATTCCATAGGCATAGGCACACCGCAGTCCGAAATTTATGGACGAGCCCTAATCAAATAAACAAGTAATAAAATCCTAGAATGAAAACTAATTAGAATTACGTTACATGAGACGTGTCAATTCTTTTTCAAGTTATGAATTTAGTTTCTGCAGGTAATGGCAGCAAAATAAAATAAAAAAAAATCATTTTTTAATATTTTCGCAAAAGTTTATTTAAATTTTTTCAGCAGATGGCAACATGAAAGGAATTTTTTTTCCAATTCGAGCGAAAGTGGTGTACTTTTTTCAGAAAATTCAAATTTTCTTTAAAAATAGAACACATTTGAAAAATTAAGACTCAGGTGCACACGTTGGTATTAAAAGGAATCTATATTAAAAATTTCGAATTTTTTGGAGCAGTCTAAGTAGGTCTTTTGCGATCCACAGACACACGCATAGACAGACTCTTTTATTATTATAGATTGTAAGGAAAATAAAAATACCTATGAATCTAAGTTTCATGAACTGGGAGGTATTTTGATTTTGAGAGTAACTGATAGTCTTCGTATTAAGTTTTGGTGCTGCCATCTATGAGGGGACACGCGAACAGAAAAAGGACCCGACAAAATGTATTTTTATAAATTTGAAGAATCTTAGGCAGCTTAGTGTTAAATTTTTTGAAAATATAAAAAATATTCGAATCCATTTCAAAAAGTGGGATTATAGAGGCTTGCAAGTCAGCTGCATTTATCATACAAAGAAGCCGGAGAAATGTGGCTTAGAAAGTCCTTTTTTCCATTGGATTAACACAAAAGCACTTTGATTTAGAGATCCGCGGTCATTAGGTCTCATTCACCGTTAAATTGTACATTCCACATTCCTCTACCAACGAAGATCTGAAGAGTACAGGGAAAAAAAACCCTTTTATCGACAGGATATCTCTCAGGCCTTTTTGGCAACGACAGCGAGTCATCGCCTATAAACTGGTGTAAGGAAACTGGTTTTTCACTTGGTTTCCTCTCGCGGCACCCTGGTTCAAACGAGATGTTTATGTCGCAAGAGAAAAACTAAGGGAGAAACCGGTTTCCTGTTGCCGATGTCCGCCAAGCAGACCTGAATACGGAAAGCTTCCAAGTCAATCAAGTTTTTCTTGCCCTGGACTCTTCATCTATGTAGAGGTCAAAAATATAACACCGAATGCATTAGTTTTAAAATCACAACTTTTGCAAAAGAATTGCTTTGCCCTGTTATCCCATTATCTCTAGGTATGGGAGTCATCACAACATCCATTTAAAACAAAATTCAAAAGAAAATAACATCCGTTTATTTAATTATTAATTGATAAAGTTTTAAAATAGTGTAGCCATCTGCTGTATATTTTGGGGCAAATCAAAAATATATAACTAAATAACTATACAACATTTTCGTTTCAAATTCGTTTCATTTCGATGTTCTGTTGATTCCCATACTTAGTTGAAAAGGGCAACGGTGGCAAAGCAATACTCCTAAACAGTTGTGATTCCAAAACTAATGCATTAGCTCTACACTCTTAAAACAAACGAGCGATTTTAACTCAGTCTGAGATAACTTCCGCTCATCCAGTGTTGAAAATGCACTTCCCCTATAGGAGTGCAACCTTTGTGTGTTAAACCTCCGACAGGATCACTCCAAAAGAGTGATTTTAATTCAGTCAGAGCTAATATTCACTCCTTTTTCAGTGTCGAAAATGCACTTCTCCTACTGGAGTGGATTTCACTCTTTTGTTTTAAGAGTGTATGGGACTGACAATCCCTCTTAAGAGGACTCTCTTTGGAATTAAACATCTTGAAAATCGTAATGTTATTCCTATGGAATAAAATTCGCATGTCAATTACCGCCACAATTTTAATAAAAGGTTACTAGTTTCTTGTATCATTGTAAAGAACGAAAGGAACTAAAAGGATAAAACTAATTTGTTTTGTGAAAATCACATATTTAGTATTTTTAATAATTTTTTGTTAGTAAAAAATAGTTTGTTAGTAAAAAGTTAGTGAAAAATGGAGAAAGCATTAAGTTCTTATTTAAAAAAAATATTAAAAATACTAAATATGTGATTTTCACAAAACAAATTAGTTTTATCCTTTTAGTTCCTTTCGTTCTTTACAATGATACAAGAAACTAGTAACCTTTTAATAAGTTTGTGGCGGTAATTGACTTGCGAATATTCGCCATAGGAATAACATTACGATTTTCAAGATGTGGAATTCCAAAGAGAGTCCTCTTCATTAATTTTTAGCCAAGAGTCTTTCCGTGCACTCACCCACGAGCGGCGACAGGGCTCCGCTCCTCCTCTGGAAGGCCCTCCGGAGGGCTGCTCCGAGGGCGGCGTCTCTGCAGAAGAGCAGCAGGGGCAGCACGAGCCCTTCGAGCAGGCCGAGCCAGGCGAGCCCGGGGTCGTGCCACGGGGACCACAGGCGCGGCTGCCACGTCGACAGGCCCATCAGAACCTGCAACAGGAAGGAAGGTTGAGTTGGTATCGTCGCACTTGAGCTACACGAGGGATATCAATTGGGGTAATTTAGAGGTAACAAGGTAATTTAGGGTAATTTAGAACCACTGTCAAGTGACGAGCCGACACCTGCAAGGAGAACGGAATGGGGAGGGTAGAATGAAATTTATAATAGATGCACTAGCTCTTATAAGGTAATTAGAGTTTTGATAACTTTGACGATGATTCAATCCGTGTAGAGAAAGGACATTTATTTTGATAAAGAGAGGCACATTGGATTGATTTTATAATAAAAAGAACCTAAATTGACGCTAGATTGTTTACAATGGGAAAGGACGCGTTCACTAACTCCATCAAGTCTAATACTTCCCATAACTATTCCAGAAAAAGCTGCAAACAGGAAGAAATGAGGACGAGATGATGCAATTTATACAGAAGAAGCGCTCTTCTAAAGTAGTTAGAGTCGTGTTAGAGCCTGTGTCTTTGTAAGTAGGAATCAAAAGCATCTTTGACTCATAAGGGGGAATGGGCGCGCTTGACCAGGGGTCTTTAAAGCAAAGTGCATCAATGTTCCAATGGAGAACAAAATATTTTCTCTGCCACATTTTCCCGGCTGTATTAAATGCATTTAAAGAAACGGCTTTTCATGTCATAAATGTAGTTGACTTACAAGTCCAGACAATACCACTTTTTGAAATTGGTTCGAATTTGTTTCAAATTTTGAATAAATTATTTCACAAAAAGTATTAGAGGCAATTTAAAAGAGTGGGATTATAGAGAACTTAGTGGGACTTTATCTACATTTATTATTTAAAAAATCCGTTTGTAAAAATATTCCATACAGCCGGAAAAATGTGTCAGAGAAAATAGTTTTTTTTCCCCCATTGGATTAACATTGTGGCACTTGAGTTTGGAGACCCCCGGTCCAGAGAGCCCATTCCCCCTTAGCGACGACCTTGTAAATGCCATTAACACTCTCAATTCCGAATAAAAACGTTAAATTCAAGTTTTTAAACTTCGATTTTCGTGCAACTTTAATTTGTTAACATAAATTGTACATGACTGTGGTCTTCATTTGTCTTATATTTTCATATCGAAAAACTTTAGAAGAAAGCTCATATTCTTGTGGAAAATCGTCTCGGTAATGGGCTAAGCCATAAAAGTTAAATAAAGAATCGTTTGTGCAATATACACCTCCCTTTGTACCTGACATTATACAACATAAATAACTCCCCACAATGCACATGTGCGCACGACTAAAACAAGAACTCTATATCCCGGTCTGAAACAACGCTATTATTCAATCCCTCCAGAAAAACACACAGAAACTTCGATTTAAAAAATAAAGTTACACAAAAATTCCTAAAAACTACATTCCGTTAGAGTAAATAACTCTCTTCTAAATCCCCCTTTTCCGACACTACAACCCCTTCAAAAGTGGGGGGGGGGGTAACGATTATTTCGAGAACAATCCCTGTCCCCTGCTTCCCAGTCACTGGGGAGAACAGAACAGATAAATATCTGTACCTCATTTCGTATTCTGGAGTGAGAAGTTGGGTTTCGGTTTTCTTGGATGCACAATTTGTATTTGCTTTTGTTACTTTGGTAATAAACGTGTTTTATATGATCACTTTTCGACATCATAAAAACAAACTAAGCTCCACGGCGCATCAGCCCGTGGCCAAAGCGTCAGGGAACCAAGGCCTGTCGTTCCCATTTCAGCTTACTTGACCTAGGCTCTAGCGAGGCTAAGAATATGTTCCTTTTAGGTAGTCAATCTCACGCGGAACTACCAGTGTTTAGTTAAAAAGCATGCTTGCTCCCCATCGTATCAATCCGCTTAAAGAATGATCACTTTTCGATGTCAAAATGCCAGAAAAATGTTGGATTCACATAGAAAGGATTTTTGGAACCAAACTTTACAAAAAAAGTAATAATCGTGTAAGAATCAAATATAGATTAATTGTAATAATATTTGGATGGGGTAACAAACCTCGTTTTTTAATTAAAATTTAAAACACACTTACAGTAAAAGTTTTCAAATGAAATTTGGAATGTTATTTCCATTCGGAACGAAATATTTTCTGTACCTTATAGGTATTTCATATTAGGTAATTAAAAGTAAAATTTTAAAACCATAGATTTATTTTTAAGAAATCAGGAATCTTATCTAAACTTTTCTTTATGAATACGAGCTAAGTTTTAATACTTTAAATTATTCACCCACTTGAATGCTAAATAAGGCTGGCGCACGTCATTTTTAGTAAAGCAGGTAGCTCCAAGTAATTTCGACAGTTGATCAAACTACCAAACGATAATGAAAAGTCTATTAAGAGTTTTCTGTTATAGGCATGTCTGGCGTTTAATTTAGCTTGGGTGGTCAATACTTTAACAATCCTTTTATTGGTAAACAACTTCTTTAATTCAAGAATAACTACTCGTTCTTACTCCCTGAACAAAAACAGGCCGATATATTTTGAAATTCCGTTTTCGAGAAGAGGGGGGATAAAGAAACACCCATTTATTTAAAACAAAAAAAGAAAAGAAATTCCTATTTTAGACTCCGGTTCCATGAAATTGACTCCCAGGTCGCGGGAAGGGGAATCACGGAAGCCAAACGATATCATCGGGGAGCGATCTTTCAAATCGTCTGCGTAAATCCTAATTTGTAAGCAGTGGATCAGAATGCTTATTTCTATATTGGGTGAAGAGTGGTTTGTGTCACGATGGCGTCACGCCGTAAATATTTCGGTAGTTACAAGCATAGACAATCATTCATATACTGCCGACTACACTCTTAAAACAAACGAGTGAATTTAACTCAGTCTGAGTTAATTTCACTCCTCCAGTCTGGAAAATGCACTTCTCCCAGAGGAGTGGATCCTTTGTGTGGTAAAGTCCGACAGCCATCACTCCAAACGAGTGATTTTAACTCAGTCTGAGTTAATATTCACTCATTTCCAGTGTCGGAAATGCTCTTCTCCTACTGGAGTGGATTTCACTCTTTTGATTTAAGAGTGTAGGAGGCTAAAAAGTTAGGGGGCTGGCCAGGTAGTCAGAAGGTCCCGGGTTTGAATCTCGGCATATGGGCATGGATATTTGTGTTTGTCAGTACTTTCATATCCTTATGTTGAGTACACTTCGACAACGTGCTCGTTAAATTTGTGGAGTCGATTCAGCTCACGATCTCGCCGGCTCAGGTGTCGACCTCGCCACCAGGATTCTAAATTATGAGGCGTAATTTGGCTGTGTTACAGCTCGCTGGAGGCTTGGAAGAGGCAACCAGAAAGTGCACAATCTAACCTAACGTTGCTTCACTTCAGGGACATGCCGAAATTGTGGAGGTGGCGCGAGATAGACGGCAGCATCTATAGCGTATGTGTGTGTGCGTGTTGTGCCCGTCTTACTTGACTAGGGTTTATAGGTTAGGTCAGGTTTGAATTATAGTCGTACTAGAGCTACATGAGGGCTATTGGCGACGGGCGTCGTAATTTAGAACCACAGTCAGGTGACTTACGAGGGTTTATAAGCGGGTCTCTGACTAAGCACACAAGCCTGAAAATATATATCAACCAACCAACCTAACGTAATTCCACAAATAAGGGTTTTGCAATTGGTTTGTTTCAGGCGTCCATAGTTCCTTCCAGCTTTTATTCCCATTTCATCCTTTGATTGGTACACTGTTTTCACGTGACATTGATTCAGTAATCAAGGGTAAAGAATAATTTATTTTTTGTCAGCATCTGTTGCCAGTTGAAACATGCAAATTGGACAGCTTAAGTCAATCCACAAAATTCCTTTGGTGATATCTATTTTAGAAAATAGTCATGTAAGTCAAGATGCCAGAATTGAGACGTGGACAAAAATTTAGTGGAACTACCTCAAACTGAAGTACTAAAATGTAAAACTTTTGACAAAACCAACAGTCGGAAATGGCTATTTGAGCTCCTCCACCATAGATTATTTATTTATCATATATATGCGCATTTTTAGTCGAAACTTTACTCAAATAAGGTCGATGCTACTCTGCCGCAGCAACTTTTACATTTGTAATGCAAGTGACAAAAAAAAAAAAAAAAAAGCGCGTCCAAAATATCAGCAAGCTGCATAAAACGTTCGCCAAACGCGTGAAATATCGTCGGAATAAATCACTTTAAATGTCCCGTCTCGTGACATCTCGCCGCGAGACGGCACTCAACGAGATGCCCGAGTGCTGCCAAACGGGAAAAGACTAAAAAAGAAGAAAAAACAATGATCCGCTCGAGCGGCGAGGTTCGTTCTGCACAGCAAGTAGGGTATGCTATAGAATAAATAAAATGGTTATATATATTTTTTTATTTTGTTATTGTTTCTAATTTTACAATTGAATGAATTAAATAGAAATGTTCTGCAATGAATTAGACAAAATGAAGTGTCCCATGACGTTTTGTAAAGGGAAGTGCTTGGGATGGAGTCAATGAGTCTTGTCTATCATTGTCACTGATTCTTGTTTAGCATTGATTAGTCAATTGTTTTTTGCTTAAACGCTACGTTTAGAACGTAAAAAGTGGAAGGTTTTATAATCGTTCAGTCCGTCTGTCTGTCCGTCCGTCTGTCTGTCACCCACTTTCACAGAACGAACCGCAAGTCTAACAAACCAGTGGGATACGTCATTTTGAAGCAAAAATTCAGTTTAGGCTACATTCTAAATTTCATTAAAAATTTAAATTAGAAGTTTATTTAATATTTAAATAACTAAAAATTTAATCTACATTGAAATAACATGCGAATTCCATTTTTATTCAATATCTTCACTGTTGCCATTACATCAAACGTCCGAGAAACTTTATTTAAAATAAAAATAAAATTCTTGAAAAAATATTTATTTTTGTGATATAATTCAATTTGGATTGTTGTAATAGCACAATAAAGTTATTTTGAAGGTTCATTATACATGAATGAAGAAAGATGCATAAAAAATTCAAAATTTGCATAAGAAATATGCAAAGTTTTGCTTTTATTTTTAAAACAAGAATTTCACAAATTAATTTTCGAAATGTAAACTTGTCGCTGCAAAAAGGTAATTATTTATAAAATATATCATTATTCTCCAAACTTCAAAAAAATTAGCAAACGATAAATGTTAATTATCAAATCTGCAGAAGAATATTAAAGAAAATTATTAATTTTGACTTATAAAAGTTTGAATTAGAACTAGCTTAAGGACTGCTTGGCGAATTTCCTTATGAGGTGTTGTGTGTTTCCTGATGAGTGTAAATGTTGTGTGGAAGCGGTGTAAGTGACAAATTCCGTAACAAACCTACTTGTTTTTAAAGAATTTTAATTTTAGAACTATCTAAGTATTGAAACTATCTAAGTATTCAAATTTGAAGCTAACATATTAGCTGGTCATTTAATTATTGATGGTGGGGACCATAATTTATCGGCATAGTTGATAAAAAATGTAAACAAATCTTAAAGAAGTTTTAGACAAAATAATCACTTAAGAGCGTATGAGACCGATCGACCGCGGGTCTCCAAATCAAAGTGCCCCTGTATTAATCAAATGGGAAAAAACATTTTCTAGGCCCCATTTCTTCCGCTGTATTGAATATTTTTACAAACGGTTTTTTATATGATAAATTTAGCTGAGTTACAGGTCTCTATTATCCCACTTTTTGAAGTTGCTTCGAATATTTTGTATAAAATTATTCATTAAAAATTACAAAAAACCCGATATAATTTCAAAAAGTGTTATTGTCCGGACCTGTAATTCAGCTACAGTTATCACCGGGAATTATTTAGAAACCAGTTTGTAAGAATAGTCAAAAGAGGCTGAGAAAAGTAAAATAGATGGTAAATATATTATAGATGGTAAAATATTTTTTATTTCCATTAACTCTTTCTTTACTGAAGCGCCCCAAAACGCCCGAACAACTAAGGATTCGATAATGTTATTCCAATCAAATATTACGAGGAAGCAAAAATCCTTCGTAGCAAAAGGGCTAAATTAACACCGAAGCACTTTGGTTTGGAGACCAGCGAACCAGTGAACTCAGCAGCTCTTAATTATGTCAGTCAATTTTTACTGTAAAGCATCGAAATTTAGTTTAATTTATAATCTAATTTAAGTACAGTAGTTACAAACAATTTACATGTCGGAAATCGGTCATTACCGTCCTTTTATTGGCTCACTTGTCCCAATTGTAACATAATTATTTACTGCAACAAATAGATTCACACGTTATTTTCTGTCCAATAAGGGAACTGAACTTTTCGTAAGGGGTCTTCATCACGCTTGAGTAATTTTATAGACAAAATGATCACTTAATTTAAAGCGTTCACCGAAACCAGTATCAACACAACTACGAATAAAACGGGATAATTTACACCACACTTGAATAGTTTCGAAATAAAGTAGTCGTACAAATGGAAAGGTTTAAAATTAAACTGAACAGTTTCTTAGATTGAAGAATATCAATAAGGAAACGATTGTTTTTTCGTATAAAGGAAATAAAATGGAATTCGAATTGATTAACTTTCGCTATCGGTGCTAAATAAATGCAATAAAATTAGACATAACAAAAGTTTGGTGTTTTTATACAGGGTACAATGTACCTAGTAATTTGTTATCAATGAAGTTTATTTTTTAGCAGTGTTTTCTTATCTAAAGTTTCTATGTCTAGGTAAAAAAAAATGCATATTTCTTTTTTTTAAAAATCTGAGTGGCCGAATAGTAGAATGGGTAGAATTAAAATAAACATTTTATTAAATAGAAGTAAAGATACAAGGATTTTTTTTCGAATAAAAGAAATAAAATGGAGATCAAATCAATTAAGTTTCAACTACACTCTTAAAACAAAAGAGCGAAATCCACTCATTTAGGAGAATTGCATTTTTGACACTGGAAAGAAGTGAAAATTAACTCAGACTGAGTTAAAATTAACCCAGACGTAGTTAAAATCACTCGTTTGGAGTGATCCCGTCGTAGGTTTAACTAAACAAAGGAGTGAAATCCACTCCTATAGGTTAAGTGCATTTTCAACACTGGACACGGCCTACTCAACTACTAAGGCCAAAGAAGCTCTCCTAAACACGCTCGGGGACGGAAATTTTGACATCATAGTTGCGAGTGACGTTGTTTCGAAGATGACGACAAACTGTCAGGAAACCTGTTCGGAACCACTCGTTCACGGCTGATCACATTTTTAGGGTTCCGAATACGTCCGAACTAGTCTCTCGATCTTCGGCAGTCGGAACAGTGACGTCAAACTATCCGTCTACGCTCATGTTTGGGAAAGCTTCTATGGCCTTGTTATTGAAGTTGGCTGTACACTGGAATGAGTGAAATCAACTCTGAGTTACTTAATACTGAGTAAAAATCGCTCGTATGTTTTAAGGCGGGATAGTACCGATTAAGGCAACTCAACTTGGCCGAAGGCGACATCTGGTGAAGATATTGGAACTGTTAAAGAGGGAGGGTCAGAGAACTCGGAGACCAGCAAATCACAATGCTCAATTAATTGATTGACGTATTTATCTTGATTATCTCTGATTTCAGCCCTTCTATAAGTAGCCGATTGGTCACTTGGAAACTATTTTTTCTAAGCCCCTCCCTAGTCAACCAATCTTACACACCCAATGAGAAATCCCCGCCTTCGCCCTGGGTGTAATTTCTCTCTCTATATCAGTACAAATTCTGTCTATGTCTGTCTTACTTGACGAAGGTTTATAAGCGGATCTCTCATCAAGCACACAAGCCGGAAATACATGTACCAACCAACCATCTTCCCTCCGAGAAAACGGGATGACATACTTAGTTTGCAGGTTAATTGAATTACGTCGCTCTAAATCTACACTTGAGCTATAAGCAACCTTAAGGGGTCACAGGAGTCTTAAAAATGTGCAAAGAAGATACTACAAAGCATAGTTTGATCTTTCATGTCATTTTTTAGCTACTCAATAAATGAGTATAATTTTTTTATATGTAATTTTACAGGATTTATTTGTTATAAAACAAGTTTTAAAATTTATGAAACTTTAGCCAAAACTAAAATAAATGATATTAAACATGAAACGATTTGAACACATTGGGATTAGGCTTGCGCGGCAAATTGTGAGGTCAAAATTTAAAAAAATGACCAAGAAAATGACTTTATATTGAACAAATATGTACAAACAAAGACTTATACCTAAATTCTCAGCTCAATTTTAATTAGAAATTATTTTAAGAACTTTTTTCTAAAAAAATTAATAAAAATTTTAAAATTTTGATTTTGAATTTTTTTACAAATAATTTCTAATTAAAATTGAGCTGAGAATTTAGGTATAAGTCTTTGTTTGTACATATTTGTTCAATATAAAGTCATTTTCTTGGTCATTTTTTCAATTTTGACCTCACAATTTGCCGCGCAAGCCTAATCACAATGTGTTCAAATAGCTTCATGTTTAATATCATTTATTTTAGTTTTGGCTATAGTTTCATAAATTTTGGAACTTGTTTTATAATAAATAAATCTTGTAGAATTACATATAAAAAAATTATACTTATACATTTAGTAGTTAAAAAATTACATGAAAGATCAAACTATGTTTTGTAGTACCTTCTTTGCAAATTTTAAAGACTCCTATGACCCCTTAAGGGGGGATCATAGTAAACAAAAACCAAAAAATCGAATTTTTGAAACCAATATTTTCTGATAGATGGAAACCCAATCTATCGAATGAGACCAATTTTGTATAGATCGGTTAATTATTTCTTATAAAAAATTAAAATTATAAAAATAAACAAATGTACCACGCCCCCTTTGAATTACTAATTGTATGCTTGTATTATTTATGTATTACATTATAAAATATGATTTTTTTGTGTTGATATTTGAAAACCAACCACTGGCTCAATGTAAAAAAAAATTCCCGACGATTTACATGAAATTCGGTTAACAAGAAATGTTTCGGTGGTCATTTCGACTTCGTGTTAACGGGATCGACTGTATTTGTTTTTCGCGTTTTACTCAAAACTATAATTTTCAACACTTAGGTACACTTTTCTCCAAACCTATCGAATATTTTTTAATAATTTTTTTTGTGTGTTATAAAACCATTTTAGATCTATTTAAGTCACCTAATTTAGTCTTACAAATTAAAATAAATATTTTATTATTTTACACTTTTCTTCGTTGAAAATCAGAATTTTTATGAATGTTGAATATAATGTTTTAAAAATAGAATTTAAAAATTATTTTAGGCAAAAAAAATAGGTGACTTGATTAGATCTAAAATGGTTTTATAACACACAAAAGAAATTATTCAGAAATATTTAATAGATTTGGAGAAAAGTGTACCGAAAAAGTACTTGTATTTTTGAAAATTCGTAATTGTATGTTTCAAAAGATGTCTTTTTTCAAAAATAATAATTTTTGAAAATAAGATTCTTAGGAGTAAATATAATAATAAAAGTACAATTTATAATTTGATACAATTTTTTTTATTGTACCATCATTTTTAAATGATTTAGAGCCTTTCGAAATCAATACTAAGAATTGGTCATTTTTGCTGTCGTTTACTATGATCCCCCCTTAAGGGATTTTTGTCAACGTGCCTTGTAATTTTGAAGTGCCGTTAAAAAGATGCTTTTATCTGACTGGGAACCGATTTGCGATATTCCTTTCGCTACGAAAGATTTTTGCTTCCTCGTAATATTTGATAGGAATAACATTATCGAATCCATAGTTGTTCGGGCGCTTTGGGGCGCTTCAGTAAGAAAAGGGATATTGTATAAGACTATCTGCCATTGAACCACAATGGATTTAACGATCACAAACCGTCTCTAGACGGTATATATTCGATTGATTTTTTGATTCATTGGAGGTTAGGTTAGGTTTTAATAATCTTCGCACCAGAGCTACACGAGCGACGGGCATCATATTTTAGAACCACAGTCAATTGACTAGTCGACATCTAAGTAGGCACCCAACGCAACCGGTAAGGGCAACATCGTACGCAGCGTAAGGACTTTAGGGGATATTTAACGTGCATGAGTAGGCACCCAACACACAACCGTTAAAGGCAACATCGTACGCAGCATTGGTACTTTAAAGGATATTTAACGTGCACTCTCTTACACAAAGTATTATTCGTAGGATATTTTTTTGCTGCACGGGCCGGATCCGAACTAAAATAGCACAAATTCACTCTGAATTGAAGGAGCTCTCTGAATTGAGAAGCTTTGTCAATTGAAATTGTATTGTGGTGTTTGGAATTGAAAGATACTTCAATGCATTCATGGTTTTTTTAAAAAAAAAAAACAAGTTGGTTTGTTACAGAATCTGTCACTTACACTGCTTCCACACAACATTTTGCGCTTAACAGGAAACACGCTAACAACGCCTCAGAAATAAATTCGCCAAACAGGGCCGTTAGCTAGTTCGAATTCAAGCTTTTATTAGCTAAAATTAATAATTATCTTTAATCTTATTTTTCAGATTTGATAATTAATCTTTATCGTTTGCTAATTTTTTTGAAGTTTGAAGAATAATGATGGATTTTTTTAAATAAATAACTTTTTGCAACTACAAGTTTACATTTCGAAAAATAAATAAGTAAAATTGTTGCTTTAAAATTAAAAATGAAACTGTGCATATTTTTTTTATGCAAATTTAATATTTTTTATGCATCTTTCTTCATTCATATATAATGAGCCTTAAAATAGATATTTATGCAACTAGTGCGAAAAGTAATGCTTTTTAAAACTAGTGGAATTTATTTCACGAGCGAGGTACAGCTGTGGAAATAAAAAAGTACCCACTTGAGGTTATTTCATCCGTTAGTCACCCTATAGAATCGGACCTTTTTTGAGATTGTGTACAATTAACATTCTGAGTTAATTGCACGATACAAAATTTGCATAAGGGGCCGTCTTCATATAAAAAATATTGCAATCTTTGAAATTTCCAATAGCAACACCCAATTTTAATAACTTAGAAATGTTAAGCACTCTTGAAAACCCTTAAATCTAAGTTTTCGTTACATTTGGATGAATATTTGACGAGTTATTCAATCGAATCACTTGTGGACTTTTTGGGGACCATCTCTAAAATGACAAGCAAGCATGCATGCAAGATGCAAAGCCGTCTTTATTTATCAATTACACACGTAATCTTATACACAGTCCCCTAAAGGGCAATTAAAAAGTATTTTGTGATTTACTCAGAAAATTATGAATAAAATTTTTTAAAAATTAGGATTTCGCTTAAACTTCTTGTCTTAAATTTATTTCTTTGAAAATATTAAGGGGTTTCTATTCATATTTTTTTTTTAAAAAAAATTAATATAATAATTATTTAAAAATATAAAAATTGTTTTAAATACCCCAATATTGAATGCATTTTGTTTGGGTTATTATAATTTCTTTTCAGTAAAAAATTCGTTTCATTTTCTTAATTATTTATAGATCGGGATAGTTTTTTATGTGCAACTCATTTAACATTATGGGACCTAAACTTTGCACGTCTATAACTCCTCTAATAATGCTTAAAACTAACAAAATTTGGCATTTCGTGTGAACATAGGTCAGAGATTTGAAATATGGATTCAAAAAGGGGTGTTGCTATTGGAAATTTTAAAGTTAGTAACATTTTTAATATGAAGATGGCCCCTTATGCAAATTTTGTGTCATGCAATTAACTCAGAATGTTAATTGTTCACAATGTCAAAAAGGTCCGATTCTATAGGATGACTAACGGCCAAAACAATCACTAGTGGGTACTTTTTAAGACTCCTATGAAGGCACTTACTTATCAAGGAGGGAAAGAATGGAACCATAAAAAAAACTCTTCACTTGACCAGGATTTTAATTACGAGGAGTAATTGGATGTGTTGGCCGTAATTTGCCATAATTGGCTATGCCTCGTAATTTAGAACCTTGGACAAGAGACGAGTTTCTTTTATATGATTCCATTCTTCTTGGAAAAAAACTCGTCTCTTTACTAGGATTCTAAATTACGAATCGTAATTAGCTGTGTTGGCCGCAATTGGCCATAATTGATGACGCTTCGTAATTTGGATCCCTGGTCAAGAGACGAGTTTGTTTTTTATGCTTATTTTTTATGATTATTTTTTTGGATTCAATCTTTTTTATGAGTCCATTCTTTTCCCCCCTTCTTGATTAGTAAGTGTGTTAATTTTTGATGCATTGTGATTATTCATTCCAGCTACAGACCACTCCGAATAGCGAGCGTTATTTTATAACCACCCTGTATTTAATCAAAGATGCACTCGGCTGGGGAGCACAGTCGTTTACGGCGTTTGCCTTGCATGTGAAAGGTCCCAGGTTCGGTTCGGGCATGTCCAGAACAACCACCGACCAAACCAGACCAGAGACGTGAACGCACGCTAAATATTCCACAAAGTACCAACACTGCGTACGATGTCTCCTTGAACGGTTGCGTTGGGTGCATACTCTGATGTCGACTCGTCACTTGACCGGGGCTACGACGCCCGTCGCCAATAGCCCTCGTGTAGCTCTAGTGCGAAGATAATTTAAAATAGCTTTACTAAACTAAATTAGAACACAACAGATGAAAATACTTCGCTTTGAGAGTGAAACCGAAACATCTATTGAAATAGCGGAAAATGAAAAACTGAAAAAAAAAAATCCCTAATATAAAACAAGCCAATACTACTGCCTAATGCCCAAACAGAGTTAAAAATGTCGTAAAAAACCTTTTTGAAAGAAATTCAAAATTAAAACAAAAACTTCAAGAAATATTGTTTTTTAGGATTTAAACTTGAATTAATATTTCAACAAAAATTAGTCCAAAATTTGTGCAATTGATCACACTTTGTAATGCTTTTTATAAGATCCACGTTCCCAAAACATTTATCAAGATCTTTTAAATAAATCATAGACATGGAAACAATTTAAAATGAACATTTTACTAATTAAGATTTCGAATCTAATAGAATGAATCTATGCTGCTTAATTTTTTTTAATACTTTTAAACTGGAAGCGATAGTAAAAAATCTCTTTGCATTTTCGAAATCAGCCTCCAAAAACACACAGGCACACTCAATTGAAACTTTAGCTTACAGACAAGAAGTTAAAACTCGCTGACTCTTAAAATTGAACTACACGTACCTTATCTTATCGGAGTTTTAGCTCATTTAAATGCAAGGGGAGGAGCTTATGTTACCAGGGGGAGGAGCTTATGTTCTACTCCTAGGGGGCGCCAATTCCTGGATAAGGGAATTTCATAATTTCTTTGCCACTTTTCGACCCGAAAAATGCAAATAATTTCGCACTTTTTTTTTTCATTGCGAAGGAAATTTAAAGTTCTACGTCTCTATCTTCTCAGTTTTTCAAATTTCGACCTTGTTCATATTGTAAAAATGTTTATTAATAATCAAAAAATTATTTTAACCAATTTCAAAAAAATGAAAAGATAGAGACCTGCAAATCATCTGCATGTATCATATAAAAAAAACCGTTTGAAAAAATATTCAATACAGCCGGAGAAATGTGGCAAAGTTTTTATTTTTTCCCCATAGGATTAACACAGAGAGAAGCCTTCGCTTGAGAGGTCGATTCTCGGTACTATTCCCCCTTAAGAGTGTCGGATTGAGCTAAATCAATGATGTAGCATTAGTCATACAACCAAAGTATCGGTAATTTTATACGGGTGACGATTGTACATAATAATAAATATGTTTTTACTAAACACCACTTTGTGAGCCGTCTATTTTTTACTGTTAAAATTTTAGAGCTTGGTTTCGATAAAAATATTGTTCCTAGAGTTTCTGCAACGTCTGTGTGAAATTCTTCAGAAAATTTTCAGTATTCGGTTGAAAACCATTTATCAGGTTTTGTTCCAAATATGTGAAAAATACCGAAAATATGGTGAAACATTTCACCACATTCCACGTTGTAGCAACTAAGAACAATATTTTTGACAAAACCATGGGAGTAATGTTAACAGTTTTATCTGAGTCACTTTTTTTAGGTAAAAACAAATGCTATCAACCAAAAGACTAGAATTCACATCTTTTGGGTTAAATTTCAATGTACTTTCTTTTCGCTATTTTGAAACTTCTAAGCTAACATACAACCTCAACGTTACATCATAACAAACCTTTTTGTTTTAACAAAGAAACCTCTTTTGACGAACTTTTCTCCACAATTCGGCAATTCCTGCCGAAACAGAAGTGAGGTTTCCGTGAGTTTAAGCAATTACGGTCGTATTCACCAGTCACGGGACTAATCCCGAACAACTTAATCCACATTTGATAGTACAACTTCTTGATCCGACTTTAATCCTAAACTCGTATTCACCAGTTCCCGATCAAGTTGTCCAGAGATGAACTTCCGGAAGTCGTCTCTCATTGGCTGAAAATTATTTTGTGCTATTTTCGAGCCACTTGTAGAGTAAAAGAAACGAAGTGAAATAAACATGTTTGTTTACTTGAGCGCTTGAGCCAAATGTAAACAAAACGATGTACAATACTTTCGTGAATAGAATTTTGAAAATCGGATCTTAGAGACTAGAGATGTATGAAATGATCGAAGAGACAACAATAAAAGTTTCATCCAACAAATTAATAGGATTGAAAAATAATCCTATTCAGCATTCTGTAACTAAGGCAAGGCACACACATAGGGTTTTTCCCGTCCAAAACTTAATATTTGCCATCCCAGCAAGATAAACTGGTAGCCTAGCTCTCCTTATTATTTTCAATAGTATTGTGTTAATTAAAGGAAAGAAACAAAATAACAATAATATAAAAAATCCCGTCAGGCGAACATGAAAAAAAACACCGAAAAAATAAGGTGGAACATAATTGGCAATCAGCTGGCATACAGATATGCCTAATATACTGCAAATTAATGTGAAAAATAGATAATAGAGATTCAAGTCATCGATATTTATTAAAAAAAAATATTCAAAAGTTGTCTATTAAAGGCATAATAAATATTTTTAATTGTTAGGTGAATAGGCAGCTTACTATTTAAATTATGTGCAAGCTTAAAGATTTAACATGAAAAACTATTCCACCCCCTGAAACTAATTATTGTTTGAAATTCCTGTTTTTTTTTCTTCTACCCTCCACCTACTCAAATCCTCATTTTTTTTAACCCATCTTGGCACATGTATATGCATATTTTTTAATGAAGGCCTGTATCTTTGTGAAAACTGTCGCCTTTCGGGAGATGCAATGTTAGAAGAGAAGACAAATTTGGACCATATGAAGCCCAAACTTTTGGTGTTTCCTTTTTGTAGAGGCCAATATATTTCTTTTGATACCACACACTCCCATTTTGAGCGAGTATTTAAGCTTCCTGCTGAAATTTGATTTTTTTTATTCATAGCCTGTGTTAAAACACACAATGGGACAAAATACTCCCTGGGGACATATATGTTGCCAAAACTGTTGTGGTATTCTTGTTCTAGACCCTAGGGGGATCTTTATATGTGTCACAATGACCATTTTTAGGCGCACTTAAGCACACAGCTCGAAATGTGGTTTTTATTGTTCGGCAAAGCATCAGTACATGAAAAAAAACCAATTTCAACCCCTAAAACACTATTTGTTGTTTTAAAGTCCTGTTTTTTTACCTGTTCATCTCCACCTACACCATCTCCACCTAGTCGAGACATCACTTTAACCCATCTTGGCACATGTATATACATATTTTTGAATGCCACCAAAATAAAAAATATATATTTACTAGAAATGGAAACTTTAGTTGGAAAATCCCACTTACATGTTTTTATGTTTTTAAAAAAAGAAGTATGTGAATAAATATTAATAATTTACATATTTATAAATTTGCAAATTGAAAAATAAATTATGTGAAACACGTTTTATTTCTTCTAAGAAAGGGTAGACATCAAAGTCAATCATATTACAATATTTTTCAAATGTAATCACACACAGTCTATAAATAAATTACAAATACACAGATTGATCGAGAAAAGTGAGAGAGTGATGAATTGCCTAGAACATTTTGAAAATAAATATATCAATATTCATCTTGTTGGTCAAAGGAAAAAACTACAAATGTGCCAGTTCTAGAGATTGGAGGTTATTGAAAACAGTGGGCTCGCCAACCTTGTGCTTTTGCACATTTGTAGTTTTGTCATTTGACCGACTATATATAATTATACACTTCAAATATGTATATGACACAATATTTAACCTTCAATAATACTTAAAATTTTTTTGATTAAAAACATTAAAAAGCATGTATACACAGCATGAGGAAACAACAAATGCAGTATTAAAATTTTTTGTATGTAAATTATAATTGTTTTATCTTTTTAAAGGGAAAAAAGTTTCTGAACTTGTTTGCTTAATTAATACTAAAAATATAACTTTAAAATAAAGTACTTGGTTGGACCATGCATAACTCTTTTATAGACAAAAAAAATGGAATCAGTCAAATTGAAATAATAAAATTTTTAATGTTAGTTCTTCTGGATTTTTTAAGGACCTATAAATAAAATATCCTTCATCACTAAAAATAATCGTTAACAATCAAATTTCTGTTAGCTGTTCCATCAATAGAATTTGGAATGTCGATCGCTGAAGTATCATCTTCAGATAAGGTCTTCTTCAATAAGATCTTCCAACTTGATGGTTATGTTGTGAAGGACAGTTGTTGCCATAGTAGTTTCCAGCTTTTCTCACCAAACTTTGAGATACATTGTACCTTAAAAAAAAGTGTTATCAGCAAAATTTACAAATGTCGACAACTGTATTGAACTATTGCTAGATCTGTATGCTTTATAAAATTGTTTACGAAATTGAATTGTTTGGAAATCAATTGTTTTGGTCATCTTAAGAAATATAGGCTTGCTATTCTGAGCAATATTTTTATTATAAACTTAGGGAGAATATAAACTCGAGGAGTGGGTCGAAATATTTCACATAAAACTTCCAGAAAAAAATTGATTTTCTATAAGTGAACTTTGTTTTGAAAATTAATATTTTTTAAACATAAAATAAATTATGTGAATAATAAAAAAAGTAAGTTCAGGGTTGCAAAAAAACTTTTTTGGTAAATAAAACCAAGCCTGGGTAGGAATTATTAAAAAACTTGTTTTTTTTGGCAGAAAACTAAAGTAAAATGATAGATAAAAGTTATTTTTAAGTTTTGAATACAGCATTTTTTAACAAAATTATAAAAAAATTGTTATACACAAACATGTATATCAACAGTCAAACAACAAAACTGCGAATGTGCCAATTCTTGAAATTGACATTATTTGTAAACATTGGGCTTGACAGTGTTTGTGTTTCTATATCTGTGTTTTTGCACATTCATGGCTTTGTCATTTGACCGATGATATATACCATAATTATCTTCCAGAAGAATCAGTTTTTTAAAAAAATATTATTTACAAATATATGTAATTAGAAACAGAGAGGATTTAACAAAATCTAGTTAATTCTTTTAATTACTTTAGAAAATAACGAAATGTTATTTTAAAAGTAAAATCAAAATATTTCAGATAAAATCTTACTTGGTGGGCCAGAACTACTTGACAAAATTTAGTGATTTTTCAATTAACAATAAATAATTATTACTGGCAACCCAGTATATTAAGCCTAGGTAGGGTTACAACACTATTGTAGCACGCATCTCAACCTGTTTTATGATTGTCGTTAGAAATCGAAGCATATTCAGAAATCAATGATTTTGGGATGTACCCAGGTTCATTTTAAATAGGTTTGTGTGATGATTCAAGAGTATACAAACAATACGATTCCTTTCCTTACCTCCTCTGCCTATCATTTGTTGGGTTCAAAAATGGCATCAAGTATGTTCTCAGTGAATAGTCGCTGTCTCCAAGAACATGGTAGTTGTTCGACACATCCATCAGCAAGATGGCTCTCAGGTAGGAGTTGTCCGAAATAGTGTACACTTTCAGGTTATTGTAAAGTCAAAGAGCGTATTTTCTTATCTGTATCACACTTTTGGCTAACCTAGGAAGAAGAAAAAAAAAAACATTTGAAGGTAAAAGTGTAATTTATTAGCAATACATATAATAAAATTATAACTATTAATTTTTTACTTTCTAACATTGAGAGATGTGTAAAACAAGATAAATTCCCATGTTGAAACTTTTCCCAATTTTAAACGTTTCAACAACAAGCGTTAAACATTTCTGGCAATCATGTAAACAAACCCCAAAGAGGAATAAAATTATCAAGATAACACAGATCCCTAATGATTCTGAAAAATTAATAGCTCCGTCAACATCCAGAAACTACACAACTTCAGGATGTTGCTAACCTGGAAAAGTCGTCGTATAGTCACTAATACTTAATAATCGATATACAACCTTTGATTACGAACGGAAAGTGTATTTTAAGGATACCTTGTAAACTTTATACTGTGTGTGGGAGGGGTGGAGGTAAGGGTCTAGGGCAATCACATCAGTGCCTAAGGATTTAAAGAGATTCAGAATAGGAATGCCAGAAGCAGGACTCACACCAAAACTGTGAGCACTAATAAAAGACAACTTCCTTAGCCGATTGACAGAATATTGAATGAGCTAGTACCAAACTTTGTTTCTGGTTGTGTTACGAGAAAGATTCTTTTTCTTTTTGATTTCTAACCTTATACTTTGCTGGAAGAATTATTAAGTTATTGTATTAAGCTTTACTAGTTTAAACAATAAAGGCTGGTTGGAAAAATACGTTTGTTTTGGCTGCACAAGGGCAAATCAAGAATACCGCCTATAGCCTAGAGCATTTTTTTCAACTGGCTGTAAACAAGGTAAAATCCTAGTTAATGGCCCAGCGACTTTTTCGTTGGTCGCCAAATTTAGCTACATCGCGGAAGAGTGGTACGTAATCGAGGAAAATACGAATCGAAAGTTATTATAACAAAAGGAAGCGAAAATCACTTGTTTGTAATAAAACCATAAAATATACGGATAAACCATAAAGATCGTCGAAGGACAGTGGAACTGGTAGCTAGAGTAGAATTATTTATCCCCCTTTTGAATGTCGCCGAATTTTCCCTTAAGGCTCTGGACCATAAACTAGGATAAAACAAAAAAATAATTATCATAATAATGATTGAAATATAACCTACCTCTTGCATTTCTAGGTCCGATTGCGGTAATTTGATGAAAATCAGCCTCAATCTTATTGATTCTGCTTATTGCTGGCTGACCTGCTCCAAAATCGCCGATAAATAGCTGGCCATTTCCACATTTTCGAAAAACTTATGTTTTCAAACTTCTTTCCCTCCTTTCTACCGTTTCTAGGCGTTGTAAAATGTAAATTATTGAAATCAAAGATTCGAAATCTTCGTAGCGATCTGCCATTTTTTTCTTGTTTACTAAAATGCTGCTCGAACGCTATTGGTTAATCCAAAACTCATTGAGATTAAACCACCACGAGAGGGGGTTTAATCTCGAACACTTAATTTGAGATTATATTTACGATTAAGTGCTGGTGAATACCGTTTCGAGGCTAATCGCGAACTAGAACCGGTTCAGAGACTAAACTGCGCTTAATCGTGCCTGGTGAATACGAGCGTTAAGGCTCTGGACCATAAACTAGGATAAAACAAAAAAATAATTATCATAATAATGATTGAAATATAACCTACCTCTTGCATTTCTAGGTCCGATTGCGGTAATTTGATGAAAATCAGCCTCAATCTTATTGATTCTGCTTATTGCTGGCTGACCTGCTCCAAAATCGCCGATAAATAGCTGGCCATTTCCACATTTTCGAAAAACTTATGTTTTCAAACTTCTTTCCCTCCTTTCTACCGTTTCTAGGCGTTGTAAAATGTAAATTATTGAAATCAAAGATTCGAAATCTTCGTAGCGATCTGCCATTTTTTTCTTGTTTACTAAAATGCTGCTCGAACGCTATTGGTTAATCCAAAACTCATTGAGATTAAACCACCACGAGAGGGGGTTTAATCTCGAACACTTAATTTGAGATTATGTTTACGATTAAGTGCTGGTGAATACCGTTTCGAGGCTAATCGCGAACTAGAACCGGTTCAGAGACTAAACTGCGCTTAATCGTGCCTGGTGAATACGAGCGTTAGAGACAAGAAAAAGAAATCCAAGGTTTGCGTTCTGTCTCCTGGTGCAACATTCTCACAGAACCAGAAGAAAATGAAGAAGAAAAAAAAAGAACTTTCGAACAATCATCGTTTCCTCCCTCAAACAAACCTCTAAATTCTGGGAGAAATACCCTCTTTTTTTATGTGTTTCACCTCAGCCGGTTCTTTTTCCAGACTTTTCATTGTCTTTGAATGATTGTTGCGGGCGGCCGCCATTTTATCGCACGAACAGTGACGGAATAGAACGCTTTTCGAACTGAAATGCCCGCCATTTTGTGATGACAACATTGTAACTGAAAACCGATAGGTTTTGAGTACAGAAGATTTTATAAGTATATTGTAACCATAACTGTCACCTGCAACTGCTTCCCTACACTCTGTTGTACAATGTACATATTTAAACCTTAGAAACAAAAAAAATGCCAGTCACAGCAATAAGTTTCAAGATTACTAAGCTACTTTCAAGATTATTAGTACAAGTCGCTATAACTATCTATGGGCTTGTTTAACACGGAAAGAAAACAAAACAACCAATGAAATAGCAGCATGGGGAGCGTGACATCATAAGAAACCAATAGGCTTGTTTCACGTAGTACGGAAAGGAAATAAAACAACCAATGAAATAGCAGTATAGGGAGCGTGACATCATAAGAAACATTATCATTATCATCTACTTTCTTTCTAGAATTGAATTAATATCATATGCTAAACTGAAATTCGAATATAGCCTTTCCGGGCTTTTCGCTTACCCTTTCAGTCCCAATGACAATTTGGCATTATCATTTTAGAAATTTATTTCTGGTCGTCTATAGACATTTATGATATCAAAAAGCACATCATTTGATTCTTCAAGCTTTTTTCTATTAGAAAATATTTTTGATTAATCCCAATAGATGTCAGCCCTATTAATTTCTTTTGTTATGGTCAGCAAAATGATGATGACAAATGGCATTACTGGGACTGAAAGACTTAAATATGACGTATCCAATTTGCCTCCTAGACTTCTGGTTAGTTCTGTGACAGAACGATTATAATACCTTGTTTTTTTAACATTATAAACGTGGTGTGTAAGCTAAAAAGAATAATAGAATGTTAGTGAAAGGGAACGAAAAAATTAAATTTTGCATCTATGATTTTTTCTGTATATACGACTACCAAAGTTTGATTGTTTATCAAATGGAAAGTCTGTACATGGTATGACTAATCACATTTTTGTGGTATATGTCTTGACTATGCCAAAAACTTATTAAACTTATTGCCTCATAACGTTTTTCGTTTTTTTTAAACTTTCCAAGCTCCATTCTGTTATCTTTTATTTGTTATTCAAAAGAGTCTCAAATAAACTGAAGCACGCGGAAGGTCCCAGGTTCGGGTCCGGGTACGGTCAAAACAACTGCCGACCTATAAACGATCGTGCAGCAAAAAAATGTCCGACGAATAATACCCTGCGTGGAGGAAGCGCACGTTAAATATCTTTCTAAGTCCCAACGCTGCTTACGACGTAGCCCTTAACGGTTTTGTTGGGTGCCTACTCGGGTGTCGGCTCGTCACTTGACTGTGGTTCTTAAATACGACACCCGTCGCCAATAGCCCTCGTATAACTCCAGTGCGACGATTATTCAAACCAAACTAAACGAAACTAATATCAGCCATCTAATAATCGTCCATAAAATATATTTTCATTTATGAAAAATCTTCTGTTACAAGCGTGTTGAACCAATGACGTAAAAGTAGCTCCCCTAAAAAAAGTATATATTTTCATTTATGAAAAATCTTCTGTTACAAGCGTGTTGAACCAATGACGTAAAAGTAGCTCCCCTAAAAAAAGTAGTTCTAGAAAGTTAGTTCTGTGTAGATGTATCTTGCTGTTACAGCTGCAAACGATAGTTAAAAAGTTCTTTTTCAAAAAAATATAAATTGTTTGCAGAAGTTGAAAGTTGCCTGAAGAATTGCTCAAAAGAATAAACTTTTTTCTTCATAAGTTAAATAATAGTTCCTTTCGAAATTTTATGTTTGGCTATGGATAATACAAAGGCATTGTTTGGAAATTTACGCCATTCAGTAATGCAGTATGTGGCATAGTTCATTGAGAAATATATATTATTACAAAATATATAAGCAAATAAAAAAAATGTTTGATAATCTAATAAACAATTATTTGATTTTTTTTACTGTAAGTAAAGGAAGTCCTTGAACAAACGTTTTTTCAAAATTATTATTATTATTTTTTAAGCGTGTTCTAAATATTTATTTAACCCTTTCAGTACCAGTGATATCATTTGGCCTCAACATGTTTCAGATCACAATTAAGAAACATAATAGGGCTGACATCTATTGGGATTAATAGAAAATATTTTCTAAAAGGAAAAAAGTCTGAAGATTCGAATGATGTGCTTTTTGATATCATAAATAGCCCTAGAAGACCAGAAAAAAAATTCTAAAGTGATGATGTCATTGGGACTGAAAGGGTTAAGAAACTAATTTGTGTAGTGTGTAGTTGTGGAGTGTAGTATCATAAGTAAGTGATCTATTTGCAACACTGAGCAAAATCCGTAACACATTTAGTCACTTTCCACCGATTAATAGTATCCATTGTTTAACCTCCTAAGATCCGAGCAAAATCTTACATGTATATTCTTATTATAAACATACTTTTCATGCAAATATATGCTAAAATGTATGTTTTTCAAGAAACATTTTTTAAAAAGAAATTATGTTATAGTTACTTAGGGACACGTCTTAAAATCTTAAAAAAAATGTGCTATAAATGCAACAAAAAAGGTCGTACTGATTTGTTGCCAACCGATTATTTTAACATAATTTTAAAGACATTTTGCACTAAAAACAAACTACTTAAAGAACTTTTTGTGAAGTTTGAAAATAAATTAAATTATTTCTTAAGAACTCTAATATCGTAAAGTCCCTCTTTCAACTTCATTTTTTTATCAAAATAAAGGGCTGATACCTGTAATTAAAGGCTGAAATTGATATTTGTATTTCTTCTACCGGACTAGGTCAATTTCTGAACTAATTAACATGCTAATTGTTTGTGGGAAGGTTTCAAAAATGTTTCCAAATGGGGACGCCACGCCAGGTTGCAAGAGGCTAATGGAAGGGACCGTGAGCAAAGGCTGGCTATTTTTTTCCATGAGCTAAAATAGTGTAAAAGTCAAAAAAATTAATATTTTCGTTGATACGCCCACCACAGACTTAAAATTGACAAAAAAAATTAAAAAGTTTGGTTTGGTTTGAATTATCGTCGCACTAGAGCTACAGAATGGGCTATTGGCGACGGGCGTCGTATTTTAGAACCACAGTCAAGTGACGAGCCAACACCTGAATAGGCACCCAACGCAACCGTTAAGGGCGACATCGTACGCAGCGTTAGGACTTTGAAGGATATTTAACGTGCACTCCCTTACACGGGGTATTATTCGTCGGACATTTTTGGCTGCACGGGCCGTTTATAGGTCGGCAGCTATTTTGGCGATGCCCGGACTCGAACCTGGGACCTTCCGCATGCTAAGCGAGTGCTTAACCGACTGGGCTCCCCAGCCCCAAAAAATTAAAAAGATACCTTGATTAATTTGGTAGCTTTTTTGAAAAAAAAACTCGGGCTCCATTGCGACGCACAACACATGTTACAATTTCGATGGGATTTACGATATTACCGTGAGGGGGCGCTTCAATACATTTGGGTCCATAAACGACTGCTTCAAAGTACCCTTTAATGACCCCTCCCCCCTCCCTTACCCGTGGGGGGGGGGTGATGGTGTTAAGTCTCCGATGAAGACGTCGAATTTGCAAATAAATGTGGTTTTGAATAGGGCAGAAGGGTTGTAACTTCTAAAGGGGGCGCCTGATTACGGTAATACTTTTACTTCACCTCAAGAAATGTAATATTGTCGTTGTTTTTAGATAACTGTTATTTGTAAATAATGAGGCGTTGATAATTAGTTTTAAATAAACATGTTAATTTTCAGGGTAGGGTAGGGTAGGGTATTTTACATATATATTCCGACTTGTGTGCTTGCTCAGTAAGCCGCTTATAAGTCTTCGTCAAGTAAGACAGACACAGAAAGATTTTTTACTGTCACAAAGAGAGGAAATACACCCAGGGCGAAGGCGGGAATCGAACCCGCGCCCGTTACAGCACGCAGACTGCTGGCCTGCGATGCTTACCACTCGGCCATCCGGGCCCCATTTTCAGGTTATTGGGTGGGATGGGGAGCTGATTAGGTTAGGCACTGGCCCAGCATGCGAAAGGTCCCAGGTTCGGGTCCGGGCATCGCCTAAATAACTGCAGACCTATTAACGGCCCGTAGCCAAAAATGTCCGACGAATAATACCCGTTGTATAGGGAGTGCACGTTAAATATCCTTCAAAGTCCTAGCGCTGCTTACGATGTCGCCCGTAATTGTTCGTTGGGTGCCTATCCAGGTGTCGGCTCGTCACTTGACTGTGGTTCTAAAAATACGACGCCCGTCGCCAATAGCCCTCGTGCAGCTCTAGTGCGACGATGATTCAGACCTAACCTAATCAGGTTATAGGATCTAATGCGATTTTTCGACACTGCATTCTTATAAAAATATGGCGCAATTAAAGCCTACCGCTTGGAATTTCTGCAGGAAAAAACTTCTTAGATTTTTAATATTTTGTGTTCAAGTTTTTGTTTTTTCGCGCTGTTTGGTTGGGTTAAGTTATTGCTTAAGAAGTGGTAACGTCACTTGACCGAAGTTTAAAACTACAAAACTCATTGCCAACTAAAAACGGTACCTACTACGACTTTAATCAAACTCAAGCACACCTTGTTTTCAACACACGTTTTTAAGAAGTTTTTTATTTCTATTAGCGGCCTCCCCGTGGCCGAGTGGTTAAGGCGTGAGCCTCAGGATACAACCTTCTCAGGTTCGAATCCCACTTACTACCAGTCATCCTATAAATCGGATATCTGTACTGGAAAGAGTAGAAAAAATCCAACCCGTGACGGATGGGAATAAATCTGTGGAGTCCAAAGTCCCGACGGCGTCAGCGTACGATGTCGTTCGAAGTTTCCGTTGGGTGCCCGCTCAGGTGTCGATCTCGTCACTTGACCAGAGTTCTAAATTACGAGGCGTTATTGGCTGTGTTAAAGCTCCTGACGGAGGCTAGAAATAGGCAGCCGGAAACGATTACATTACCATTACCATTACTATTTCTATTAGCAATAGCCACTTTCTACAACGTGAGCAACAAAAAAAATATTTTTTAAACCTTGTTTCATGCAATAAATTTAAAGGCAAATAATACCGTTTTAACTTTACAGAGATTAAAAAGAGGCCGGCAAAATACTTATAATAATAAAGTCTAAAAAGAATCAATGGTTGTTTTTGACTATGCTAAAATTAAATCGTCTAAATAACATTCCAAAACTTATCTCTTTTGAAGAGTGTGATAATGACTTTAGTATAATAAATATATTGGTAAATTAGTTCACTTACAAAAACAAACTAAGTATAAGTAATAAGTATGTTATAATAAGTCCTTTTTTTAATACCAATGTAAGTAATCTATTCACTATTTTTAAATAAATAATTTGATTAAAAAAATTTACAAATAAATTCCCAAAAAATACCAAATTAATTTATGTACCACACTTAACATGATATTAAAAAATTAAAAAGTAATAACGTCAACCTTAAAAAAGAAAATAGATTTAGGATTAAGGTTTTTTGTATTTTCAATAACAGGTAAAAAGAAAGAGCACATTTTTCTTTTTCATCCTATACCACCCTACTGACCCCCCTCCACCCTCACCCCCTCCCGATAATCTTCCCAAATGACTTTGGAAAAGTGGAGCTGAATCGTTAATATCCGTGGAAAAGCATCAAGGTGCTGGAAAGTTAATCTTAAATGATAAAAAGGCTTAATATTTTGTGGATACGGATGGTAATTCTTAATTAGAGGCGAAGAAAAAAAATGTAATTGACGTTTATTTTATTAAAGAAATTGAAATTAAGTTTATTGAAATATTTCGCTAAGACTTAGTACTTTTTTTTAGTCATTGGGGATATGAAGACCTTTGTAGGTTTTTTCGAGAAAAAAAATGTAACCAATTTGTTTTCATCAGCAATATACATGCTTATCACTTACAATGTTATATTTCTTATGTTTTTTTTTAAAGCAGATCCTAATCGTTAACGGTATTTAATCAAGTTTTATTTTTGTAAGAATAAATAAAAAGGCAATTAACAGATTGCCAAAAATTACCGATTTGGAACAAAATATAATTTTGTATGAACATAAATTATATAGATGCTACAATTAGTTAAACAATACAAAAAAATAATTTTCATAATTACATTAATGTATTTGTGATTATCCTTATATTACTGCCGTAGTAAATTTCTTTGTCATATATCATCCTTAAAAAAAAAAAAATTTAGAAAGTTTTTCGCGTGGTGAAAATTGAACCTGTATCGAACTTTTTGTGTTACATAATGACCCTTGTAAGGAAGAACGTTTTACAGAACTGTGGCCATGGCCTCATATTGGCTCTGCAGTAAAGCGGCTCTGTAACAGAAATAAAATTTTTAAAAAATTGTAATAAAGAAACTATACATTTTTAGTTTAAAATTTTATTTTAATAGTATATCATGCGGTAGCCGGCCCGCTGGCGCAATGGTTAACGTTTTGGCCCTTGAAGCTGGTGGACTCAGTTTCGAGTCCCGGTCATGGCATGGATGTTTGTGTCCGTCAATAAATGTTGTTATTTGTCTAAGTGTTTGTGTCGTCTCTTTCTTTGTGTGTCTCTTGTGATTGTGTCATTTCTGGGGTTGAATACAATAGACCTAAGGTCGCAGTGTTCGGCGAACTTGCCCCCCACCAAGAAAGTCATAAGTCATATGATGCGGTAAAAAACTTTACAATTTAGTAAATTTGCTTATCTTTCAGATTATTAATAAAAAATGAAGACTTAACAGGAGTCTCATGCAAACTCTATTACCAGGCAAATATCCAATAATTTTTTTACATTTTTATCAACGCAATAATGCATTTCTATTATTTAATTTTTACCCCATCCCCATTTTCATTTTTTCAAAAAGGGGGTGCCAGTAGAAAAGGAAATTTGAAGAATCGTTTGATAAATAGGCTAGTGCGGATTGGACCCATTTCTTGCGTGAAATATCTATCCCCACCCCCATACCTTGACATTAAATCCCCCCCCCCCACCCCACCATACGTCTAAGGGGATTTTTTTTTAAAAATAAATTCGACTGCCCCCGTGCATTAGCGCTCCTACCGTTACTCGGGATATTTTTTTAATACTCAGAAGATTTTGGAGAAAGGAAAAAATGACTTCGGTTTTCGGATAAGTTTTTGTGCAATGTGAAGCTCTCTTTTTGAATAGGAACAGCTATCTTCCTTTCTAGTTATTTATAATAATAATTATTATTATCATATTATTGTTATCAGAATTAAGATTATTAATGATTTTATCACAAAAGGTATAATAATAATTAGTATGATTAAGGTAGGCGAGTACCCAAAATTCTAAAATTTTTACAATAACTTATCTTTTTCAAATTTGGCATAGTGATTTCAGATATAATGAACAATGCTTTTGGGGCAATTCATTCATTTTTTATTTAAATATAATTGATTTATTTTAAACGGTGTTTCTCAACTAAAAAAAGGGGTTCTCGCTAACACTTCTAGCATAAAAAGTTTTACATTAATTAGCCTGAAATTTTTTACAGATGCTACTACAATATATATCTGTGCTACAAGCCTCTAACATCTGGCGTAAATAGAGTAGTTTTTTTTAATGTCCAAGTGTAAGTTAATCGAAAAATTCCTTTTTTTTTTTTTTTGGGGGGGGGGGGTTCATTCATAAAATTTTTCTTAATAACTTCTTTTCTTGTAATTTGTATGTAACTCTAGAGGGTCATTGCATGTATCAGTTCAAAACGAAGAATTTAACACATAATTAATGTTCATAGGAGGAAAATTCAATGTGGTAGACTTGTTAGCGTAAACCTCTTGTTTTAGTTGAAAAACACCGTTTAAAATAAATAAATTATATTTAAATTAAAAAAATGCCTAAATAGTATTATTCATTATATTTGTAATCACTACGCCAAATTTAAAAAAGATTAAAGTAATAGTAAAAATTTTAGAAATTTGTGGAATTTTGGGTATTCGTCTACCTTAATGCTTTCATTACAACGTTATAATAATTGTTATCATTACAATAAATATAACAATAATTATTATAATTTGGATTTAAAGACAAATAATTTGGAATAATATATTTCATATTTTAGTAAAAGCGTTTTGTTTTGTAAAGAGTGTTTAATCGTTTTTTGTTCGACGAAGACCGAAATATGCCAAACAGGAAAAGATATTTGCCACATAAAAGTAAAATAAAAAATAAATAATACAAACATTAGAAAAAACGATGTATTACTTACATTAAGAAAGACTAATTAGGCATTACTGTGCAGCACAGCTACAAATAATTCATCCTATGTGTTTCTGTATTAAAAACGTTTTTAATCTATTACATATTACATACCTGTAGTTCATCATATTGGTTTAGAATCACCTAGTTTTAAGTGTTCATATCAAACAGTGTTTATAAAATCAATAAATAAATTTTTTTAACATTTTTCAATATGACGATGGCTATTATAGGTTTAACCAGGTAAAATAAAAACTTTTTGTTTTTTTCTTTTACAAACGTTATTTTCAGCCATGGCCGTTATTTCATTTCCCATTTGAAAAAGGGCTAATCTTGATTTATAGTGCTTAATACTGAGCCCCACACTGTGTGGCATTAAGAGCTTTTTTTTTAAAAAAGAGACGTTAGACCTCACTCTATGAATTGTTAATAGAGTTCCAGAAAAAAAGGTTTTTGTGTATTGTGTGGAAGGATTATCAAACGCTACTGTTTTATTTTTATGAGAGATTACTGTACTTAAGGCTTGATTTGCATTTATGGGTTGTTAGAAGATTGCATTAATCATACAGTGGAGCTGCACAATGGGCTATTAGCGTTCATCTCACTATAAGAACAATGTTAAAAATCAGTTGTTTTTACCAAAAAAAAAAAAAACACTTTTATCTGGTGGGCCAGAAAAACAGTATATTTTTCATTATCCAACGGCTTGCTTTATTGGAGAGCCTTTGCAGACTCGGCATATTCCCCAGAACTTCAATCCATTTTTACTAAATTGCTTAAAAATTCAATGAAATTTTTTAATTTGTAAAAAATAAACAATTTCATAAATCGGTAACAAAAAATAGGTGTTCTAGTCTAAACTATTAATAATTATTACATTTCTTTAGTATTTCGGTTAACGCGCTTTTTACTGCTCGTATGTCCCACATCTTTAAAATCATAAAATAAATCAAAACCAATATTTTACTCACAAACATAACATCAAAACTACATTAAACCTACATTCGAACACATTAAAAACTTCTCCAAAACGAATAACGACTTATTAAGTAGGAAAAACCATAAACCCCAAAATTACTTTCCATTGAAGTCCATTTTAAAAAAACTTATCCACTTAATATTTCATATTAAATGGCGGAATATCACTGTTGCTATAGCAACAGAGTAAAAAAACAACACTTAGAAGAGAGCTTTCACCTTTTCAGGAATAAAAATTATTTTATTTCATGGTGTGTTTTTTATATTTTCTAAACTTCCGTGTCCAATTCATTTCTGTCTACTCCATACTGTCATTTTTATTGATTCTGTAACTTTTTTTTGTAGTATAGAGATGTATTCTGTTTTATTTCGAACTTTTTTTTATTCGAACGTACAGTTTGTCACGCAGGTATATCATTAATAGATGAGACATATAATTTCCTGTTAAGGGGGAATAGTACCGAGAATCGGCTTCTCAAGCGAAGGCTTCTCTCTGTGTTAATCCTATGGGGAAAAAATAAAAAGTCTGCCACATTTCTCCGGCTGTATTGAATATTTTTACAAGCGGTTTTTTTAATATGATACATGTAGCTGATTTGTAGGTCTCTATCCATACACTTTTTTGAAATTGGTATAAATAATTTTTTGATAATTAATAATTATTTTTTCAATATAAACAAGATCGAAATTTGAAAAACTGTATGGATAGAGACGTAGAACTTTAAATTTCCTTCACAATGAAAAAAAAAAGTGTGAAAATATCTCAATTTTTAGGGTAGAAAAGTGGCAGCGAAATTATGAAATTTTCAATATCCAGTCTTATCCAGGAAGTAGCGCCCCCTAGGAGTAGAAATTAAGCTCCTCCCCCTAAAGTTAGCTCCTCCCCTTTTAGTTAAAGATGCTGTAACTCAGATAAGATAAGGTACGTGTAGTTCAATTTCAAGAGTCTGCGAATTTTAACTTCTGCTCCGTAAGCTAAAGTTTCAATTCATTGTGTGTTTTTGGACGCCGATTTCGAAAATACAAATGGATTTTTTACTATAGCATCCAGTTTAAAAGCTTTTTTTAAAAAAATAAGTGACATTGATTCATTCTATATTGGATTCTAATTCTTAATTAGTAAAAAAATCTTTTTTAATTTCTTCCAAATGATTTATTTGAAAGAGTTTGAAATATGCTTTAGGGACTTGAAGTTAAGAAAAAGGCATTACAAAGTGTGAACAATTGCACAAATTTGGACTTATATATTTTTGTTGAAATATTAATTTAAGTTAAAATCCGAAAAACATGTACTTCTTGAAGTTTTTGTTGCATAATTTACAATTTCTTTCAAAAAGGATTTTTGCATAACGTTTTAAATCTGTTTTGGCATTAGGTAGCAGTATTGGCGTGTTTTATAATAGGTAACTTTTTTCAGCTTTTCATTTTTAATCTTCCGCGATTTTAATTAATGATTCGGTTCCACTCTCAATGCGAGGTCTTGTTGTGTTCTAATATAGTTTAGTTTTAGGTTTGAATGATCGTCGCACTAGAGCTACACGAGTGCTATTGGCGACGGGCGTCGTATTTTAGAACCACAGTCAGGTGACGAGCCAGCACCTGAGTAGGCACCCAACGCAACCGTTAAGGGCGACATCGTACGCAGCGTTAGGGCTTTGAAGGATATATAACGTGCACTCCCTTACACGGGGTATTATTCGTCGGACATTTTTTGCTGCACGGGCCGTTTATCGGCCGGCAGCTACTTTTTGGCGATGCCCGGACCCGAACCTGGGACTTTCCGTATGCTAAGCGTGTGCTCAACCGACTGGGCTCCCCAGCCCCTCTAATATAGTTGAGTAAAGTTAGTTTGAAATATCTTCCCTCTAGAGCTATATGAGGGCTATTGGCGACGGGCGTCGTAGTTTACATCCGCGGTCAAGTAACGAGTCGACATCAGGGTATGCACCCAATGCAACTGTTCAAGGAGCCATCATACGCAGTGTTGGTACAAATAAGAATATTTAGCGTGCATTCCCAATGCAAGGGGTATTATTCGTCGGACATTTTTCTTCACGGACGATTTATAGGTCGGCGGTTGGACCGAACCTGGGACCTTTCACATTTAAGGCAAAAAAATGCCTTAACCAACTGATCTGCTCTGTCTTCTTTATGTGCATCATTTTCTTATTCCTGTAATTTATTAAACCTTTATCGCTGCATACTCGGCATACCGAATATCCCGTATAAATCCCAACCAGTAGTTTCCGCGTACGAATCCCGGTTGGTAAGCGCATGGATGATTGACTTGTCAATACAATGTTAGGTTAGGTAAGGTTTGAATTATCGTCGCACTAGAGCTACGCGAGGGCTATTGGAGAACGGGCATCGTATTTTGGAACCACAGTCAGGTGACGAGCCATCACCTGAATAGGCACCCAACGCAACCGCTAAGGGCGATATCGTACTCAGCGTTCAATACAATGTTAATTCTCTACATGTTGGTCTTAATTTGTTGAAAAAGATGTCCATCCTCTCCGGACGCTCTGGTAACATTCTTCCATAGGATATCCATGATCACAACAACAGCATTAAACCTTATTAGTTTCAATTAGATTAAATTTTCCCTAACTCCTAGAAGATAGCGAATTATTCGAGGTAGCATCCTTCAAATCCAGATTGCCAAATTATTTTCAAAGAAAATTGTAATTTGGTTGTTTTAGATTATATAAGTTTCCAGTTTTCATTTTTGTCCATCGTGATTTTATTGGTTTTTCAATTTTACTCTAAATGCTCGATAAAAATCGCAGATATTTAGTAATGGGAATTTATTCTAAAGTGTCTTCCATTTTGAGTTTGAAACAAGCATGAGAGGATTCACTAAAGAAACCACGTTATTGGCGCAAATAGTTTATTTGTTGCTGTACAAATTATACAAGTTTCGGCTCGTCTTCTTCAGAAAAACACTACACAACTATAATAGTGCCTCTTATAAAAAAAAAAGATTTTAATTTTTTTCAAAAACTTCATTTTATTTAAGACAGTTTTTCTTTGCAAAATTTGAAATTTTTTAATCGTTACGTCTCGATCCTCATGTTGGCGCATACCCTTCCCTCCCCCTCTGAGCGTGCCGTAATTTATGTACGTCCCCTTATCGAAAATTTCATATTTTGAAGCATATTCAATATATTTACTTTCAATGATTTTTCAATATTACTTTTATGATGTGGTTTTTTAATCTATCAATAACATTTGTTATAATTTTCAAAAAAGGATACGAATAAATTTTAAAAAGTACACTTTTGTCAAACATATAATTTTTTTTGTTCTGAAAAATAATTGTATGATAATTTATGTAAATATACATCGCAATAAAATGTAAGTTTTTAAAGAAAATTGTGTGGAATATTTTTGAGAAGAAAAAATAAGGCATTAAAGTGTTCTTCGATTCCAAGCACCACAAACAACCATTTCACCGATCAAACTGAACCGATTCCAAACACCACTATACAATTTCGATTAAGCAAAAAAAAAAGTGCCATACAAGTGCATATTTCATTAAGGGGTCATAGGAGTCTTAAAAATGTGCAAAGAGGGTACTACAAAGTATAGTTTGATCTTTCATGTAATTTTTTAACTACTCAATATATAAGTATAATTTTTTTATATGTAATTCTATAAGATTTATTTAATATAAAACAAATTTTAAAATTTATGAAACTTTAGTCAAAACTAAAATAAATGATATTAAACATAAAGCTATTTGAACACATTGTGATTAGGCTTGCGCGGCAAATTGTGAGGTCAAAATTGAAAAAATTACCAGGAAAATGACTTTATATTGTACAAATATGTGCAAACAAAGACTTATACCTAAATTCTCAGCTCAATTTTAATTACAAATTATTTAAAAATAAAATTTTAAATCAAAATTTTAAAAAATTTATTAATTTTTTTAAGAAAAAAGTTCTTAAAATATTTTCTAATTAAAATTGAGCTGAGAATTTAGGTATAAGTCTTTGTTTGCACATATTTGTACAATATAAAGTCATTTCCCTGGTAATTTTTTCAATTTTGACCTCACAATTTGCCGCGCAAGCCTAATCACAATGTGTTCAAATAGCTTTATGCTTAATATCATTTATTTTAGTTTTGGCTAAAGTTTCATAAATTTTAAAATTTGTTTTATATTAAATAAATATTGTACAATTACATATAAAAAAATTCTACTTATATATTGAGTAGTTAAAAAATTACATGAAGGATCAAACTATGCTTTGTAGTACCTTCTTTGCACATCTTTAAGACTCCTATGACCCCTTAAAGCATCAAATAAACCAAGATTAGTATAAAATACATTCTTCTCGCAGGTATAGCTGTAAACAAGTTGACCTGCAAACCCAGAAATCCGATGCCAGGATCGAATGTAATCCTTCTATAAATCATAATATCAATCAAATATCTACCGTATAGAGAGGGTTTGTGCACATTAAATCCATTGCGGTGCAATGTTTCATAGTCTTGCACAATATTACGAATTGGTTCCCAGTCAGATACAAGCATCGCCTTTCTGACGGCATTCTAAAATTACGAGGCACGTCGACAAAATTCCACAGATAGATATAACACAATGTTTAAATAACTTCTAATATAAATTCTAAAACCGCGTGCAGTAGAACTTCAACTATCCAAAGCATGAATGATTATCCGAATGTCGGAAAAAGAATTGCACCCGACCCACCTGGTAATGTTTGTCTTTGTTGGATGTCATACCTGATAATATTTTTGAACCAACCAAAAAAATTACTAGGCATAACATCCAGCAGAGATTACAAGAATAGGTAGGCAGGTATAAATGTTTATGGTGTCACATAATAAACTTTTGTACCAACTGTAACTGCTTCCCCTTTTTGTAGTCACCTGTTATTTATGCAAATTATCTTTTTTAATAAGTATAGTAACAACTTGCCAAACGATACTTTATAGCTTGGATTTGATTGGGCTGATTACGACCGAAACTAGAATTTACGTGGTGAGTTTAAGGGGTCATAGGACTCTTAAAAATGTGCAAAGAAGGAACTACAAAATTTAGTTTGATCTTTCATGTAATTTTTTAACTACTCAATATACAAGTATAATTTTTTTATATGTAATTCTACAAGATTTATTTAATATAAAACAAATTTTAAAATTTATGAAACTTTAGCCAAAACTAAAATAAATGACATTAAACATAAAGCTATTTGAACACATTGTGATTAGGCTTGCGCGGCAAATTGTGAGGTCAAAATTGAAAAAATGACCAAGAAAATGACTTTATATTGTACAAATATGTACAGACAAAGACTTATACCTAAATTCCCATCTCAATTTAAATTAGAAATTATTTTAAAAAATATTTAAAATCAAAATTTAAAAAAATTTTATTAATTTTTTTAGAAAAAAGTTCTTAAAATAATTTCTAATTAAAATTGAGCTGAGAATTTAGGTATAAGTCTTTGTCTGTACATATTTGTACAATATAAAGTCATTTTCTTAGTCATTTTTTCAATTTTGACCTCACAATTTGCCGCGCAAGCCTAATCACAATGTGTTCAAATAGCTTCATGTTTAATATCATTTATTTTAGTTTTGGCTAAAGTTTCATAAATTTTAAAATTTGTTTCATATTAAGGGGTCATAGGAGTCTTAAAAATGTGCAAAGAAGGTACTACAAAACATAGTTTGATCTTTCATGTTATTTTTTAACTACTGAATGTATAAGTATAATTTTTTTTGTATGTAATTCTACAAGATTTATTTATTATAAAACAAGTTTTAAAATTTATGAAACTTTAGCCAAAACGAAAATAAATTATATTAAACATGAAGGTACTTGAACACACTGTGATTAGGCTTGCGCGGCAAATTGTGAGGTCAAAATTGAAAAAATGAATAAGAAATTTACTTTATATTGTACAAATATGTACAAACAAAGACTTATACCTAAATTCACAGCTCAATTTCAATTAGAAATTATTTTTAAAAAAATTTAAAATCAAAATTTTTAAATTTTTATTAATTTTTTTTAGAAAAAAGTTCTTAAAATAATTTCTAATTAAAATTGAGCTGATAATTTAGGTATAAGTCCTAGTTTGTACATATTTCTACAATATAAAGTCATTTTCTTGGTCATTTTTTCAATTTTGACCTCACAATTTGCCGCGCAAGCCTAACCACAGTGTGTTCAAGTACCTTCATGTTTAATATCATTTATTTTAGTTTTGGCTAAAGTTTCATAAATTTTAAAACTTGTTTTATAATAAATAAATCTTGCAGAATTACATATAAAAAAATTATACTCATTTATTGAGTAGTTAAAAAATTACAAGAGAGATCAAACTATGCTATGTAGTATCTTCTTTGCACATTTTTAGGACTCCTGTGACCCCTTAAATAAATCTTGTAGAATTACATATAAAAAAATTATACTTATACATTGAGTAGTTCAAAAATGACATGGAAGATCAAACTATGTTTTGTAGTAGTACCTTCTTTGCACATTTTTAAGACTCCTGTGACGCCTTAAGGGGTCACAGGAGTCTTAAAAATGTGCAAAGAAGATACTACATAGCATAGTTTGATCTCTCTTGTAATTTTTTAACTACTCAATTTATGAGTATAATTTTTTTATATGTAATTCTACAAGATTTATTTATTATAAAACAAGTTTTAAAATTTATGAAACTTTATCCAAAACTAAAATAAATTATATTAAACATGAAGGTACTTGTACACACTGTGATTAGGCTTGCGCGGCAAATTGTGAGGTCAAAATTGAAAAAATTACCAAGAAAATGACTTTATATTGTACAAATATGTACAGACTAGGACTTATACCTAAATTCTCAGCTCAATTTTAATTAGAAATTATTTTAAGAACTTTTTTCTAAAAAAGTTATTAAAAAATTAAAAATTTTGATTTTAAATTATTAAAAAAATAATTTCTAATTGAAATTGAGCTGAGAATTTAGGTATAAGTCCTAGTCTGTACATATTTGTACAATATAAAGTCCTGTTCTTATTCATTTTTTCAATTTTGACCTCACAATTTCCCGCGCAAGCCTAATCACAGTGTGTCCAAGTACCTTCATGTTTAATATCATTTATTTTAGTTTTGGCTAAAGTTTCATAAATTTTAAAACTTGTTTTATAATAAATAAATCTTGTAGAATTACATATAAAAAAATTATACTTATACATTCAGTAGTTCAAAAATGACATGAAAGATCAAACTTTGCTTTGTAGTATCTTCTTTGCACATTTTTAAGACTCCTTAGACCCCTTAAAGATCAGGCGTAGCTTTCGTGCGACGTTATTCAATTAACCTGCTAAGTGAGGCATCCCGTCCAACGAGCTTATAATAGGGGTAGAGCGGCCTAGGGAAGGTTTCTACTACGGAGCCGGTGGCACTCAGATAATTTCTCATACAGTCACGTGGTTTACCACGTGACTATGAGAAAGGGAAGTATATTTGGCAAGTTATCGTGCCGTTTGGCGCTTTTTGAAAAAATAGCTCCGAATTTCAAAACATTTTGTGTTTGTTTTGGAATGTTTTTTTGGTTAGATTAATGTTGCGTTAGACCTACTGATTATGTAGGTCATTTGATAAAAACTTCACTTTAATTTATTAACGGCTAGGATATTTTGATGCATATTTGTAAATAATATATACAAATGTGTTGTGTGTAAGAAAGAAAACTTAAGAACACACTGTTCACTTCATTCAACTGATTTTGTGAAAAATGAGCCAAATCAAGCTTTGAAAAATTATATATATAATACTTCCTCCTTTCTTATGAACTTCGTTGCAGTTAAAAGCACAACAAGAAACAACCATTTTTGCAATAATTTAGCTGCTGCGAATATCACGAACCTTTCCTATACCGATTGCCATAGCAAAATACATACACAGCCTGCTCGTAGTAGGAGATGCAATCACGTGACCCTAGGAGGAATTCGCTGCATGTTGGTTCCACGGTATGGTTGCCATTAGCCGCTCTACCCCTATTATAAGCTCGTTGATCCCGTCTTCTCATAGGGAAAATGGTTGGTTGGTACATGTATTTCCGGGTTGTGTGCATGATCAGATACCCACCTATAAACCTCGTCAAGTAAGACAGACATAGACAGATTTTTTAACTGGCACACAGATACAGAAGAATTGCACCCAGGGCGACGGCGGGAATTTCTCGAAGGAGGTGTGAGATACGTTGACAAGGGGCGGAGCTTAGGAAAGGTAGTTTAAAACTGACCAATCAGCTATTTATAGAAGGATTGAAAAATAAGATGAAAACGTCAATCAATGAATTAAGCATTTTGATTTGCTAGTTTCCGAATTCTCTGAACCTCCCCCCATAGCAGTTCCGATATCTTCACCAGATGTCGCCCTCGGCCACAATGAGTTGCCTGCTCGGTATGATCCCGCGTTAAGGCTGAACTTGCGAAAATGTACCGAGAATTAATTTTACTGCGACGTTTGTTGAACTTGAGGAGAAGCTAAAAAAGAATGTTCTTTCGTGGTCAATGGCCATTCTTATTAATATTTAACAAGCGGAAATAGAAAAATATTCGTGGAAATTCTATTCTGAGCAGAAAAAGAGAGCATAATTAGTACATTTATATATTTCTGAGAAAAATCGATCGGAATAAAAATAGTGTAACCAAGAGAACATGAAATGTAGAAATTCATTGCTCAATGATAGCATAAGGTAAATTACTTTTGCAATAATGTGTAATTGATTCTTAGCATACTAATTTAATTACAAATTGGAATTAAAGTAATGTAATGTAACTGACGTTGGTATAGTTCTAAAATAATTGAAATTTTGAGGCTTCTACTTGATCTGAATAAAAGAACATTGAATAATGTTACGAGGTTTTGATCGGTCAAAATGGACATTTGTTGTGAGTTTATGAACAAACAAGTTTTGTCAGTTTTTGTAATTCGTATTAAATTCTAACAAAAATGCAGCATGTTTTATAAATATATCAAAGTTTTTTTTTTTTTTGCAAGACTTCAGAAATCTGCTTCATCCTCTTTCCTACTCCATATTTTTATACAATTAATAAATTAGCTGCTTCTATACCAATATTTCAGCACTTTTTCTTTAAATTTAAAAACAAAATATTCTAGTTTATAATAGAAATGTTAGTATTAAGAAAAGTTTAGGGGGGGGGTAGGGGTAGATACATATATATTCCGGCTTGTGTGCATGATCAGAGACCCGCTTTATAAGCCTTCCTCAAGTAAGACAGACACAGAAAGAATTTTTACTGTCACAGAGAGAGGAAGTAAACCCAGGGCGAAGACGGGAGTCGAACCCGCACCCGTTACAGACCGCATACTGCTAACGTATTGGTCCAAACCACTCGGCCATCCGAGCCACGAGAAAAGTGTAAGCTGAAGAGTTTTGAAGTGAATTCTACAAAGTTTCACGAATTTGTATCTTTGGTTAATTAATTTGAATTATCGTCGAACTAGAATTACTCGAGGGATTATGAACCTATGGAGCGAAGAGAACAAGCATCCAAAAACTATAAAAATCAATCTAAATACGAAATTCGTTTTTATTTGTACAATCCCCACCAAACAACTCTCACGTGAAATTTCTTACTCCACCCTTCCGTGGCCCGAGACGACCAAACAACCGTTCAACAGAGATTACGACAACTTGTCCACCGATTTCCCATCCCGGGACAAAAAACCTTCCGTGTAACTCTTAACAAAACAGAGAAGAAAAGATTACGACAATCCGATTGTCGAGTTTTGAAAGCTCGGTAGAAAAGGACAGGGGATGCAGGGATCCGTGGAGGGAACACATATAACTGGAAATGTGACATTGTGCTTGAAATGCGTTATAACTGGCGATTAGTCGCTCCATGTTGTAGTTCATTTTCAAATAACTTTTTATTTTGTGTTTACACTGTAAAAAAATTTATGGACGTTCCTGGAAAATTTTGGCCAGCTGAACTTTTCAAATTAACCAGTAATGTTCCGGGAATGTATACGTAAAGTTTCCTTTAAAAATATAGGAACAATCCCACATAAAGCCAGCAAGTTCTATTAAAAATATACCAGGAACCTTTCAGGAGAAATTCAGAATTATTCTAGAAAATTAAGGATTCAATGGAAAGGCTGCAAATTCATTGAAGACTGTACTGCATAACAAAGAAACATTCTTGACGAATTTAACTCTTTGAGCTATTGAGAAATATTTCTTTGTCATATCAATATATATCTGCAGGTCCACTTTAATATATATTTTACTGTTCAGTTAGATTATTTTAAGGTTGTGGACAAACTGTAAATAGCTAATTACGTGCCCTGTATATCAAAACCTTATCAAGAGTTTACGATGAGACACTACGAAAGCAGTGCATTCTAATTCAATTCTTAATCGGCAATTTTTCTTTAAAATTAAAATGATTCGTTTAATGATTGATTTAACAACTAACAAAATATGGAGGATGGAAATAAGTGACAGTCTTCAGAGTCTTACACCTCCGTCAAGGAGCACCTAACTTACTTTGGTAACTTACACCTAAGCTGGCACCTAACGCAACTTGGTAGCTTTATCTTACGCAGCGTCAGGGCATTGTTCCAATGAATATGTGGGTCCCAGTGTACTAGGCTTCTCCGAACAGTTGTAGTCACCACTCCTCATCCCACCAAATGCCTCGTTGCTTAAGATTGCAGTTTCTAATGAAATGGAAACTGCTTTATTTACAGAAGCTACACTCTTAAAACAAAAGAGTGAAATCCACTCCAGTTGGAGAAGTGCATTTTCGACACCGTAAAGGCATGCATATTTACTCAGGCTGAGTTAAAATCACTCGTTTGGAGTGATCCTGTCGGAGGTTTAACACACAAAGGATCCACTCCAAAAGGAGAAGTGCATTTTCCAGTCTGGAGGAGTGAAATCCACTCAGACTGAGTTAAATTAGGAGTGTTTGTTTTAAGAGTGTAGGTCATTTGACTTTTGTTTTCCAACACGTCAAAACTATAAGCTGCTTTAACTCCGTACTTGTTAGAACATGCCATTATATTAAGCATCCCTAGTTACTATGAAAAAAACCAGATGAAATACAACGCTGTAATCTTTCTTTTCGATCCCAATCAGCATAACGGTTATGAACACCACGCCAAAGAGGTTCTTCTTAGAACATGGAATCTTCACCGGAAGAAATAAAGGGTTGGTTCTGGCGCTTAGTTCCGAATGGCCGACTGCGTTCGAGGACTTTTCAGAGAAAGTTTGGGGAATGTGAGGTTGACGCGTCACACCTCAACTAAACTCTTTGAGCCCTGAAATAATTGACTGGATTAGTTATACGACTCCACTACACATGACAAGATCTGAGGACAGACGTGGGAACGGTTTGGTTTGGTTATGTTAAATTATTAGTTAAGCTATTAAATATATGGCATTATAAGATAAGCTATGGTCCATTTCAACACCTCTTACATAAATGGCCTCCATTAGAAATAGTATTTTACGGATGAGGTTATACGTCTTCAATACACATGACAAAATCTCAGGCCAGACGTGGGAACGGTTTGGTTAAGTTAAATTATTAGTTAAGCTATTAGATATGGCTCTATTAGATAAGCTATGGTATAATTCAACACCTTTTATATGGAAGGCCTCCATTAGAATTAGTATTTTACGAATGGCTCTATACGGATGAAGTTTTATGACTAAAACACACATGACAAGATCTGAGGCCAGAAGCGGGAACGGTTTGGTTAAGTTAAATTAATATGACATTTTTAGAATGAATGGAATGAATCAGAATGAATGGAACATAGTGGAACACCTCAGAATGAATGGAACATATTCAGGTTTATGGCAGTACTATGTTACATAAAAAGCATTATAAACATAATTTCCAAAAAAATTGATATAAATGGATAAAAACAATGGGTTAAAAAAATTTGTGAGTCAACAACAAACAACTTACAATAATGCCATTATATTTCCGAAAATCCATCAAAACCTGTAAAAACAATTTAGAGCATGCGTTAAAATTCCCCAATCAATTGTTCGCGTTGAATTGCCACCTCAATTTTTCTCATCGACCTCAATCCGGTAGACTGAGCACCCTACATATGATCCTGACTGTCTGGGTTTGCTGTAAAGTATATAATTTTTAAAAAGTTATAAATTTTATAATTTTACAAAATTTTAAAATTTGAAGTACAGGAGTCATTTATTATCATCTGCAAGAGAAATATAATAATTTTTTTCAAAGAAATTTAATTTTTAGTTCAAAATTTGCCTTTTTATCTCCTGTAGTGAAAACAAGTTTACACTTCAGTAAATTTGATATTTTAATTCTTCTGAGCATTTAGTAACAAAAAGAAAAAGTTGGATTGTTGGATAGCTCAAAGATGGCATGCTGAATTAAAGAGAAAGGCTTCAATTGTAGAAAAAGGGTGTGGGGAGCCTTGTGGTTAGGATCTTGATCTCCGGATCTGAAGGTCCGGCGATCGAGTCCTGGTACCACTGAATTCAAACCGAGTATATACGGAGTACGTGCTCGTAAATCTGTTGGGTCCGAAAGTCCTGGGGGCGGTCATTGCTCAGTTTCCCGCGGGTACAGGTCCCTGGAGACTATTTCCCTCCCCTTCAGGGACATGTCTAAATTGTGGATTTGGCCCGCGATATATGGCAGCATCTGTCACGTATGTGTGTGTGAGTGTGTTGCGTCTGTCTTACTTGACGAAGGTCTATAAGCGGGTCTCTGACCAAGCATTGGCAAGCCTGAAAATATATGTACAATAACCAACCAATCGTAGAAAAATATTTCTGACACTGGTATCCACAAGATTATCTTTTCAAACAATACTCTGTGTATATTTTTTTAAGTGTTCAATAAGTTTCAGGTTTTCACTACTATTACCCGATAGATATGGCCAAAACAAAATCTTAATCCTTCTCCTAAAATAGATTCAATTTGTATTTTCCATTTCCTAATATGAAGTGTAAGGTAATAAAAGTATTGCGACGAAAAACAATATGGGGATTTTGTGTTTTTCACAAATTTTGGAAGGTGTAGATTAAAAAAAAAAGATTTTTGAACAAGGGCCAACAATTATTCTAAATACAATATTTTTCTCCAATGGGGCTGCAATGTTGGCGGTCAAGCTTTTGCAGACTCGGCATATTCTGGGGCATATTCCCCAGAACAGAGAGCTATTTTTGTGGCATCATCTAGGCGAATATTGCAAGTACCAATTTAACCAATTCTAAAAATATTAATAGCCAGTAAACCGCTGACACAAGTAACATAAAAAAAATACAGTTATTTTTTTTAGAACTAAACTGAAACCATTGAAATATTTTTTTGACCGTTCAGTAAATTCACTTCACCCAACTCACGTGACATAGGTTGCAATTTTTCCTCTAGTTTTTCGTTTGGCAATGCTCAGGCTACAGCTATGAAACGTCTTTGATTACTCCAACACAGCAATGAAGCAATTGAATTATTATGTCATAAAAGAATAACGACTGGGAGAGTAGCGAACCGCGAAAAAGCGCGTAAAAATAGCTGATTGACGGTTTTCAAAGATTGATTACGAAGAAATATCCTGTTCATCAACAGTTATCAATCTTAGACTGATCAGCGAAAGAGTTGGAATTTTGTTTTTTGCGGCGTTTCGGTTCGCTCCTTTATGGCAAGATAAAAGGATGATTGCAAGGATTTTAGAAGACGTTTTGAAAGGGTCATTGATCGAAAGTATGAGCTGATTAACACTGTACTATACAGTATACACTCTTAAAAAAACCGAGTGAAATCCACTCCAATAGGAGAAGTGCATTTTCGACACTGGAAAGGAGTGAATATTAACTCAGAATGAGTTAAATCACTCGTTTGGAGTGATCCTGTCGGAGGTTTAACACACAAATTATCCACTCCTATAGTGGAAGTGCATTTTCGACACAGCAGGAGCGAGAATTATCTCAGACTGATTTAAAATCGCTCATTTGTTAAGAGTGAAGATTGGGAGAATGGCTATGTTGAGCGATAATAATTAATGTTAAAATGTATTTAAGCACAAAACGCCCTAGCTATATCTGGCCAGACGTCTTCTTAGTCAATTGGTCCACAGCTTGATTGATTATAAATCTTAACACCAATAGCTGATACGCTCACCTAATGTTCTTCACTCCAGAGGTGTACATACGTGGAACTATTCAGAATTAACTTCACAACTTCACATTTTACAGTTTTATTCATAGATTTAGAAAATAGCAGATATGCCTATTGATTGCGCAATCCCGTATAACGCACATACAAACCGCGCGATTGTGTGATGTAATTACATTTCGCCGTTTTCACAGTGCATCACGGGATACTGGTTCACAAAAAATGCTTTTGCTGAAGAGTTACATGCAACAAAAACTGCATTTTTAATATGCTTCTTTTATGAATATATACCACATGTCTGCCATAAATTATCAATACATATCCAGCTATAAGCTTATGCTAGAAAAACTGGTAAAAAGTTTGAATTACTTAATATTAAACATATATTTTTTATTGGTTGAATTATGTCATGGTGCCATCTGTTGGCGTATGACATGCCATGTACTAGGGCTTGCGAACTGCCTTATGGGATGCTGGTTCGCAAGTGGCTTCACCTTTCCCCCCTAGGGGTAGATCTGCTACTTTCTAAATCTATGGTTTTATTAATACTACTTTTGATATTATATAAAAAAAAGAATGTTTTTTACTTCTAAAAACACCAATACCGAAGCAGCTGTTTTGTTAATTTCCTAAAAAAATGAAGTAGAAAGGCGGTCAAGCACGATTTCGCAGGTTTAACAAAACTTTTTTTTTAAAACTATAAATGTATACGACAGTTTGGAATTGTTAAAATTGTTAGAATAGACTATTTATGAAAAAACCTGACGGGGTTATTTATGCATTCATAGCACACACACAAAATGCATTTTTAGAGCTTAAAACTTCAAAGCGCGCGTGGCGAAAGCAGTGACGTAGAAACCTAAGGACCCATTAGTGATGTCCACATTTTTTGATACTTTGTTTTCATAAAGTTGTAAAAAAAATTCGTGAACTAAGTTGATTTTGAGCGAACTTTTTCTTCTAAAAAATAACCAAATTAAAAAAATTAATAAATCCAGAACCTCCTCATTGATGTGCCACTCAGCAAATAATTGTTCCATTTTTAAAAATTTCTTACAAAACAAACTTTTGCTTATGTATTCGTTTGAAAATAAGTTTAAACAAAGAAAGATGGTGTATGATTTTGCAGCGGTTATGACGTAATATAATTAATAAAAAATGGATTTTTGATGTTTTACCCAGACTCAAGCCACCCTTACTCGTGAGAACAAGGTTTATTGTACAAAAAATATTGATAAGAATAAAATGTCGATTAGATTCACCCTTCCGAAATAAGTCACAAGATTCGTTATCACGCACTCTTTACATGTGATATACTCAGTCATTTTAATATTGAATTTCTTCTAAGAAACTGAAAATAAAAATACGAAGAAAAACGTATGAGATTACAATTTTTTTTAATATCAACTGATTATTATCATACAAAAATGTCATTTTTATCCACCCCTTCAGAATTTCTTATTTGAGGTTGATATTTGGAACTTTTCCAAAAGCGTTCGAAAAGAAGAGAAGTTCAAAGAGACCCTTTGTTTACCTCCCTCCAGTTGTCAGATCTCTTCGCTTCAGTTCTGAGTGGTTTAAAATGAGCAAACGATTTTTCCCTCTTTTGAGTTCTTTTTTTAAAGGGCTTGTCTATCTTTTCTTTGAAGAATATTCTATTTTAATGGTTCTGTGTTGACTCTTTTATTTTTATTTAGTTGTTTTGTGTTGTTCAAGAAGTTTTATGAAGTCGCGTCTTATAGGTTGCAAGTTTTGGTCATTTTGTCATTCAAGTGGCTGACATAAATTGGAACATTTAAAACAACTCTTATGATAGGATATAAGTTAATTATTTTAACGGTTGAAGTTTGAAAATAATTATATATAAACTAAAGCTACTTTGTAACAATCTCCCAATAACCACCAACAATTGTATTTATTCAGATAGTTTTTGAAAGTATGTTTCTTTAAAATCGATTTTTTTTGTTTTAGTATTTGCGGCCTTGACGTTTTTCTAAATAATATTTTAGTAGGTGCAAAGTGTGTATTACTATAATTTGAGCAAAGTTTCATTTTAATCCTAAACACATTCGTATCTTTAAAATAAGAAATTTATAGCATTGCGGCGAAATAATCAAGTTTTAGTAAATTTATTTTTTAATGAGCATGTTTCAGGTTTTACGTAGCACAGGAATGCTGAAAATGGAAATAAATTATGTATCGAGCTTCATTTTGTGAATCAGTGTTACGTTGGAATGGAGGACCAATCAGAGCACCGATCGAAGGACGTTCAACAATGAAAAATGAAAGAAATTACATCACCTGAAACAAGATGAATCGAATAGAGTCTGACTGAACCCCTTTCGAAGACCTTTTAAAAAATAACTAAAAAGCCAACATTATTTAACATAAACACCTGCTATTGGCATCTGATTAAGCGTATACCTTTTCTACAGATATAAATAAGTTGGAAACAAATACAAATATGACTGGTACAGTAACCCCTCGCTATATCGCGCCTCGTTACATCGCGCAATCGGATATATCGCGTCTTGTATCATATCTCCCAATTTTTCCATAATTTTTTTCCAAGTATTTTTCTTAGAATCGAAATGAGACACATAGTCAGGATTTTAAACATGAAAGAAAAATCAAAGGAAAACAGGTTTTACGAGAAAAATCAAAGCAGCTAACTTTAGATGGAATTTTTTACTAGAAAAGGAGTGAAATATGTATAGCATATAGTACTGTGGGGGGGGGGGGGAGGGGTAATGTTCATAATTAAGTATAATAAGTCCTTTCTAAATTTTTGCTTCTTCTTTTTAAAAGAAATCATTTTATTTAATATGATTTAGTTTTATCTTTCCTACTACATACTGTGCTTTAGTTTAAAAACTTTGTAGTGAGCATCAATACATCAAAAGTATAATATTTATCAAGTCGCTCGTAATATCGCGCCTGGATAAAGGGAAATCAGGGAACATGAATCAATAGCAACACAAATAAAATCTTTTGTCTTCGTCACATAAAGCATTTAACTTGCGTTTTTATCAGTCAGAAATGAAAAAACCATAACGTTTGGGATTTGAATAAAGGTAAATTTATTATTATATTCTCAGAGACCGAAAAAAACACATAAAATTATTATACGAAATAAACCAATTCCAATTTCGTAACACTCGAGACACATGGCCTAACAACAAAGAACTTATTCAATCAGGAAAGTGGTCCATCCATAAAATGAAAATCAAAACAGTCCCACCCACACCTCAAAGAAAGTAAGAAAACATCTTCAGACAAAAAGCAACAAACACCTCAACTCATAATGCAAAGGAAGATAAAATCCCGAAATGGAGTGAGAAGAACATCTATTCAAAAAAGATAGATGAGAAAGAAAATAACATGTTTTCCTTTTCATATGTGTTATTAACTGTTTTTATTCAAGCAGAGATCCTGGTCTTAAGCAAGTGAAAGTTTTTGAAAGTATAGTTCTCTCGAATTTTAAGCCTTTCAGTCCCAGTGATGCCATTTGGCATCATCACTTTCAATATTTTTTTTCCAAATGTTTATCGCCCGTTATGACATCCAAACACACATCATTCGATTCTTAACACTCTGTTCTATTCGACAATATTTTACATTAATCTTAATAGAAGTCAGAACTACTATTTTTTATTTAGAAAATAGCTAACAAGCGTCTCACCTGATTTTGAAAAGTTCACTTCAGTTCCACGTATTTAAAATACAATTTAAACTGTTTCGGTTAAAAAAAATTACTATTTTTTTTTAATAATATGGTCAGGTGCCTTAAAATATATAACTCGAAGTGTTTTTAGGTAATAAATATATTTTTATTTTGTTGTTTTCCACAGTTAAAAAAATTTTGGCATTATTTCAAAAACCATATAAAAAATTAAAATGAATTTTATTTTCTTACGGAACTCTTATTTTTGACCTAAAATAAGCTTATTTTGTGAATATCAGATGTTTCTGTAGTGTAGTAAATTTTTGGGACTGAAAGGGTTAATCCGAAATAATAGATGTGATAGTGCGTGGTTTTTTAATTTAATTTTAATCAGTCGCTTAATTAGCAATTTAAAGACCTACACTGTTAAAATTTGGTATAGGTTTACCAAAAAAACAAATGTTTCCTAGTAGCTGCAAAGACTGCGTGGTGCGAGTTTCACTAACTTTTTGGCTGAACCATTTTCTGGTTTAGGAAGTAGAATTTTAGAAATGTTTTAACCAAATACCGAAAATATGGTGATACACATAACCACAGAGCAATTGCTGCTACACGAACCAATTTTCTGGTAAAACTTTCACCAAATTTTTAACAGAGTAATTGTAATTGTACTAAATGTAATTTGCAAAAATATAGGTTCCGTTGCTAATCTGCACCACATCTAGACAACCTATTGATGTTCCCGTAAATTGTGGAACGAATTACGCATCAACTGGTCTACCGAAAGAACACGCGTCTCATATTATAATTCAAAAGAAGCGTTCCATCTTGAAGATGAAAAGTGGGGCATTGTGGGACGTATCTATCCAAAACATTCTTTCCGCCCGTTTCTCTAACGTTGTCCCAAGAGAGGCCATTGTTTCAATTCCAACAGGTGCAGAATGCAGCTATTTCTCTCCATTTTTATTTTTTAAAGGTTTTTGTTAGAAAAAATGGCGCCCACAGTTGCCTTTCTTCTTTATTTTATGATTTCATTCGAGATGGCCGAATTTCACTTTTCTTTTTAAATAATTTATTTTGCTTTTATTTGCTCAGTCTCGAGAGGTTTTGATATGATAGTCACTGTTGTGTAGAAACTTGTTCTCTCTGTGTTTCTATATTTTTTTCTTGAACAATTTATGGAACCATTCATTTATTAAGGAAACACTTTTTTACACAAAAACATTTATAACTTATTGTAAAATGGAAGACTTGGCATTGTTCTTTTTTTTTTTCATCGCTAGAAAAATATAAATAGCTATACTTTTCAATAGGTAAGTGAAGTTTTAGTAAGACAGGTTTTCTTACATTTCTTGAAAGCATTGATAAAACTTTAATATATTTTTCAATTCTTTTGTTTTGTACTTTTAACCCTTTCAGTCCCAGTGATGCCATTTGGCACCATCATGATTCTGATCATAATTATAAAAAAATAATGGCTGACATCTATTGATGGGATTAATAAAAAATATTTTCTAATCGAAACAAGTTTAAAGAATTGAATGACTTGCTTTTTGATATCATAAATGACTATAGACAATCAGAAAAAAATTCTAAAATGATGGGACCAAATTGTCATTGGGACTGAAAGGGTTAACGTGAACTTCCTCTGCACTAGTATAATCGACCGAGTTTTTAGTAGCACAGACCATTTATAGGTGGGCAGGTATTATGGTAATGCCCGGGCCTGAACTTGGAAATTTTCGTATGTAATGCAAGCGCCTTGCCAACTGGGATCAACAGTTCCTTATTATTCGTTCCTTATTACAATAACTTTATATGAAGGGGAATGAGCCCGCTGAACCGCAGGTACCCAAAACAAAGTGCCACAGTGTTAATCCAATGGAGAAAAAAAAATCTAAGCCACATTTCTCCGGCTGTATTGAATATTTTTACGAACTGTTTTTTCGAATGAAATAAATGTAGCTGACTTCTGACAATTCCACTTTTTGAAATTGGTTCAAATATATATTTTTTAATTTTCAATAAATATTTTTGCACAAAATATTCGAAGCAATTTCGAAATGTTGGATTATGGAGAGCTGTAAGTTATATACATTTATCATTAAAAAAAAATCTGTTTTAAAAATATTCAATACAGCCGGAGTAATGTAACTAAGGTAATGATTTTCTCACAATGGGATTAAGGGGTCATAGGAGTCTTAAAAATGAGCAAAGGAGGTACTACAAAGCATAGTTTGATCTTTCATGTAATTTTTTAAATACTCAATATTTTTTCGAAATTATTTTTTAAAAAAATTAAAATCAAAATTTAAATTTTTTTATCATTTTTTTTAGAAAAAAGTTCTTAAAATAATTTCTAATTAAAATTGAGCTAAGAATTTAGGTATAAGTCTTTGTTTGTACATATTTGTACAATATAAAGTCATTTTCTGGGTCATTTTTTCAATTTTGGCCTCAAAATTTGCCGCGCAAGCCTAATCCCAATGTGTTAAAATAGCTTTATGTTTATTATCATTTATTATAGTTTCGGCTAAAGTTTCATAAATTTAAAAATTTGTTTTATAATAAATAAATCTTGTAGAAATACATATAACAAAATTATACTTGTATATTGAGTAGTTAAAAAATGACATGAAAGATCAAACTATGCTTTGTAGTTCCTTCTTTGCATATTTTTAAGACTCCTATGACCCCTTAAAGCTAAGGAACCTTAGTTTGGAGACCCACGGTCGATCGGGCTCCGTCGCCCTCAAGTGTGAAAAGCCAAAGGGATACGGAAGTGAATACGGAAAAATTCGAACGGATATAAATACGATTTAAAAATAAGTCCGTTTCGGTTGGTATTTTCCTATTGATATTGCACAAAGGTCTCTATTTTTTTATGAGTTAGTTAAAAGTTTACTATAAATGGACAGACAATAAAATCTTTTTCACAAACAGAGAAAAAGTACAAGATCTAGGAACATTTATGTCAAGATAATGTTAAGGAAAACGTTTCGTGAAATAAAAAAACTTTCTATAAAAAGAACTAATGTTAGAAGCATTCCGTTAGGAAAAACAAAAGAATTCCTCAACATCACTGTAACTGTGACTGAAGCATCGTTCTTTGTTTACTCACAGGTCACACAAACCAAAACAATGCAACTTGTTCCACAACAAATACGAATAAAAAAATAAATGATAAAAAAAATCGCACAGTAGCTGATAGACCTACTCACGAAACCCGAAAGCCGTTCTTTGTTGCCACCCACAAAAGAGAAATACGCCTTCAAAACTAATCCATTAAATCCTTAGAACAAAATACTCAGCGCAACAATTCTATCGATGTACTCCATCGGAATCGTGGTTGTGGAGGACGTGTTTACAGTTATTTAAGAAAACAGTGATTTAATTCTTTTATAGTTTATAAATGACGCGATTTTACACTTTAGTAAAGAACTATTACTGTATCTGAAAATATATTATTTCTTTAAAAATAGTCTTCAAAATGTACTTAGTTTTTAGATTTAAATCAAGTATTCCTTAAACAACTTGGATTTTGTATGTTCGAATAATAATAAACTTTAATTATTCTTTTTAAAATGAAATTACATAAAAAATGAATTTTAATTCCACAAAATGTATCAAGTACAAAAGAGCATGTAAAAAAGTAAGTGGAAATGTGATAGTGTCACTGAAAATCGAAAATTATATTTTTAGCTTATTTTCCTTCTTATAGTTAGAATAAAATTAAAAATATGAAATTGGGTGTTGATATATTTGAGACGAGTAAGGCATTAAAAACCTATCTTTCATATTTTTGTTCATTCATATACAGGGTGTCCGAAAAAGAATGTCTTAGTCTCAAATTGTAATAGTATCAGCTGTAATGGTTCGAAAGTTTTGGTTGGAAGGTGACGAATAAAGAATAACTCCAACAGTCTCAGATAAGCGATACCCCACGATTTACCAAAAAGGTAGAATTGCACAGACTGTTACTCTTTCATTACTTCGGACTTGCTGAAGACAGTATGAGAAGAATTGCATTTTCGTTTGGATGTGTGCCGTATCGATAAAAGCGCACACATTGAGCACTTATAGGAAAAACTAGGTTAGTTTTCTTCAATTTCATGGATGATTTGTTGTATTTAGTATAAAATAAACTCCCGTAATATACCGCATTAAAACTAGGACATTCTCTTTCGGACACCCTGTACAATAAAATTGGTTTGAGTATAAAATTAACAGAAAATTGGGCTATTTTAATTTTGTTAGAATTTGCTTTCAACGCAGAACAGGTGTAAAAAAATACAATTAGTCTTTTTTTTTCAAAGCCCGCATCGTGACCAGAGCATAGAGTGGAGAGAGGGAAAGGAAATCGTGAGCAAACGATTTTTAGCCTACTTTTCTTTTTTTTTAATTCGAAGAATTAAAAAAAATAAAAAAGTAGGTATTGACATGCGGTCGATGTCCGTCCGTCCGTCCGTCTGTCTGTCTGTCCGTCCGTCTGTCTGTCCGTACCCCCCTTCCAAAATCGGTTCTATCCATCCGATTTAAAAAATTCTTATTTTATTAGAAAGGTATAACCTCAGACACCCAACTTTCATACTTTTTGTCCGTCTGTTTGTACGATAGGACGGACATAAATCTACTATTTGTCGACGAATTTCCCATTGAACTTGCATTGAAATTCAATTTCGAGTCTCTTAAATCGCTGAATTTAACTAGAAATGCCACGGACAAGTGAGATACGTCAAAAAATTCAGCGCATCGAAATGAGTATACATTGAAAATTTCATAAAAGAATTCGATTTCTAAGTACTTCAATTATTTAAAAAACTGCAAAGTTTAATGCTCATTTAAAAAGCACAGGAAGCCATTTTTATTAGAATTAATTCACCATTGCCATAGCAACAATTGCTTGAGAAACTTTAATTCTTTTAGACAATAAATTCAAATAAATTTATTTTTGAGACATAAAACAATTTAAGATGACGTCAAATATATATTTCGCTACGAGATCTTTGTATGTTGATATAAATTGTTTTCATTCTATTTAAAAGCGAGGAATATTATATATTTATTCTTTGAAATATAAATTTTTGCAAACGATTTAAGTAATAATTATTTAATTTTCGAAATAAAATAAATGAAACTAGCCGAATTTAGCAAGTAAATGTTTATTGAAGAGTAGTTTTTTGGTTTTTGGTTCTACGAAAAATTAAATATTTATTTATAACTGCAAATAAAGCTGTCTTTAGTGAAAGATGCTGTGTTTAGTTAGATGCTGTGTTTAGTCAAATTAATTTTAGAATTTAAGGTGGAAAAACGGTTGTTCATGTCACTTACTGTTACGAACCTAGTTTTTTCAAGATAAGAATTTTAGTAAGTATTTAAGGGGTCTAAGGAGTCTTAAAAATGTGCAAAGAAGGAACTACAAAGTATAGTTTGATCTGTCATGTAATTTTTTAACTGCTCAATATACAAGTATAAATTTTTTATATGTAATTCTACAAGATTTATTCATTATAAAACAAATTTTAAAATTTATGAAACTTTAGCCAAAACTAAAATAAATGATATTAAACATAAAGCTGTTTTAACACATTGTGATTAGGCTTGCGCGGCAAATTTTGAGGTCAAAATTGAAAAAATGACCAAGAAAATGACTTTATATTGTACAAATATGTACAAACTAGGACTTATACCTAAATTCTCATCTCAATTTTAATAAGAAATTATTTTAAGAGCTTTTTTCTAAAAAAATTAATATTTTTTTTTAAATTTTGATTTTAAATTTATTTTAAAATAATTTCTAATTAAAATTCAGCTGAGAATTTAGGTATAAGTCCTAGTTTGTACATATTTGTACAATATAAAGTCATTTTCTTGGTCATTTTTTCAATTTTGACCTCAAAATTTGCCGCGCAAGCCTAATCACAAAGTGTTAAAACAGCTTTATGTTTAATATCATTTATTTCAGTTTTGGCTAAAGTTTCATAAATTTTAAAATTTGTTTTATAATAAATAAATCTTGTAGAATTACATATAAAAAAAATTATACTTGTATATTGAGTAGTTAAAAAATTACATGAGAGATCAAACTATACTTTGTAGTTCCTTCTTTGCACATTTTTAAGACTCCTTAGACCCCTTAAGTAACAGGAAAGTAGGCTATTTTAGTTCTTTAAGAACTTCTTGTTTTTTAAAAAGAATATTTATTTTGTGTTCCATACCGGTTGTTTTTCGAATGTGGGTCACTCTTCAACTGCGGGGGTGTTGAAAAAGAGATGAATATTTTTTGTTTTGAAAAGAAAATAAATATCGTCTGCCTTGTTTTGATGGGCTGAAACAGCTTGCGGGGGTGGAATCATCTTGCCAAATCGTCAGACGATTTGGAAAATAATCGTTTGTTTAAAAAAAGTGCTTGAGGAGGAGGATTCGAGCGAGTTGGAAAAGGTTAGTTGGTCACACTAGTACTACACGCTTCGATAAGTTTGTTTTTTCGGAATAAAAAGCCACCATTTCTTACACGAGGCAAGAAAGAAAATGATGGAAAGATTTTATGTTACGTTATTTCTTTTAAAAAAAAATCAGAGGTAGGATTATTTTTGAAATAATAGGGATTTATATCAAACAAATGAAATCAAAACAATATATCGGCAAATAATTTATTTACAAGGTTTTTGCAAAGTTTAAGTGATGAGTAAACTTCTAAACTTGTTGGAGGGAAAAACGTAGCAATTGTGTGCGTGGTCAATTAATTAAAATTCACTAAATACGCGAAAGGCTGTCAAAAAACACTTTTAAAATAACTCATTTATTTTTATCAATCGGTTCAAAATAGTTAGAAATCTGTTAACAAAAATATTAAAAATCTGCTTTTTGTTATTACTTGAAAAATACCATAGAAAACCACTTTCAAAATGTAGTAAAACGGACCTTTTACTAATAATGATTCTTTTTGTAATGTAATTATTTTTTGTCACTAAGTTAAACTCTTACTAATTTAAAATACATTTTATTAAATTCTACATAAATTCTATAAACTTATATTTTCTTTTTGAATCGCTAAATGGAAAAATCATGTCTTTTGTAGAATTGAATAATGTTTGTTGTAAGCTAAATGAAAACATGAAAAACCAGGAAAAATAATATTTATTTTAAACCCATTTTATTAAATAAATTGATCCTAAATTCTTCATGACTGCATTTTTAAATGCTTAAAAATAGAATTTTAACCATTCTATAACAAATAAATAATAAATTAATTCGGAATTTTTTTTTTTAATTTCTTCAAAAGTTACGATTCTAAAATTTTCTCCATAAACTTTAGTTTTAAAATTTGATTTTTTTCCTGCCTTTTAAAATTTCAATCTGGATGATTAATGAGTCTATTTAATAAATTTTAGATTTTTAAATAAAAAAATAAAAGTTCAGACTGAAAGGGTTAAATTAAACGATATATCGCCGAATGTAACAACCCCACCATCAAATGAGAAATAACCTCTGGAGGGTGCGATAAGTATGTTTCTGACCGTCAGTCCTTTATATAACTTGCGGACTTGGGGAGTACCGGGATTAAAGTTGATTGCTTGGCGCACTCTGGGGATTTAAAACTGGAAATTTTACTCATTTGGGGCCTAATTGGCTGTTTAACTTTTTGTTTTGTTAGGGTTGCTATATATTTCGGGGAGAAGTACTTTAATGAGAAAAGCACTTTAAAAGTTAATGCTTATAGTCATATTTTATTAAAGATTGTTGGTTGTTGAAAGGGGATTGAAGCATAGCTTGGTTTCGGTGATTGTTTGGTATTTTTTGGGTTGGAGGATAAATCGAAATTCTGATTTACAAGCAGAAAAATTGTCTAAATAAAAGTTCTCGAATCTATTTTAAGTTGTATTGCCCTAACAGTTTTCTGAGGGTTATTCAGTTTTTTTAGGGTTAGTTTAGAATTCAACGACTTTCGGATCTTAAAATGATTTTTTATTTGAAAAGCATGACACAAAAAAATATATATATATTTTTAGTACTTTTTGCTCGTATGTTAGTAACGTCAATTTCAACAGGTCGGACGGACATTTATCTCCCACGCCTTTGAATATTTGAAGAAAAATTTAATGTTGTCATATAAATCAGTTTGGAATGAAGTCCATCGTTATTACTTTTTATTTCTTACAAGAGCCACAGGTTTTCAATTTTAATTAGTTCGATGTTCTTCAATCAACATAAATATAATACCTACAACAATAACAACTTTACATTATTCCACCTTAAAATTTTAAAATAAGTTTTCGCAAACTTTAGAAACAAAGTTTATATAATTTAAGTAATATCTAGAGTTCACTTTCATCTTTTCCAGTAGGGACAGTCAATTAAAACTTCCTGTTGCCAAAACGGCAAACTTAATTTGCCCTCATCCATCCGTTGCCGTCTCAGGAAGAGACGAGTTGTGCTGTAGAGTTCCTTCTCCTTTGAGCAGATCGTTAATTTAACGTGAAACTGGGAATGCTGTTTCAAAGAATTTAATTTTCGGATCTTACATTCTATCCTGGTATTAAAATTCATATAGTAAGGTTTTGGTAAAAACCAAATCGTCAACTATTAATATTTGTTTTGAGATTTTAAAGATTTTTAAAGAAGCATTTTTTAACAAACGCGTTAAATATAAAACTGAAAAAAAAGTGTAGAATACTTAACAATTTCTGTAATCACTAAAAATCCAACTGATCAACTTTTAAGTGTGTTATTAATAAGCCAGAAGTTCTCAAAATGTACACCATTGCCCATTGGGACAATTTGATTTCACCGCAAGTAAAAAACAATTTCATAATATCCTTAGTAACATAGAATGTATGGGTATAAACTTAGAATATCCTGTGATATCCTTTTAATATAATTCTGACTTATAGTGGATCGACTCAATTGTCTTGTCTCACGTGACGTAGCATCATTCTTGTTTTCATTAATGGTATCGGTGATTGGTGATATGACACGGTTACCACTATACCCACTACATTGATTAACCAATCGAGACTTTATTTTCATTCCTGTGGAGCGGTTCACACTCAAAACGGGAAATATGCCATACCTCCTAGTGCTAAAGAAGCCTACACTCTAAAAAATGAATGCTCAAAAACGACGAAATTTTCCTTAATTTTGACGATTCGTTTACTGGCAAATGTTCCGAGTTTTCGTTGCCTCAAAGTGAGGAAATTTGAATCGTCATTTTTATGAGGATTTGAATGTCGTCTAATCTAAAGAAATATTTCGTCATTTTTGAGCATGTGAGTACAACCAATGAGATTCAGTTTCCTCAAAATCAAGATACAGAATCGTCAAATCACAATCGTGAAAGTGAGGATTCGCGTTTGCTCAAAAGTCACGTGATAGTTTGACGAAACAATCCTCAAAATTAACAAAATGAGACTTGAGGATTCATGAATCTTCAAAAAATGAAAGTGTTATTTCTGAGAGTGTACGCTTTTGAGAAATAAGTAGGACGAAAGTGACGCCTTATTTCAATCCCGTACCCAATTGGACTAATCAAATTGATTTAGTTGTCAGACTTCGGGAACAATTTCACATTAATGTTTTCCCATCGGCCTACCTAGCTCCTTTGCAAAATTCCATTGGTGGGCTTCTTTCAAAGGAGTGGTGGTTGACGAGTTGATCGTACTTTATCATGTGTTAATAAAGGTAATTTGTATCAGTAGTGTGATTGAACTCGAAAATGTGTTCTACCCATTTAATTTATTTTAGCTGTATTTCGTTTTAAATTTTTTCAGTTATCTTCCATTAGAAATCGGGGGTAATTTTACTAAATCTTATAATAATAGTTATACCAGAAAACACTTTCCAGCAATATATGCAATATTATTCGAAAATTTGTTTTATCAACTTTCTAAAACACTCCATTTTTTAATATTCAAAGTAATTTTATCATATCTTATATAAATTTTCCTGCAATTTAGATCAGCACAACACAAAAATAAAAATTTCCTTCGAAATGGCGAACATCGCGCTTTTATGCACTTTTATGCACTGAGACAACTACTTTTCTCCATGGATGTAGCACTTTCTCTCGATTAGAAATATAACTTTAAAAGATATTATGGGTGTCCATATTGAAAGCACTTTCTATAACGGGTACAATTAATTACTACACTAGTGGGAAAAATATTTCTAACATCGTGTATTATTATGAAATTATCTAAAAATATTTATTCATAATAAGTTCTAAAAACATTTTCTGGACTAAAAACTATTCTGCTGAACATTCACCTGCAAATCAGCGCATCACTGTTGAGGAAAAACATTCGAGAATCGTTTTAAAATCCCACACGAGTTCCCTAAGCCTAAAAATCGGGCTAAAAAATAGAATACATCATACTTTTGTATTATTTATGACCCTTTTTGGAATAAAAGACAAGCCGAGAGCCGTGTTATACATCACGGAGATGGGTTGGGATCATAATATGTATGCTAAAGACATAAGAGCATGGAACGGTAGCCATTTTTTTTTACATATTCCATTTTCGAGCTTGTCAGTCCATTGCATTTGGAAGAGAGGAATACTGCTGAGGAGGAAAAAGGTATTTTGCTCTTCCGGGATTTTTGTGTCGAAATTTAGACACGGAGTAGGAAGTTTTGGTCTTAAAGTCAAAAGGAGAAATGGGAATTGCCGATTTTTTGCGTTGGATTTCTTTTTTAAAAAAAGTTCGGATTAAGGAATGGTCAGCGTTTTGAACGGCTGAATAAGAGAGAACGATTTCCCATCGATATGTTTGTATTTTTTTCTGTAAGAAATTTATCGATCAATCAGAACGCCTTGCTTTTATATAGGGGGTTGTAGAGTTGGCGAGCGTTATCGAGCAGGGGGCTTTGCCCCTTAGTAAATCGACAAAATAGGTCAAGTAGAATCAAAATAACGAATTTTCTAGTTCAACAACAATTATTTGCCGAGTTATTGTATAGTAACTGAAAAAGACGAATTTTAGAGACCGTGTTAAAAAATTACTTGGCAAATTTGATCCTAACTTGCATTATCGTTTGGTGGTTGAAAAGTTCCCAATTCATTACGCTATATCCTGAAAAATGACACCGCTCACAAAAATTCCTTGACCAGTAGCAGCCGAGAACCGAGGGGTGAATCGTTTTTTTCCCCAGCTGTACCAGATAATCCTAAAGGCGGCGTAAAAGAATAGTGGTAAGAAATTCCAAAAGAAATGCATGCAGCAGCAGGAAAGTGATGTTCGTCTGTCCGTCCATAATCCCTTACAAATTCAGTTCTTTCGACCGGAACTTAAAACTTATTTTATTGGAAAGACATCACATCAGAGATTTATTTTTATACTTTTTGTCCATCTTCATGTACGTACGGACAGATATCTGTCTACCTTTCTGTCGGCTAACTGTCCATTCACTTAGCATTGAAATCTAATTAATTTTGTTATACTTCATTTCGAATAGAACTCGAAAGATTTAAAAATGCTTTGAATAATGAGATAAGAAGAATCCAATCACTTTGATTTTTAAAAATATATTTAGCAGTCTTGATTTGGCAGTTTCTGTTATGTTACTAAACAATGAAAACGAATGAATTTGGTACGTATACATAACTCCTCGAACCAAATTTGGAGAATGTTTTTTTTCCCCAGGGGGGCTGCTTTATCGGAACATTCCCCAGAACTGAGGGCGATTTTTTAATCATAGTATAGCCCACTCTTGTTACCTATTTTGATGCTCAGATTGCATTGAATCTGTGCTCTCTGATGAATTTGGAGAATGTAATTATTTGTAACTCAAATACTATTAACCTTTTCAAAATATATCCGAAGCCCGCTTTTTTAACATTAAACATCAAAATGAATACAAACTAGACATTCAGCGACTGCCCTGTACTTCTGTATCAAATGATTAATCTCTCCATTATCACCAAAAGACACCGATAAATCAGACCGGCCCCTATATCATAGCTGTACCTACAACCTGGACATTTTGTGCCCTAATATTTTTATGTAACCCTTTATATTATAACATCCAAATGAATACAAATTCAGGCCACAGAAGCCATGTCCGTTGCCATCGCTCATGTGTCCCGCGGCAGGTCTCCGATATAGTCCTGCATAAAAATAACATAACCAATAACCGTGGCGGTGTGTTATGATGCATAAATACGAAGAGAAATATCCCCCGGAATCTACGGTGACGTGAAATCAATTGCGGAAGACAGACGACCGGCCCACCGCTAAAAAAGAATTAAGGTTACTTTTAGAAGGACGGTTATACAATGTTTTTGTTTTAAAATTGATTCGAAATTATTTTAAAACTTTGACTAAATTATTTCACAAAAAGTGTTCAAAGCAATGTAAAAAAAATTGAATGATAAAGACATGTAAGCTATCTACATATATTATTTTTTTTTTTTAAAAATTGTTTGCAAAAAATATTCAAAATACAGCCGGAGAAAATAGTTTTTCTCCATTCGATTAACTTTGAGGAACTTAAGTTTGGAAACCCCCGGTCCAGCGGGCCCATTGATGAATAGCCCTCGTGTAGTTTATGGCACTCTAGTATGATTCAAGCTAACCTCTCGGGGTCCTGTCCTCGCCTTAGCCATAATATGAACGGACCGTGTTGAGCAAAAAAAAAAAAAACTAGCTGAAACTAGCGATGTGAATATAGAGGCTGATTAACATTAAATTCGTCATGACCCCTCGTAAGAGGTCGGCATATGGATGCTTTGACTTCCAGCTTAGACTCGTCATCTGCCCACGGTTCGAAATCACCATGCTTAGAAACGTTGATACTACTACGTTAACTTTAGTAGTACTAATATCTATAGAAATTCTTAACTTCCTTAAAAGCTATTCATCATTATCATCTTAGGTAAACAGTCGTAATTAAACGAAGAAATATTAGACAGAAGCATTGTCATATTTTTCTAAGTAACCAATGGATATAACGTAGCATTAAAATATTTTAAGCTACTAAAAGCTGAGATTGCTCATTTTGTCGTCTTATATTTCATTGGCTAATGGTAGCTTTTGTTAAACACTGCTTTGTGACTTTTTAACCCGAAAGCATCAGGCGATGACTCCTGACGACACATTTCAACAATGATTATTTTTAGGGATATCTCTATTGAAAATTTAATTTAGAATATAAATTATTCGTTAGAAATAAATCTAAAGGTTTGGCACAGTTTGGAAGAATTGTGGGTACATAAAGATATTTGTTCTAAAAAAAATCCTTCGGGTATAAAATGCCTCTCGCGCTTTTTAAAGGGTTAACTTAAAACACACTCTTAAACGAAGCGATTTTAAATCTAAAGCGATTATAACTCAGTCTGAGTGAATTTTCACTCATTCCAGTGTCGAAAATTAACTTCCCCTATAGGAGTAGATTTCACTCCCTTGTTTAGTTAAACCTACGACGGGATTCCTCCAAACGAGTGATTTTAACTCCGTCTGAGTTAATTTTAACTTAAGTCTGAGTTAATTTTCTCTCCTTTCCAGTGTCGAAAATGCACTCCCCCTATAGGAGTGGATTCCACTCCTTTGTTTAGTTAAACCTACGACGGGATCCCTCCAAACGAGTGATTTTAACTCCGTCTGAGTTAATTTTAACTCAGTTTCAGTTAATTTTCACTCCTTTCCAGTGTCGAAAATGCACTTCTCCTAATGGAGTGGATTTCACTCTTTTGTTTTAAGAGTGCATTCTATCATGAAAAAATAACCTTTTTAACACTTTTTATTTAACAGGTACTGTCTGGACAAGACAGTATTTTCCTCAACATCACACCCAATTTCTCCAGTGCGAAAGAGAGAGAAAGGATTCTTTTGCCTAAACCTTTTGGGGATTTACCGACTTCTCGGATGCCACGTGCAGTTTTCTCAATTTTTTTCGGGACTCCCCCGAATAAATCATTGTGCATAAACGGATCAGAAATCACTTTAAACGAAGATAACTTTATTCCTTTTCAATATCGATGTTACTTTTCTCTTTAAAATAAACGTGACTGGATGATACAGACTTATTTAACGTGCTTTAACATGAAGTTTTCACAACAATGCATTATAATAAATAGCACTTAAAAAGTTCCTTTAAGTTACAAACCGGACTATATATACTGTATGATTCCATGTAACTATAGTGTAAGTCAAAAATTTGAAAAAAAAACTTTTTAAATTTTAAAACTTAAATAAAGAAAGTTACATTATTTAGTTGCAATAAAAATGGATAAATTTTCCGATAATTTTTTTCGTTTAATGTTAAAAGTTTCAGGGATAATAATTTTTTTCACACGAGATTAACACTGCAGCAAGGCATATAAGCTATATAAGAGCATATAACTCATTTTCCCCTATAGAATCATTTTGAAAGTTTCAATTGAATCATAAAGTACATCTATTTCTTCATGCCAAAGAGAATTTTGAAGCAAAAATTCTACTTTATGAAAGTTTAGTTGGTGGAAAATAGATGTCTAGATAAATAGTCTATACTATATCACTGACTAAGTTATACGTGCAAAGTTTTCCTGGGCAAATATCTACTCCGGATTGTAGTTCTAGGGTTAATTAGGTTTTTAAATTATTACTTTACTTGTGTTTTAGTTGGTATATTTCATACAGACTGTATAATTCAAAATGCAAAACATTTCTAGCGAGGAAAGTTACTTGACAGTTTTAAATTTATACTTGGAAGTGTAAGAAGTTTTGAATTTTCAAAGAATTTTCCGATAAGGTTCGAAATTTATCATGTGATTTGATAAAAGTGTAATAAACAGTTTCTTGGGCTGAAATATTTTTTTATCCAAAATAAAAACTTCGTTCCCACAGGTGCTTAATCATACAAAATAATTTACCTCAAATCCATTCGTTTATTGACAGCAAAAAGAAAGCACAACTTACCTAAAAAGAGAAGAAAAAAGTTATTAGAAAATGGTTGTTATTTCAAATTTATTGAGCACTTTTCACTTTGAATAGAGTACTTTTAAAAACAATACAATTATTAACAATACATTTATTTCAAACGGAAAATAGAGCAATATACGCTAACTGTGGTAGGAGTAGAAAATGTTCTTAAAAAATGCAATAAAAATTATCTAAATAATCTAGAGAAAATTTAAAAAGCACAAACTTAGAACCTATCATACCTACAAGTTCGGAAACAATAGGTAAAAAATTATGGATGTTATTCGTGAAAATCCATCCAATTTCTCCTTAGGTTAATGTGACCAGGCGTCTTCGAAGTCCAGAAATACGGATAAAATATAAATTATACATTTTACAAAAAATTGTGAATAGACGTCTTTGCTAAAAGCGTTAAAATAAACTAGAATTGTCATTTGATTTTAGAATTACTCAGGAAAACTGTAGCTATAAATTTAGAGAAGAGGCAATTGAATCGGTGAGTGCAAAAGCAACGTCAGTCACAAATTTCAAATTTTTCAGGAGGGAGAAAAAACGTAATAACTCCTTCTCTATTTCTGCACTCAGCACTCGAAACAAACGTCCTGTATTTACGGAACTACTCAACAGACTAACGTAGTTTTTGCACCCAACACGCATCTTCCCTTTCTACGCTTATTTTCATTGAAAACGAGTTTTCGGATTTTTCGACTGAAGTGGTTTCTGCACTCACCGATTCAATTGTCTGAAAAATTGTCGGTGAGGCTAGAGGAGGGGATTAGAGAGAGGATGTGTTGATTTTTGGTTTTTGAAAATCTGGTCACATTACTTTATAGGTTAACAATTGAGGAGGTTAGTTCCGCTTTTCGAAATTCATGTGCCCTGAACCCTCTAATGCATGATTTTTTTTTCCATCCCCCGAAAATATATATATGTATCTTTAATACTCATATATTATGGGAAAAATACTGATTTTTTTTAACTGCACTAGAATTTAAATAATTTCAATTTTTTTTTTAATCCATAACACAAAAACCAACTACAAAATTCCAATTTTGGTAATAATGACTAGAAAACTACTAAATATATTTCAAAAATGGGGTAAATATTTCAAAAATGGGGCAAAATAACCCTCTTTAACTATATTTAATTTTTCAAAACAATTTATTTGTATTTGGTACTAATATTATTACATACTTTGAATACAGCTAAAAAAGTAATTTCGCAACAGTTAATAACTTCACTCTTTAATTTTTAATACACTTTTACTACTGTCATCTATGAGGATTATTAGTAACTAAAACTTCAAAATGGAATGAAACAATGAAAAAAAAACACAAATTTGTCGATAGGGAGCTCTACTTCAATATAAATAAGTGGATTATGTTAGTTGTTGCCAAACGGCAACAGTATGCATTAGAGGGTTAAAGCAGCTTTCAAGCTTAAAGACACGTCACCTCAATAAACCAAAAACACAACTCCAAACCCCCTGTAAACTCCTAGTAAAATTCTATGCCAACCACCGCCTCAAGACAAGGCACTCCCAGTAGCAGCACTTAAAAAGCAATTTTTCTCTTTAAAACCCAGGATCGGATTATCAGCATCGGAGATTGACAGGCACATGAGAAAACTGCGGAATTTGTCCTCTCATGTCTTGCAATTGAATCATTAACCCTTGTCGAACACGGCGTTTAAAATGCGATTTTCATGTGAGCCAAAGCGCAATTCGCCTAATCCCGTTTTACGTGACACGAGTCTTTTTTTTCTGGACATGCTCTGGTAAACTAGCGGACCCAGGTAGAGGAGAAGTAAGAAATATCATTGTGTTATTATTATTATATTGGGGCTGGGGATCCCAGTCGGTTAGGTACTCGAATAACATGCGAAAGGTCCCAGGTTCGGTTCAGGGCATCTCCAAAAAACTGCTGAAACGGCTCTAATGTCCGACGAATATACCCCGTGTAGAGGGAGTGCACGCTAAATATCCTTCAAAGTCCTAACGCTGCGCACGATGTCGCCCTTAACGGTTGCGTTGGGTGCCTATTCAGGTGTCAGCTGGTCATTTGACTGTGGTTCTAAAATACGACGCCCGTCGCCAAAAGCCCTCGTTCAGCTTTAGTGCGATAATAATTCAAACCAAACAAAAGTAAATTATTATATGCTTAACCCTTTTAGTCGCAGTGATACCATTTGGCATCCTCATATGTTTCCGATCATAATTTAAAAAAAAACAGGGCTGACATCTATTGGGACTATTAACAAAAATTTCTAATTGAACAAGTTTGAAGAATCGAATGATGTGCCTTTTGATGTCATAAATGGCTATAGACGATAAAAAAAATCTAAAAAGATTATGCCAAATTGTCATTGTGACTCAAAGGGTTAAGGTAAATCAGTATCATACCCACAAACTATGCTGTAGATATTTTCCACTATAAAATGGTAACAGTTCTACAGTTCTGTTTTTCAATTTAAATTTGAAGGTTTTTATAATATTAATTAGAGTTTTTTTTAATTATGATGCCTTAATAGTTCACAAAAATGTGCATGGTTATTAAAATAGCATTGAACACAAAATTCTGCATCCGTAAAAGTGTAAAAAATTCAGATTGTATTTGCAAATTTTTATCTAAAAATTTTGCACAATAGACTCTTTTCTATGCATGGCTTTGTGAACTACGCATCTGTAAATTAAGAAAAGTATTATAGATTCTCTAGCTTATTTTATTAAATATTAAAATTTTAAGTATCAGACGAACAAAAAACAATTAAGTAAAAAAATGAAGATATAATTTTCGTTTTTTTGGTTAAGGGGATACCCCAGAACATGTTTTCAGTTTTTTTATAGTAATTAATTATGTTAAGTCGAGTAAAACTTTTCAACTTGTTTAAAAACTTTTTGTAACTATACAGTAAAAACCGTTATTTTGATATGGCCTTAAGGACAAAATCACCATCAACTATTTCGTAAAAAGAGCTTAGTATTAAACTTCTACCTGTTATAAAAAGCGCGCTGGACCAGAAAAAATAACTAAAGAGATTCATCTTTTCAGCTGAATGCGTAAGACAAGTATTCACGACTCCCGTTTAGCGATCTAAAGTCAAAGCACAGCTTCAGGCGGAAACGTAATCGATGTCACACTGCCGTGGTTTTATCTCGAAAAAGAATCGAAATTGGCCTTGAATCGAGGGATTTTAGAGGGAAAACATCGACGATTCGATTCTTGATCGGTATCTATCTCGGAAGTGGTCGATTCAGGTAACGGAAGCTGAAGATTTTGCTGCATCCGTTTTTTTTTTCGTAACGATATTTATTTAGAATGATTCAAATCAATATTTAATTATAGAAACGTTAAGGAATGATTTTATAAAAATGATAAGGAGTTCTGTAATTGACTGCTTCGGATGATGGAGACATGTTTTAAAACTTCCCCACACACAATTAACACGTTAATTAGTTCAGAAAGTGACCTGGTCCGATAGAAGAAGATCTAACTATCAGTTTTCAGCCTTTCATTACAGGTATCAGTTATTTATTTCCATAAAAAATGAAGTTGAACCAGGGTCAATAAGATATTAGAGTTCTTAAAAAAAGTCTTTAAATTTTTTTTCAAAGTTTATTAAAAAGCTCTTTCAGTAGTTAATTTTAAAGGCATTTTGAATGAAAAACAATGTTTGAATAAACTGTTGACTACAAATAAGTGATACCGCCTTTTTTTGTCGTAATAATGGTAGAAAAAATGCGTATTTTTAGAGTATAAGTATAAGCCGTGTCCCTAAGTAAATATTCAACAAAAGTTTTTTTTAAAAAAAATCTTTAAAAAACATGCTTTTTAGAATATATGTTGATTTTACTACATAACATCGTACTAAAGCTACATACAGGCTATCAATCACAAAAGTAAAAATAAGTTATTTTATTTTGCATTCAGAATCACAATTAAAAACTGCCGATTTTCGGTAGTTTTATGAAAATTCCAGTCTACAACAAGCAGTCAAAGTTCGGTGCGAAAAATATAATGAACAATCAAAATTAAACCAAAAATAATAAAAACAAAACGATTATCACGTAGACTTCTTTTTACTATAACTGCTTACATTAAAACGTGTCGATTCGAATTACTTCCAGTTGCCCATTACACAACTTCGCAATTAATACAAGCCTCTTAATCTTAATGTCTCGTTATAAAAATAAAATAACTCTCTAGCTCAGCTACACCAGAACTAAACGAAAACAATGTACTATTATTACATAATGCAAAATTACTTTACGGGGAAAAAAGCAACCCACCCTCATCCTATTCAAGTCATTTTCCACAATGCAGCATAACCCAATTAAGATCCCCCCAGCCCCCCAAAGAGCCCCATCAGACACACCGCGTCACCTTCAAGTCAGTGGGGCATTTTTCACCCTAATGACCCTGCCCCGATCACCCCTCACTCTTGGAAACAAAGAGATGTTAAGGAAATAACCGGCAAGGTTATTTTATAATTTTGTCGAGGTGAGGTTTATATTTCATTACTTCTTTCGGTTGAAAACAAATATGGGAGGCCTAGTTTTTTTATAATATACATACATTCAAATATACATAATATTCAAATACAATAATACATAATATTAAAATGCAATAATACATAATATTCAAATACAATAATACATTATATTCAAATACATTTTTTGATGCTGTTTTGTTTTTTAATATCTGACATTGTATGACCATAAATACTTTTAAGTCGGATTCAATTTTCTCGTAATGAGTATTCTAATACTCATTACTCCCCCCACCCTCCACGAAAAAAATTGGTGTATCCTCACGAAAATTTCTTCGAAACTAAAATTTTGACTCTTTTAACACGTTCACGCCGGGGCAAATATCTACGTTTTTCTTCGTGAGGTGGACTGTCTTATATCATTAAGCTTCGTCGGGCGAGAAAACACTTCGCGAGTTCGAAAGCGCTTTATGCGAGACCACATATCACAACTAGTGAAACAAGGTAGATTATATGCCGCGAAAAAAAGTAACGACATATTGCAAGAGTTGTAAGGGCCAGCCCGCATTATGTTTGGCATGTATTAAAAAGTTGCATATAAATAAATAATTGTTATCAATTTAAAATATTGGATGTTTATAATATTCAATATTTTTATATATAATGTTGAGAGACGTAAAAAAAAGTTATGCCAATAGAATTTGTATGTTCACAACTCTCTAGTTTTTCAATATTTAAAGTGGAAAAAGTAGTAAGCATAGAAATCGTACTTGTATATAGTATACACCAATAGGACAGACATGACAAATGTATTTTCATAAGGTTTTAATAATTTATTATTTAGAAATGATACAACCTAAAGAGTTTTCTTGACACTTACTTTCTTTTGTCTTTTAAACACCTAGCATCTTTTGAGAGACTACACTCTTCTACTTAGATTAATTGTTAAACAACATAACAATAAGTTGTTTCATATTAGGTTTGATAAAAGTTTTTTAAGAATTAGTACTTATTATCAATGAATGACAACATTCATAAACTTAAAAAACAATTTTTTTTTTGAAGAAAATATATCCTTACAAACAGTCCTTACAAAAAGCACCAAGATAAAGTAACTGTTCTTGAATTGAATGCACATAAAACCTGTATCACCCCTTTGAGAGTCATCCCCCGTAAAATTGAGGGTACAAAGGGGTCGGGGGATGGGGGCTATCATGCAGGTAACAGAGAAACAAAACAGGCAGCGTCACGTAATTAGAAATGCAGGGGGGAAGGGGTGTTTTTGGAGAAAGGTTGCTATGTTGGCGTAATATCTTCAACTTTTAGGCACAGTTTCGGAAATTAGTAAAAAAATCACATGTCTGGTTAATTTCGAGACAAACAAACACGAATTCTCTTGTGTTTATCAAACTGAGATATGTTTAATGACAGTTCCTAAATATTTAAAGTGGACAGTACTACAGTACTTTACTTTTTTTTTAATTTTTAGTGGACATAAGCCTACAGTACTTTACTGTAGGCTTATTTTGAAACACTTCACTACAAAAACATAACCTAAAAACTACAGAACATCAATAATTAATAGATATACAACTGACATATCGAATTAAAAACAGTAAATAACTGATTGTAATTCCGTAATAAAATTCAAAGAAATTCTTGCAAAACAATAAAACGGACCAGAATCGAAATTGTTAAAGAAAAGTTAAATTTGGCTAGGTTTGGCGGGCATTTTATCGTGAGTAAAATGCGGCAACCATTTGATTTGTATCTTACTCGATAATGGCGTTTCGATAAAGCCATGATTTACAATTAGGAAAATGGCTAATTGGACTATTTTTTCTCTTTTATAGAATAGCGTATTCGTGATTCGGAGCTTAATTTTGACAAATCACCCAGAATGCTGCGAAAACAGTTTTTCAATTTTCTTTGTTTTACATCAACAAAGCCATAAAATAAGAGAAAAATGAAAAAAGTAAAAAGCCAAAGTGTTTTGTTTTAGGTCATAAAATTTCTTTGAAATGGGTTTTGTTGTTTAAATATAAAACGAATCATGTATTTGTAGTCAGGTAGAATTGTACCGTTATTAAAAATAATATTTATTTTTTAAAAGCTTGTCAACACTGAGAAAAAAAATTATAGGCTATTTTTTAAACTTTCAATGAGGAAGGTAATGAAAGTATTGCGATGAGGTTAAAAATCCGAAACGGGATTTTATGGTTTCCACACGTTTTGGAGAGTGCTGATTCTAAAAAAGTATGTTTTTAACATCGGTTCGTCCGTCTCTGTCTGAAAATACTCAACTTTAGAGTGGATCAATACTTTTAGAGTAGCTGTATAATTTAATATGATTTAGGTTTATCTTTTAAATACTTGCTGTGCTTTAGTTCAAAACCTTTGTTTTAATCGTAAATACATCAAAAGTATAATATTTATCAAGTCACTCGTTATATTGTGCATTCGGTTATATAGCGTTTTTTTGCAAGGAAGCGCGATATAACGAGGGGTTTCTGTAATAAGGTTTTTGGATGAGATCGCGCATGCGCAATTGGTAACTGCTATAGAAATTTTTTGGTTGTAAAACTATAGAAATTATCCTATAAGACGTAAAATTACCTATAGATGCATTGGTTTATTGAGTGGTAATTAGAAGTCGTGTAATGTTTCACACCCCATGTTTTTTTCTAAATATTAATTTTTTCTAATTTTCAATTTGTAAGGATACACTTAATAAAAAATAGCTTGCATTTTAACAATTGACTAAATCCAAGAAGAGTTTAGTCAAACACGTTGAATTTTTCAAATTTCAATTTGTAAGGGACTTAATAAAAATAACTTACGTTTTAACATTTAACCAAATTTTAGAAGGCTTTAACTTTAATTAGTCAAATACGTTTCAGAGAACACTTAATACAGAATAATGCGGAAAAAAGGCTTTTTTAACGGTTACATGGGCTAAAATTTCGTTTCTTTTTAAGTTTTTCCCCCTGACATTTCTCGAATATAATTCGGGAGCACTCGGAAAATGAAACTATTTGTCTGCCTCCCATTCTCCTGCTAAGTTGGAGAAATTAAACTGTCAGAAAAGGAGTAAGCGGAAAGTAAAAGTATTCCAGAAAATCGCTCCGAGAATAAAAGCGAAAATAATAACTTGAAATAAAACTAGTGTGTGGAATTAAACTGGAACAGAGTTCACAAGAACCTTCCAAAAGTTTTTTTTTTTTTTATATGAACATTAAATTTAGAAGATTAAACTAGGCCGATGGAAATATCTAAAAGTATATTTTTATGTTGTAATTACCAAAACACACCTTAAGTTTGCATCATTAAAATGTTCTACGCAAAGGAAATGCGCGTAAACAAACGGAATTTTGCCTCACTGATTGGTTTCTCCTACGCGATACGTCAGCCCAGATATTCGTTCGCCCTGTTACGCCAAAATAGAAGGAAAAATAATTAATAATACACTCTAACAGAAGCAAAAACAAATAAAAATAATAAAAATATGTCTTGAAATAACGAATAAAGTAATTTATTGAATGTGTGAAAAACATTTTTTTATTCGATTCTCGCACTCGGAAATTATAACTATTTACCATTTTTACCGTAGAACCATTTGTATACTGCAAACTTAGACTGGTTTGGGGACAAAATATCGCGGCCGAAATATCGCGGGCCAAAATATCGCGGGCCAAAATATCGCGGCCAAAAAGATCGAGATAAAAATCAAGTTCAAATTTAAAACCTTAACCCATTATACCCCCCTCGTGTCGTGACTAAATGGTCATAACAAAAAAATGCATAAAAATGAATGACTTAAAATACATAAAAATCCAGGCTCGAATAGGTAAAACCGGACTTCATCACAATTTACTAGATTAGTAATACCATTTTACCATCGAACTCCATTATATCTATTATAAAAATCAAGTTCAAATATAAAACCTTAACCCATTAAACCCACCTCGTGACTAAATGGTCATAACAAAAAAAAATGCACGGCCTAAAATACATTTTTATAAAAATCCAGGTACTAATAGGTAAAACCGAACTTTATCACAATGTACTAGATAAGTAATACCATTTTACCATCGAACTCCCTCTCACTGCCAAACACCATAAAATCCACTCCATTTTTACTTTACGGCGATATTTTGGGCCCGCGATATTTCGGCCGCGATATTTTGTCCCATTACCACACTGTGGTGAGGTATAGTTTAAATGTAAAGCTTGAAAAAAAATATATGTTCTTGAGTTTGAATACTTTTACTGCACCATGTCCGTATGCCATATATGTGACAGAGTTAGCATGGTTCAAATATTGTTATAATGCTAGCAGGTACAAAATATTATTTTTGCTAAAAATATATAAACAAGAAATATGAACCAAAACTAAGTTCGTCATGTTGCATTTATTTTTTTGCACATTGCGCAATTCGCCAAATCTAACACCTTTTTCATGGCGAAATAAGATTCATGCACAAGTAAGTATATATAGCCGGCCCGCCGGCTCAGTGGTTAGAGTGCTGGCCCTTAGAGCTGCTGGGCTCGGGTTCGAATCCCGGTAAAGGTATGGATGTTTGTGCTTGTCAATAAATGTTGTTATTTTTCTATGTGTTTGTGGCGTCCTTCTTTGTGTGTCTCTTGTGACTGTATCTTCTGGAGAGCTGGGTAATGGGCTATAAAGCCTACACTCTCCCTTCTAGAGGGCTCAATCACTGTCATTTGTCATTGTCAAGTATATGTACTGATATTTTTATACAAATATTGTATATTTTAGTTACATAAGGTCAAAGGCACAAAATGTATGCAGCTTAATCAAATTTTCCTTCCTTGTTGGATCAGGATAAAAGGTAACTTTTGTTTGATAAAGCATTGAAAGATTCGTTCGCAAACACAATATGCGCTCATCACACTACTTTTAGCACGGCCACAAAAAAAACCATTACAACTGACCACGGTTGGTTAAACCCGTTTCTTTGTCTTCAGCGACCCCGTGCATTAGCCTCGATCTCAGCGACCGCTCTCCCACACAACAATAATAGAATGATCAGTTGGTGATGCCATTCGTAATTAGGTTAATTCCGACATTGAGTCATTTTGTAATCGGAATTAAAGTTTATTGCGGCGAAGTCTTTTCGTCAAATCGCTTCTGTAAACTCAAGGGGGTCTTTATAACTCAAAATCACAATAGAAATTATTGTTTTTATGTGACAGGGTGCTTGATCTCTGTGAAGGTATATAAGTCTCTAGGTCAAAAGCAGACAATGTACGAATGTTCCCCAAGATAACAATTATATTGTCAGTATGCAATCGGTTTTTTTTTAAAAATGGATGCCTTATCCTTATGTGAAGAGTCTAATCTCAAAACTCACATTCTCCAGAGTATAACTAAGAAAAAGTGTCTGGTGCTTCCTTAGGGATTCCGATACTTATCAAATTGGCTTCGTTTTTGGCGTTCTTGAAACCAATATTTTCAGAGACACCCTTCAATATCAGCCCCTGACAACCATTTGGCTATAACAACCGTACTTTAATATTTTCGCCAATGAGTAGTTCGGACCCCATATCTTAGTCATACACTCTTAAAACAAACATGCGATTTTAACTCGGTCTGAGTTAATTTTCACACTCTTAAAACAAAAGAGTGAAATCCACTCCAGTAGGAGAAGTGCATTTTCGACACTGGAGAGGAGTGACAATAAACTCAGACTGAGTTAAAATCACTCGTTTGGAGTGATCCTGTCGTAGTTTTAGCTAAAAAAAAAGAGTGAAAATTAACTCAGACTGAGTTAAATTCACTCGTTTGTTTTAAGAGTGCACACCTCCAGTCTTGAAAATGCACTTCCCCGAAAAGCGTGGTTCCTTTGTATGTTAAACCTCCGACAGGATCACTCCAAACGAGTGATTTTACCTCAGTCTGAGTTAATTGTCACTCCTTTCCAGTGTCGAAAATGCACTTCTCCAACTGGAGTGGATTTCACTCTTTTGTTTTAAGAGTGTACTTTAAAGAATGTCAGTTTTGCAACTATACCTTACAATGTACGAACTCTCTGGAGGGGGAAAATGCCCAGTTTTTCAAATTAAGTTTCTGAAAACTATCAGGAACCTTACTTAGAAAGTTAATCAGAAAGTTATTGAGATGCACATAAGTTTCCCGAGAAATATACTCTACAAAAATTTTCCAAGCTTTGCCATAAAAAAACATAGACCATTGATTTTATCTACGTATATGGAATACAAGTGGAGTGGCGTCTTCTAAGTTTATCCACCGACAGCATGACCCATTGGGGCCCAGGTGGCCGAGTTGTTTGGACCATTACGCTAGCAGTCTGCGCGTTGTAACGAGCGCGGGTTCAATTTTAGCCTTCTCCCTGTGTGTATATTCCTTTCTCTGTGACAGTAAATATTCTTTCTGTGTCTGTCTTACTTGACGAGGGCTTCATAAAAGTGTCTCTGATCAAGCACACAAGCCGGAATATATACGTACAGCTGTGGAAATAAAAAAGTACCCACTTGAGGTTATTTCCTCCGTTATTCATCCTAAAGAATCGGACCTTTTTGACATTGTGAACACTTAACATTCTGAGTTAATTGCATGACACAAAATTTACATAAGGGGCCATCTTCATATTAAAAATGTTACTAACTTTAAAATTTCCAATAGCAACACCCCTTTTTGAATCCATATTTCAGATCTCTGACCTATGTTAATACGAAATGCCAAATTTTGTTAGTTTTTAAGCATTATTAGAGGAGTTAGAGACGTGCAAAATTTAGGTCCCATAATGTTAAATGAGTTGCAAATAAAAAACTATCCCAATCTATAAATAATTAAGATAATGAAACGAATTTTTTACTGAAAAGAAATTATAACAACCCAAACAAAATGCATTCAATATTGGGGTATTTAAAACAATTTTCATATTTTAAAATAATTATTATATTAATTTTTTTAAAAAATATGAATAGAAACCCCCAAATATTTTTACAGAAATAAATTTAAGACGGGAAGTTTAAGCGAAATCGAAATTTGTAAAAATTTTTATTCATAATTTGCTGAGTAAATCACAAAATACTTTATAATTACCCTTTAGGGGACTGTGTATAAGATTACGTGTGTAATTGATAAATAAAGACGGCTTTGCATGCATGCTTGCTTGTCATTTTAGAGTTGGTCCCTAAAAGGTCCACAAGTGATTCGATTGAATAACTCGTCAAATATTCATCCAAATTTAACAAAAACTTAGATTTAAGGGTTTTTAAGAGTGCTTAACATTTCTAAGTTATTAAAATTGGGTGTTGCTATTGGAAATTTCAAAGATCGTAATACTTTTAATATGAAGACGGCCCCTTATGCAAATTTTGAATCGTGCAATTAACCCAGAATGTTAATTGTACACAATCTCAAAAAGGTCCGATTCTATACGGTGACTAACGGATGAAATAACCTCAAGTGGGTACTTTTTTATTTCCACAGCTGTACCTATCCCTACCCTTTCATGTCCATAGTTGTAATATGTGTTTTGTGTTTTTTACTTGTTATTTTAACATTAACATATACATATCTGTAAATCTATCGCATTAAATAAGAAGAATTGAAATTGAAAGTAAGAAGTTATATTTTTCTTTATAGTAGCTTATTTTTTTGGTTAAATTCTACTCACAGTTTTCTTGTGTAAACAGACCGTCACTGTTGAATACTTTTTTGTTGTTGTATAGAATTATAGAAATTACGATAATATTACAAATAGAACTTTAGGAACAAGCCATCCAATTAATGCAACAATAAATTTAAGAAATTTAAATCCGCTAATATGAAGCTTGAAATATCAGCTGAAGTGAAGAAACAAAGAGGACACAGGCACACTAAAATGCCTAAGTTCGACAAAATTTATTTTACAAAGCTAATTCAACCGTAAGTCAATGAATGTACTATAACAATAAAAAAATTTAAAAAAAAACACCGTTTAATGAGGACGTTATTCTAATTTAGAAGCTAATTTATGCCAAAGGAATTATCTCAACTATGAAATTAAACTTTAGATACATCGCTGAATTTTTCAGTATTTAGCAGGCATTAAAAAAGCTTAAACAAAAAGTGCACTGGCGCGAATCCAGTCATCTACAGGGTGGCGCAAATAAAAGTGGCCCCGGTATGGAGCTACGAATGCTGGGAGATGCTTGACGAGACAAATTATTGAAGCCGCCCGAAAGCCGCCAAGTTGAATTCATAAATTATTCAAGCCTTCAATGGCTTCACTTCGAAAACCTGATGTTTCATTGGTTGGTTTGGTCGTTACTAGACTGAAGCTGCACCTGGACTATAGGAGAGTTCATATGTTAGTGTGGGCTGTGTGAGTGTGTTTTGATCAGATCAGTGCATTGGTGAAGATTGCGTAGCTGCCGGAAAATAATTCGCCAAGCGTTTGTTTGGGCTTAATAATGAAGCGATCAATAGCTTCACTCAGCAAACCTGCATTTGCATTGGTTTTGGACTTGGCAGCATTTCTGTATTATTCTTACCTCCGTGGCCGGGCCACTTTTATTTGCGCCACTCTGTCTTACCATTATTGTGATCGCATAACAGGTTCAAGGAACAGGTTTGCAGTTTAATGATGCGATGCAGGTTGGAGCAGAGATGAGAAATAAAAATGAATTCTAGGATGGACGCAAGGAAATCATTCTGTGGGTTATCTGTCGGATTTGTTAGGTTGTTTTATAAGGGAACTGGTTTATTTATTGAAAATGTGTTTTGATAAGAGATATCATAGGTATAGAATGTAGCAGATATGCCCATCGATTGCGCAATCCCGTACAACGCAATACAAACTGCGCGATTGTGTGATGAAGCCCCATTTTGCGGTCTTTGCAATGCATCACGGGATATTGTTTATAAAAAAAAACGCTTTTGCCGAAGAGTTACATGCAATAAAAACTATTTTTAATATGCTTCTCTTATGAATTTTTACCTCATGTCTGCCAGAAATTATCAAACATATCCAGCTATAAATTTATGCTAGAAAAACTGGCAAAAAGTTTTCATTAGTATTAGTTAATATTAAATATATATTTATTATTAGTCGAATTATCTCATGGTGGCACATGCCATGTGCGAAGGCTTGCGAACTGCCTTATGGGATACTGGTTCAAAAGTGGCTTCACCTTTCCCCCAAGGGGCAGATCTGCTACTTTCTAAATCTATGAGAGATATGACATGAATCAAGGTTGTTGAAAGGACTGTCTTTATGAATTAGTTATAGGGATAGAGATTGGAAAGGCATAACTTAGTCATTGCAGCATAGTTGAAGAGCAAATAAATAATGTTTCACAATTGGAAATTTTGTAATGGGTTTGCAACATTTTTTTAAATTATTATTATTGCATTTCTTAACGAAAAAAGAATTGCTAAATCCATATAACTGAAGGTAGTGTGCGTCACAGGTTAAAAAAGATTTTTAAATTAAAAAAAATGAAACAGGTTAAATTATTTAGTTGCAGTAAGTGTAGATAAACAATTCAGCTAACTGGTTTTTCATTTAGTGTTAAAATGTTGTTTTGAGGCTGCCAACCTAAGTTGGGTAAATAGAAATATGCTATGGAGAAGATCCTTCCGCGGATGTAAAGAGTTCCATGAATTATTTGTGAATCCATCCAGAACACATGTTTAAAACATTAATTTTGTTTAGGGTCTTCCAGATTTGAATATTATTTGAGAAAATTTGGCAATTTTATCAGAATGAAAAATTGCCAAGTATATATGCACATGCACATCAGGTCAATTCCACAGCTTTATTCGTACTGTGGGTATCTCGGAAATATTTTAAATGATGTAACTTGTTTTACTTACGTTGACCTCTTTAATTATCAAAGCTTTTTTTTTTTTAACTTGTGACTTACACTGCAAAAATCACCAGTTATGTGGAATCAGCCCCATGTGATCGTTGTCAATTGTTCTAAATTAGAAGCTCGTCATAGCGTGCTGTAACCTATCACTATAACTGGAGTGCGTCCAAAAACAACGTCCTTGACAGCAGCAGCATTATAACAATATATCCACAGCATAACAGGTGCTCTGTTATTGGCCTTTCCGCATGAAACTCACTTTGTCTCAATTTCCCCTCTGTTATTGTAACAGGAAAGAAAAAAAAAAGGCGAAGCTCCAAATGATTTAACCTTGCCTGGGAAATTGTGTAACACTCAATTGTTAGGGCGAGCCAGTCGTTTAATGGAGTTTTATTATTTAATCAGACAGGATAAATGGGTTTATTTAATTATTTGCCTACTTTTCTTTTATGTTACGGAATTAAAATTTAATTTTAGTTATTTTCCGCTGATGCATATTTTAAAGTTATCTGTTTCATTAATAATATTGCATTACAGTAAGAAAAATTGCAGGGACATAAGATGCACTTAGTGATGAAATTATTTTCGTTTTTCCTTCTTTTCATTTGAATACTGCATTAATAACACACCAACTACCATCTATTTTCCCTAAACCGAACAATGAAAAGTTAAACATAGGTATTTTAAATAGGGAACATCTTACAGCGAGTATTTTGTCAATCATTTTCTAAGTCAAAGTTAATCCCTTTTCGGGGAGATTTCGATGAAGGAGTAAGGACGCTTCGCGTCGATACTCGTCGTTTATTTTTCTATTTCAGATTTTAAATGGGACTTTTGTAAGTAATGTCGGGACACAACGATTTGTCGCAGGAAACTAAAGTTAAATTTTTCTGAAGAATTTGCAGACTCACGCGATGTGAAACATGGCTATAGGGCACATAATAAATGGTAGAGAAATAGGAGTAAAATATAGAATTGTCTACAACTGAAAAAAAAATACAGTTAAATAACTGTTTGAAGGGCATTTCCAGATGTTTATCCATCCAGTTCGCGCCATTTGACAAATCGGAGATAAAAGTTTACTAAATCGAATGTTCCATCTGCAAGAGATTCGAACGTTCATAATAACTTTATAGCTCCGCTCTGATTGGTTCGCTTCGCCGATACTATTACGATTACTCGAGAATCGAAAGTTAGAAAAAGAAGGCGGTTTCTCAAGCGCAAATGAGATAGTTTTCTTGGTGTTCGAATATTTTTTTATATAGCTTCGGAATAACAAGGCTGCGATTGAAGTGGTAGTTTAGTTATTGATGGAGCTGTCACAGCGTGAAAATTGCTTTCGGAAACTATAAAAAAATAATGGGAAATATTTTACGTTTTCTTATAAAGGCTACAGTCGAAACGGTAGACATATTTTTATATCGCCAGTGGGCACGGGTATAGGCTTTTATCTTTCAAAAAAATAGCTTCATTATTTAACTGAAATGATTTCTGAATATAAAAGACTTTTCTACCTACAAGCATCACATTTTCGAGCAGATACGCTATAACCGTATGGCATTTGAGATAATTTTTTTTATCATCAAAAGCATTTTTTTTTCTCTAATGAGGCTGCAATATTGGAGGGACTCGGCATATTCCCCAGAACAGAGAGCCATTTCTTTGTGGCACCATCTAGGCGACTCTCACTACCAATTTTGACGCTCAGAATACAATGAATCTGAGCTCTCAGTGGATGTTAAAGTATGCCGAGATTTAATTTTGCCGAGAGAACCCAAGAAAAATGTATCCTCCAGGGATCATTTACATGCCACATAATCATTATGACATGCGTGCCCAAGATTTTCTCATCCAGAAAATCCGACGGTTCAGCCAGGGCTCGAACCCGCGATCTTGGGCTTACGAGGCGGACACGTTAAACCTCTCAGCCACTGAGCCTCTAAGTCATCAAAAACATGAAGACTGGGAACTCAGTCGGTAAGGCGCTTGCCTTTCATGCAAAAGGATCCATGCCCGGGACCGAACCTGATGATTTTATTTTGTTGCACATTAAAATTTTTGATTCTTGATTGACATTTTCTGATACCTAGTTGTTCAATTTATATTTATGCGATTCAATTGTTAATGAGATTTTTTTAAAAAGTTTATTAACCGAATGCACTTGCACTTAACATCGGTATTAAAATGTTAAATGGTTTATTTCTACAATTACGGTTCTACGTAGTTTGAGTAAAATGAGACACTGCTTAAAATTATTAAATTTTAATTAAATTTCTACAAAAAAGTTGGTTACTGAATGGCGTATGATAAAATAAAAAATAATAAAAAATTATTATAATCCCCTTCAAATTGAAAGAGAGTGTTTTATTTTCAAAGAAAAAAAACTATATATAAGTTCGAACACTTGTTAAAGGAAATTCAGCATTAGATTAAAAAATACGTTTGAGCAATGGGCATGATTCACGCCTTTAGTGGCAACAGTTCCAGCAGTATTGTTTTCATTTTTGGTCTCCTGGAAATATATTTATTTGGTGATAATTTAATCAAATTGATAAAACTTTATGTAAAAAATTCTAAATAATTTTGAACAGTGTATAATTTCTTAGCTATTTCTTTCACTTTTATTTTCTCGTATTGTTGATTTCGCCGCCCTTGTTGCTTTCTGTTTTTTGCGTCCTGTTATTTATTGTACTGTAATCTATAGAACAATTCAACTAAAAAATTGATAGAAAAATACTAAATATTTAAGCTGCGATTCGGAAAATATGCATTTGAATATTTCACGATTCATGAAAGGGAAAACACACACCAATGAATGAAAAATTTACGTAACCGTAACTGTCTTCACATTCTACACGTCACGCTTTCGTTCTTTTCTTTTGTTTTCATTCTTTCATTTATTGTCCTGCTTAATTCAGGCGCAGTTTTCAGCCATTGAAGAAGTTTGAGCAACGAAAATTGTTCCATCTACTTTCATCGTTTGCCGATTCCGTGACTTGAACTGTTGCCAAAACGAATCAAGAAAAAAGTGAAGAAAATAATTCTTGTTTTTTTTTTATGTATTTCCTTATTATTCTTATTTCTCATTTATTTTACGGTTCCACTTTCGAATGATAAGAGAATGCACAGAATATTTCTCTCTTTTTTATGCAAGCGGCACAAATACCGTAGGAGATGAAAAGCATTTAGGTTAATTTATTTTCTCCAAAGTTAATAAAATTTTAAATTACATTTCCAATCTTTTTTACGATTGTTGTAATGATAAGTTTGATGTTAAGCTGTTTTGCAAGAAATATTTCAAAATGTTACACAAGGTCACTGAAAGGATAAGTTAAGTGTTTTAACTTCATAAACTTATCATAATTGAAAATTGGCTTAACATAGCTTCTTTCTTTTATAAAGGATGAAGCATTTATTTGAATGAAATGCTAGTTTTCAGAAAAATCGTCTGATTATTTTTTATATTAAATTGCATTATAGAAAAAAAATAAGGGTTAACTGTTAACTTACAGTATTCCAACTACTCTAACGAATTGATTTAATATTTGCTCTAATCGTTAGATATTAAATTTGGAATATTATAGCATTTACAACTCGAAAAGTCATATTTGTCCGATAGATCGCTTTTCCTCGTACGGTGCGATTTAACGGTAAGATATACTTACCTTAATTTTAATTCTTCATTTCAAAATTGAGTATCTACGATTTTATAAACAACATTCAAAAAATCAAATTTTCTGGTAACAAGAATTTTTTCCAAAAAAGGTTTAGATTTTAATTATATGTATTGAAAATTAAAGAAAGAAAAACTTTAAGCCTATAAATTGATGAATCGATGGAACAGAATACCATTTGAGTTGTACGGCATAACACATTGGCTGAAGTTTGTAACACAATTATATCGAATATTATCGAATATTCAATTAAACGAAAGTTTCGGAAAATCCAACCCCCTCCTTAATTGGAATTGAAAACAAAACAAGTGAGATCCATTCCAATGCAAATTCGCTTTTTACAAAAGACAATGCGGATAGACAACACATCAACTCTTGCACTGTTTTCTCCAGTCGTTAAGCCTAATACCAAAGTCCCATCAAAAACAGACTCTATAATATATTCTACCAGACAGGGTATATACTGTTAGAGAACAACATGTTATAATGCTCTTATGTTTTTGTCAGAGACACTAGGGAATGGATAAAAAACACATTTGCTCTCTTTGTATGAATTTAAAAGCATTTGTTTGTTTGTTTATTTATTTAAATAAAATTATACTATTTACAAATTCAATAAAAATTATAAATTTGTAAGTGCTAAAAAATATCCCTAGTGATTTTTAAGGGTAATAATAATATGGGGGAGAATCAGAGGATATTGAACAAACGAAATTACATATTTTTTGTTAAAATATGTTCTGTTACATGATTTAATAGTGAAAAGAACTGAATGAAATTATGAAATACTTTAATTTATAAATTATAAAGTCAAGCTGATGTTTTTTCTTTTAAACCTATGGACTTCTAACATGCATTTTTTAAAAATATTTATAAACAAAAATTGTAAAAATACTACTACTACTAATAAATGAACAGTAAATGCTTCAGTGTGAGTTATATGCAATGATAACAATTTCCGACACTTACTTTAATTTTCAGAAAAAAAGCTTTTGTTACATTTTACTGACTTATTAGGCAACTAATTTTATTGATATATTAGAACCTACAGAAAATGTAACTCTAAAAATACGTTTAAACACAAAAATAAAATATAACAGAGTAAAAACAAGAACACATTTGCTTATCCCTGAGCCTGTTCAAAGAAAACATTTGTATTAAAAACAACTAAACCATACACCCACTATTCCCTAAAACGACTCACATAAAACCCAAAATAGGGGCTTAACACAACAGCCATTCTTTCCCTTCTCCCCCTTAATGATCATTAAGATGCAAATTAACGGGCTCCCTCCCTTTTATTAAGAAACCCATAATGCTTCAACAAACAACAAACCCGGGTTTATTGTGGTAAAGGGGCAAAAGGCCTAGTTGTCGGGGCACGTTTTGTCAACACTGATACCCCATTGTTTGGATATTGGGAGTTTTATGGTACTTTTGAGTGATAGGATCCAGCGTAAAAGTAAGTGGTTGGAAAGGTAATAAACGTTGGAGGGGCACGGGTGGCCTAGTGGGTTTGATCGTAGCCCATTGTTCACTGTACCGGGTGAGGGTTCGATTCCCGCCTTCTCCCTGGGTGTACTTTCTCTCTCTGTGTCAGTAAAAATTCTGTCTGTCTTACTTGACGACTGTTTAAAAGCGGGTATCTGATCAATTACGCAAACCGGAAATACAAGTACCAACCTACCTTAACTACAAACTAATAACTAGAGAGTTTAATAAACAAAATTACGAAGTTAATAAGTTTAATGCAAGATATAGTATTGGAGTTCCGGAACTTTCAAGTGTCACCACTATTTGGAGCTTTGGATAAACCAATATCTTATTAAAATTATAAATTTAAAACACATCAAATGTTACAAAGCAAATAGTGGTTTGTTTTCAAGGTTTTTTAAAGACAACATTATCAGAGACAGTTTATGCCTAACGTATGGTATGCTCGGAGTTGAGTTGTTATCTATTTTTATATCCATAACAGAGCATTTCTGTAAAATTTCAAGGCTTTATTATTATTTTTTTTTTTTGGGGGGGGGGGGGTGGTATATATTTATATAAATTTGACGCCACATTATCTCACAAAACATATTGATTTTTGAAAGCGACGCAAAAGAGCATCCCGAAATACGAAAACATGTTTTAAAACCTGCGAAATAGCAAAACATTAAGTTTTATTACAACAAGACTAAGAATAAAGGTTTTCAAATGTTCTGAAATCAAACCCCCCCCCCCCCCCCCCCCATCTCGAACGGAAGCAATTAAAGGTATTTTCCAGTTGATAAGCAGCCTGTTAAACGATATTCAATTTCCGATTATCCTGCACCAGACGAAAAATAATCGATTTAATTAAGCATTAAATCCTAGCAAAAAATTAATCGATGCAAGTGGGGATGCTTTCATCGGAAATGGATTAAAAACTTTGCGATTTGATTAAAACAAACAGGCTTTTAATGAAACGGATTCTCATATAGCAAGGAGTTGGATGTTTGTTTTTTTTGCTTGTCCTAGGGTTTATCTTTAATTTTTACGCTTGCTTAATTTTTATTTAGATTATTTTTT